>JAGHMJ010006374.1:0-105938 GCA_018749465.1 Paracanthobrama guichenoti | reverse complement strand
GATATACATACATACATATATCCGACTGACTGACTGACAAATATATATACATACATATATCCGACTGAATGTGCAGATATACATACATATATATCTGACTGACTGACAGACATACATACATATATCTGGAATAGACTGAGAGACAGACATGACATACATATATCCGACAGACCGGCTGGTGACATACATACATATATCCACAATTTGATCAATCTGTAAGTTGGTGACAGACAGGCATACATATATCCGACTTCCACTGGCTAGACATACATACATACATATATCCGATCGATCAATCACCACATACATACATACATATATCCGATAGACAGACCGACATACATACATACATATATCCGTATCAATTTACCGATAGACATACATACAGATATATCTGACTGACAGACATAGCATACATACATATATCCGACAGACAGATAGACATATATACATACATATATTATCCGACTTGACGTAGACACATACATATACATATATCCGGATTCGACTGACAGACAGACATACATACATATATCCAATGACTTCACTGGGATAGACAGACATATATCCTATATCTGAGCAGATCAATATAATACATATATATATTCATCTGACAGACAGACATACATACATATATATCCTACCGACCACCGAGCCAGACAGACATATTATACATATAACTTGATAGACTGATAGACATACATACATACATATATCCGATCGACTGACAGACAGACAGACAGACATATATACATATATCCGACTCTGACTAACCGGGCTGTGACAGACAGACATACATACATATATCTGACCGATTGGACCACAGACATACATATATCTGACCGACCGACCGACAGACATACATATATCCAATTAAGCTAACAGACATATATATATACATATACATATCTATATTACATATATATGACAATATATATAAATCCAACCTTGAGTGTTCGGGACATGGTGAAGAGTTCTCCAGGAAAGCATGGCCGCCAGCTCTGGGTTGAGACTCAACAACATTACTCTCCCGAAAGGGGTAACGATAGCTGAATCTTCATCTCTGGAGGACTCTAGCCCACCCTCTGATGCAGCTAATGAGATGCTGTGTCCACCATGAGAAGGACCACCCTGAAGCTCCACAGCTTATGCATGCGACAGAGGGAGGGGCTATCTATCTCTCTGCCTGTTTATCTATCTATCTACACCCACCACCACCCCTTCACTTTGGAAGGACAATATCTATCTATCTGCTTGCCTACCTACCTACACACCTATCTGTCTATCTATCTGCAGACTTCCACCACCACCCCTTCACTTCCCTTTGGAGGGACAATATCTATCTGTCTGCCCTACCTGCCTGCCACTAACTCATATCTATCTATCTACCCATCTACCTATCTATCTATCTATCTATCTATCTATCCTATCTATCTATCTATCTATCTATCTATTCATCTATCTATCTATCTATCTATGCCCACCACCACCCCTTCACTTTGGAAGGACAATATCTATCTATCTGTCTGCCTACTCTGCTCACACACACCTACCTGCCTACACACCTGCCTACCTACACACCCATCATCTATCTATCTATCATCTATCTATCTATTCATCTATCTATCTATCTATCTATCTATCTATCTATCTATCTATCTATCTATCTATCTATCTATCTATCTATCTATCTACGCCCACCACCACCCCCTTCATTTGAAGGACATTATCTGTCTGTCTGCCTACCTGCCAACACACCCACCTGCCTACATACCTACCTACCTACACACACACACCCATCTATCTATCTATGCCCACCACCACCCTCTTCACTTTGAAGGACAATATCTATCTAACTGTCTGCCTACCTGACCACTCAATCGACATACATACATACATATATCCGACCATTTGACAGACATACATACATACATATATCCACTTGACTCGATCACATACATACATACATATATCCACAGACAGACATACATATATCCGATCGACAGACAGACACACATACATACATATATCTGACCGACTTCACAGACATACATACATATATCCGAATGCACTGACTAATACACATATACATACATACATATATCCGACAGACACATATATATATCCGACTCGACAGACAGACACACATACATACATATATCTGACCGACTGACAGACATACATACATATATCCATCGGTACAGACAGACATACATACATATATCCGACTGACAGACAGACACAAATACATACATATATCCACGATCTGACAGACATACATACATATATATATCCTAATTGACAGACAGACATATATACATACATATATCCGACTGATATACATATACATACATACATATATCCGACTTGACAGACAGACATACATATATATATCCAATTTGACTGACAGACATATATATATATATATATCCGATAGACAGACAGACAGACAGACATATATACATACATATATATTTAATTTGACAGACATACATACATACATATATCCGAACGACTTCACTGACATACATACATACATATATATCCGACAGACAGACAGACAGACATACATATATATACATATATCCGATTCATACTGACAGACAGACATACATACATATATCCGACTAACAGACATACATATATACATATATCCGATCGATAGACAGACATACATACATATATCCACTTCACTGACACAGACATACATACATACATATATCCGATAGAGACAGACAGACATATATACATACATATATCCACCTGACTGATCGACTAGACAAATATACATATATACATATATCCGATATAGACATACATACATATATATATCCATAGATTGACAGACATACATATATATATATATCCGAATTTAACCGATAGACAGACATACATACATATATCCCGATAGACTGACAGACATACATACATATATCCGACCGACTGTGACTGACAGACATACATATATCCTGACTGGTGATAGACATACATACATACATATATCCGATCGACAGACAGACATACATACATATATCCGATCGATCGACAGACATACATACATACATATATCCGACAGACTGACATACATATACATACATATATATCCGACTATCCGACATACACCGATATCGATCGACATACAGATATATACATACATATATCCGACAGACAGACATACATACATACATATATCCGATCGACTCGACAGACATACATACATATATCAGACCGACTGACAGACATACATACATACATATATCTGATAGACGACAGACATACATACATACATATATCCGACAGATGTAAACATACATACATATATATCCATCTGATCGAATCGACAGACATACATACATACATATATCCGATAGACAGACAGACAGACATACATACATACATATATCCGACCGACCGACAGACATACATACATACATATATCCGATTGACTGAATAGACAGACAGACATACATACATATATCCCGATCGACCGACAGACAGACATACATACATATATATATCCGACAGACATACATACATACATATATCTCCGATCGACAGACAGACATACATATATATATCTGACCGATCGACAGACATACATACATATATCCGACCAACTAACAGACATATATACATATAAATATCTATATTACATATCTATGACAATATATGAAATCCAACCTGAGTGGTCGGGACATGGTGAAGAGTTCTCCAGGAAAGCATGGCCGTCAGCTCTGGGTTAGACTCGAACAACATTACTCTCCCGAAAGGGGGTAACGCAGCTGAATCTTCATCTCTGGAGGACTCTAGCTCACCCTCTGATGCAGCGAATGAGATGCTGTGTCCACCATGAGAAGGACCACCTGAAGCTCCACAGCCATGATGCGATAGAGTGGGGGGGCTATCTATCGCTCTGTCTGTTTATCTATCTATCTACACCCACCACCACCCCTTCACTTTGGAAGGACAATATCTATCTATCTGCTTGCCTACCTGCCACACACACCTACCTGCCTACACACCTACCTGCCTATCTATCCATCTATCTATCTATCTATCTATCTATCTATCTATCTATCTATCTATCTATCTATCTATCTATCTATCTATGCCCACCACCACCCCCTTCACTTTGGAAGGACAATATCTATCTAACTGTCTGCTCACTACCTGCACACACACCCATCTATCTATCTATCTATCTAAGCATCTATCTATCTATCTATCTATCTATCTATCTATCTATCTATCTATCTATCTATCTATCTATCTATCTATCTATCTATCTATCTATCTATCTATCTATCTATCTATCTATCTATCTATCTATGCCCCCACCACCACCCCCTTCACTTTGGAAGGACAATATCTGTCTGTCTGCCTACTTGCTCACACACCTACCTGCCTACACACCTGCCTACCTACACACCTGCTCACCCACACACACTCTATCTATCTATTCATCTATCTATCTATCTATCTATCTATCTATCTATCTATCTATCTATCTATCTATCTATCAGTATATCTATCTATCCGCCCACCACCCCTTCATTTGGAAGGACATTATCTGTCTGTCTGCCTACCTGCCAACACACCTACCTGCCTACACATACCTACCTACCTATCTACATACCTACCTACCTACCACACACACACCTATCTGTCTATCTATCATATCCGACCCGATCACATACATACATACATATATCCGACAGACCGACAGACATACATACATACATATATCCGATCAGACAGACAGACAGACATACATACATATATCCGATAGACCGACAGACATACATACATATATCCGATATCCGACCGACGAATCGATTTAATAGACAGACATACATACATATATCCGATAGACCGACAGACATACATACATACATATATCCGACTGATCGACAGACAGACATACATATATCCGACTGACAACTACAATAGACATATATACATACACATATACATATCTATATTACATATCTATGACAATATATGAAATCCAACCTTGAGTGTTCGGGACATGGTGAAGAGTTCTCCAGGAAAGCATGGTCAGTCAGCTCTGGGTTAGACTCGAACAACATTACTCTCCCGAAAGGGGTAACGCAGCTGAATCTTCATCTCTGGAGGACTCTAGCCCACCCTCTGATGCAGCGAATGAGATGCTGTGTCCACCATGAGAAGGACCACCTGAAGCTCCACAGCCATGGCGATGATAGAGTGGGGGCCATCTATCTCTCTGTCTGTTTATCTATCTATCTACACCCACCACCACCCTTCACTTTGGAAGGACAATATCTATCTATCTGCTTGCCTACCTGCCTACACACCTACCTGCCTACATACCTACCTACCTACACACCTATCTGTTCTATCTATCTACACCCACCACCACCCCTTCACTTTGGAAGGACAATATCCATCTAACTGCCTCTGCCTACCTGCTCACACACCTATCTATCTATCTATCCATCTATCTATCTATCTATCTCATCTATCTATCTATCTATCTATCTATCTATCTATCTATCTATCTATCTATCTATCTACGCCCACCACCACCCCTTCATTTGAAGGACATTATCTGTCTGTCTGCCTACCTGCCTACACACCTACCTGCTCACACTATCTATCTATCATCTATCTATCTATCTATCTATCTATCTATCTATCTATCTATCTATCTATCTATCTATCTATCTATCTATCTATCTATCTATCTATCTATCTACGCCCACCACCACCCCTTCATTTGGAAGGACATTATCTGTCTGTCTGCCTACCTGCCAACACACCTACCTACCTACCTACATACCTACCTACCTACTACCCACCTACCACACCTATCTGTCTATCTATCTACGCCCACCACCACCCCTACACTTTGGAAGGACAATATCTATCTAACTGTCTGCCTACCTGACCGACCGACCGACATACATACATACATATATCCGATCGACCGACCTGACAAGACAGACATACATATATATATATCCTAGACATACATACATACATATATCCGACCGACAGACTTTGGACAAGACAGACATACATATATACATATATCCGATAGACATACATACATACATATATCCGACTGACAGACCGATACGTACATACATACTTACATATATCCGAACCACCAATCACAGACAGACATATATACATATATATATATATATATATATCCGACTAACCGACTGACAGACATACATACATACATACATACATATATCTGACTGACCGACCGACAAACATACATAAATACACATATCTGACCGAATTTGACAGACATACATACATATATCCGACTGCCCAACAGACAGACAGACAGACATACATATATATATCTCACCGACTTGACCGACAGACAGACATACATACATATATCTGACCGACCGACAGACATACATACATACATACATATATATCCGATCGACCGACAGACATATACATACATATATCCGATATGACAGACAGACATACATACATACATATATCCGACCGACTGACCGACAGATATACATACATACATATATCCGACATGACCGACAGACATACATACATACATATATCCGATCGACTGACAGACATACATACATATATCCGAACAATTCGACCGACAGACATACATAAATACATATATATATCCGACGAATCGACAGACAGAAATACATACATAAATATATATCCTACCTAATTTCGACTGACAGACATACATAAATACATACATATATATATCCACCGACTGACAGACATACATACATACATATATCCGACCGACAGACATACATACATATATCCAATCGATCGACCGATAGACAGACATACATACATATATATATATATAATCCACTGACAGACATACATACATACATATATATCTATCTATGATCGACAGACATACATACATACATACATCCGACTGACTGACAGACATACATACAATACATACATGTATCCGATAGACATACATACATACATACATACATATATCCGACTGACAGACAGACATACATACATACATATATATATCGATCGATCGACAGACATACACACATACATATATCCGATAGACATATACATACATACATATATATCCGATCTACCGACCCGACTGACAAGACAGACATACATACATACATATATCCGACTGACCGACAGACATATATACATACATATATCCGACAGACATACATACATACATATATCCGACCGATAGACAGACATACATACATACATATATCCGATCGACCGACAGACATACACACATACATATATCCGACAGACATGCATACATACATATATCACATCGACTCGACAAGACAGACATACATACATACATATATCCGACCGACCGACAGACATACATACATACATATATCCGACAGACATACATACATACATACATATATCCGACTGACCGATCTAACTCTCAGACATACATACATACATATATCCGACCGACCGACCTACATACATACATACACATACATATATCTGACTGACAGACATACATACATATATATCCACGACCGATTTGATGCGACATCATCTATACATATACATACATATATCCGACCAACAGACATACATACATACATATATCCGACTAACAGACAGCCTATACATACATATATCCGAAGGACAACACACCGACAGACATACACACATACATATATCCGACTAGACATACATACATACATATATCCGACCGACCACAAGACAGACATACATACATACATATATCCGATCTGTCTGACAAGACAGACATACATACATACATATATACATCCTACCGACCGACAGACATACATACATACATATATCCGATAGACATATATACATACATATATCCGAATTGACCTGACAGACAGACATACATACATACATATATCCGATCGACCGACAGACATACACACATACATATATCCGACAGACATACATACATACATATATCCGACCGACCGACAAGACAGACATACATACATACATATATCCGACCGATTTGACAGACATACATACATACATATATCCGACAGACATACATACATACATATATCCGATAGACATACATACATACATACATATATCCGACTGACCGACCGATCGACAGACATACATACATACATATATCCGACCGACATACATACATACATATATCCGACCGACCGACCAACTGACCGATCGACAGACATACATACATACATATATCCGACCGACCGACCGACCAACCGACCGATCGACAGACATACATACATACACATATCCGACCGACCGACTGACAGACATATACATATACATATTACATATATCTGACAATATATGAAGTCCAACCTTGAGTGTTCGGGACATGGTGAAGAGTTCTCCAGGAAAACATGGCCTTCAGCTCTGGGTTAGACTCGAACAACATTACTCTCCCGGAAGGTTCAATCTTCATCTCTGGAGGACTCTAGCCCACCCTCTGATGCAGCGAATGCTAAACAAAGTGACAAAATAAAAAAGCATAACAATAATCAGCAATCAATGTGACATTATAACAAATGACAATCTGCAACTGTAAACACTAAACATTATGACAAAAAAGCATATGACTATCTATCTAAAAAGCATAATCTATCTATCTATCTATCTATCTATCTATCTATCTATCTATCTATCTATCTCTATCTATCTGTCTGTCTGTCTGTCTGTCTGTCTGTCGGTCTAGCCTATATCTAAACAACTAACATAATATATACAGAATATATATAATAAAACAGTTATAAATCAGAGATAAATTGACAAGCTGACAATATAGCATTTTTCAAACAAACACCCTCACAATCAACAATGCAACAATCTGCGATCTACAGGCCAATAGAGTGCTATGGAAGCAACTAATATAATATAATGCGAGAGAAATTGCTTGTAGCTTTTGGAGATTGTATAAAGACACGCCCCCCTTACCAAATGCCATATGCTTCTCAAACATATGTACACAATTTTATCTATACATATAGATATATAATTGTACCTAGCGTTGATGTCGCTGATGGTGCGGCACAAACGCGCGATGTCGCAGATTCACTTCTCGACACTGCATTCTCACGCGATCGATCACTCATGACGTCATAACAGCGGCCCAACGGCGCCAGAATTCCTGAGTATATGCTTAAAGGGATCAAAATAAAATAAAGCCATCTTTTACTCACCCTGCTGTTGTTTCAATGCCCTGTGTCCTTCTATCTTTTCGAACCTCAAAAGCAGAGATAATTAATAAAAATAAAAATAAAAAAGTCCTGCACGCTCCTCCATATAACGGCAGCGAATGGCCACCAAGCTAAAACTTTACGAAAAGGATACAAAAGTATCACGCAATGATAAAGTGAGACGCGTGGCATATGTGGAAAGTGTTCAGGAGACATACTTTAAGGTTTTGCGAGGAAGAAACCGTATTATTCAGTCAAAATACTGAGCTCGACCCGCGTTTCTGTGAGTGTGCGAGCCCTCTCATGTTTACTATAAACTCGCACTGTTGCCATGGTACCCAGGATACGCACACCATTTTGAGAAATCAGGCTCAATAGAAACAAACACGACTCGTCTTTTCTATAAGGTATATGATAAGAAAAAATAATAATAATAATAATAATAATAATAATAATAATAATAATAATAATAAGGTAAACGTCTTGAAGTGAATGTTGTGTAGCGGTTGTCATGACAACATTTGAGCGGCTACTGAAGGCTCATACACACTCACAGGAATGCGCACAGCAAAACCTACCTATCATCTATCTATCTATCTATCTATCTATCTATCTATCTATCTATCTATCTATCTATCTATCATCTATCTATCTATCTATCTATCTATCATCTATCTGCAATAAATATGCAATACATCCATCTATCTAGTGCCATGGAAGCAACACGTGTGTGTGCTATTCATATGTTATGCTATATCTGTAGAGGACACAAGGACAGTTATTAAAACAATAAAATGGCATAATAAGTTTAGAATAAACTCAACTTAATTCATGCTTAAAAACCTAGTTATTGTTTCAGTAAATCCAATGACACCAAGATAAAAAAAAAAAAAAAATGTTTTAGTCATCGTGTGAGCCACTGGTCAAAATGTTTTTTCACCATTTGTTATATACAGATGTCATGCTTTTTTATGTTCTGTTGACACTAACTGCTTTCTGTTGTGTACAATAATACAATAATGTCAGTTTTTTCTAGCTGAATGCTTTACTGTAAATACAGATTCAGACAGTAGGTAAAAATTGACTGGGAAAAGTAAAAATATATATTACACTAAAAGAAAAGAAACATTTGTATTTATACAGTAAATTCTTTTTAAATGTGTTACATATAAGCTTAACATTCACTGTTGTTTGTTCATTTTTACACTCTGTTATGTCTTTCTCTAACACACACATATCTTCTTGCATACAGTTGTGGTCAGAATTATTGGCACCCCTGGTAAATATGATCAAAGATGGCTGTAAAAATAAATCTGCATTGTTTATCCTTTTGATCTTTCATTAAAAAAAATAAAAAAAAGAAAGAAAATCTAACTTTTCATTAAAGTAAAAGAATTGAAAGTGTGGGGTAAATCACATTATGAAATAAATGCTTTTCACGCTGGCCACAATTATTGGCACCCTTTTATTAAATACTGTTTGCAACCTCCTTTTGATAACAGCTCTGAGTTTTCTCTTATAATGCCTGATGACTTCAGAGACCAGAGACCATTCCTCCATACAGAATCTCTCCAGATCCTTCAGATTCCCAGATCCATGTTGGCGCTTCTCTTGAGTTCAGCCACTCATTCTCTATAGGGTCGATCGACAGATACATACATACATACATATATCCGACCGACCGACCGATCGACGACATACATACTGTTACCGATGAAATGATAACATTAAGTTGGATTTTGATTTTGTCCTTTATTCCTCTTGTGCAGAACTCACAATGTACACATTTGGTCGTTGTTGTAGTTAGATTTTGTTGAGTATTTGTGTGTATGTGGTACATATGTGTGTGGTCAAACTGTAAAACAAAAACAATCTACAATTAGTATTTAGTATTATTTACATCATCAAACATTCTCTGCATCACAAACGCATATTAAACTTTATCAACTAAATGTAACATATTTTGCATTAACATTTCAACAAGCAACGTAAAAACACAGTAAATAGCTACACAAACATTAAAACACAAGCGTATAATATTAGAGCGTTTAGGCGCTAATGGCAAATAGCGATCTATATTAGTATCACATCAGAAACTATCAATTTACTTAAACAACATATTAATTACTCACCACGCTGGGAATATAGTTAGGCAGCACCCTACACATACATATATACATACATACATATATATATCCGACCGACAGACAGGCAAACAAACATACATACAAACATATATCCGACCGACAGACATACATTAATACACATATCCGACCGACCGACATACATACATGCATACATATATCCGACCGACCGACCGATTGACAGATACATACATGCATACATACATATATCCGACCGACAGACATACATACATGTATATATCCGACCGACCGACCGATTGACAGATACATACATGCATACATACATATATCCGACCGACCGACCGACAGACAGACATACATACATATATATATATATCCGACCGACCGACCGACAGACATACATATATCCGACAGACATACATAAATACACATATCCAACCGACCGACCGACCGACCAACCGACAGACATACATACATACATCCGACCGATCAACAGACATACATACATATATCCGACCGACATACATACATACATACATATATCCGTCCGACAGACCGACCGACCGATATATGCATGTATGTCGGACATACATACATACATATATCCGACCGACCGACAGACATACATACATATATCCGACCGACCGACTGACATACATACATATATCCGACTGACCGACCGATCGACATACATACATACATACATATATCCGACCGACCGACCGACATACATACATACATACATATATATATCCGACCGACCGACAGACAGACATACATACATATATCCGACCGTCCGACAGACATACATACATATATATATCCAACCGACCGACAGACATACATACATACATCCGACCGACCAACCAACTGACAGACATACATAAATACACATATCCGACTGACCAACCGACCAACAGACATACATACATACATATATCCGACCGACCGACCGATCGACATACATACATACATACATACATACATACATATATCCAACCGACCGACCGACAGATATACATAAATACACATATCCAACCGACCAACTGACCGACAGACATACATACATACATATATTCGACCAATCGACAGACATACATACATACATACATATATAAATATCCGACCGACCGACAGACAGACATACATACATCCGACCGATCAACAGACATACATACATACATACATATATAAATATTCGACCGACCGACAGACAGACATACATACATATATCCGACCGACCGATCGACCGACCGATCGACAGACAGACATAAATCAAAATCAAATCACCTTTATTTATATAACGCTTTTAACAAGTCCAATTGTTTCAAAGCAGCTTCACAATGTTACCAGGAAAATAATGCAACAGAGTTTGTACAGCCGTTCTGGTGAAACGGTGATGTTATCAAGCTAATTTCAAGTATCATATAGTGTCAATGCGGGCAGATCGGTAATATAGATGAAATTTAGGTGTCCCCAACTGAGCAAGCCAAAAGCCAGAGGCAACGGTGGCAAGGAACCAAAACTCCTTCAGGGTCAGAATGGAGAAAAAAACCTTGGGAGAAACCAGGCTCAGTCGGGGTGCCAGTTCTCCTCTGGCCAACGAACAGTGTATGATTATAATTCTGGCAACATAGCAGGTCTTAATTCATATTAGGCAAATAGATATTTGTAAGATTATTCGAAAGATTGGAGTCATCACGCCGAAGACGGGTTTAATGAGGATGTCGTGTCGATGCGGCATTTACGTGGGGAGTTTATTTGACATGCTCTCTGCAGACATTTCAGGGATGCGTTGGTCATGTCCAGGCGCAGGTCCATCATCTGATCTGGATACGGCCCGGATCCCCTGTTAAGAAGGTGTTTTTGTGTGGCAGAGATAGATGTTGACTTCTGTGTGAACTCAAACATAAATGATTAAATCTTTCTTTAACAATTCCTCCTTTTATCATTCTTTGATAACTCACAAGAAAATTTAAAGTGTGTATGTATAGTAGTGATTATAATTTAAAAAAAAATTATAATAATAATAAAAATAATAAAAAAATAAAGTAGTAATAATAATAAACAAAAACAAGTTTAAGTCACTCATCACACTTACACTCTTCATCTCTGATTTTTGTATGAATGATCACTCTTAAACTTGTAAATAGAGAAACATTTAGATATCTGAGTTCCGTTTAAATGTTGCCCAGATGAAATAAAATAAAATCAAAATAAAATCAAAAAATAAATAAAAATTCCTAATTTGTTTTAGGTGTCTCCTCGCTAAACATTTCATCAAATTCGTTCATCCATTCATTGTAATCGTCATAAACAGTTAGTTTACCCATTTGCTGAGACATACTGGCCTTCACCATTCTCTGTACTATGCTTGAAATGCACTGAAAAATACATGGTAAACACAGCGAGACTAGTGCCAATATTGCAAAAATTGGTAACACAGTGTAACATAGCCAATATCCCAAACCTCTCAGATTTGTTGTCCACCCAAACCATGAATCATCAGCTTTCTCAGGTCCCCTTACAGCTGCTCTCATATGGTTTATGATATTTGTGATGTTGTCGCTGTAATCTGGAATGTGAAAACAAAATGACAGTCCCAACATTTTGCAAACTCCCCTTTTTCTGCTGTTAACATGTCTAAAATCAGTCTGTTCTGAATAACTGCATCTCTGATTTGTCTCATTTCCTCATTCACCATTGTCATAGCATGTTCAGTGCTATTGGCTAAAGCCAACACACTCCATGCTAACCCATTAATTTTGTTTATAGTTACTGCTGTTCCCACCCCCAGAAAAATAGACCAACCCACATTTGCTCCTGGTGTTGTCCATGGATCTGACAAGACATAACCATTGTATCGGTTTGGCAATGTCCCTATTTCAGAACCAATATCTCTTTTCTGTCTGGTCTTTTCTCCCTGTTCATTACCCGGAAAATACACAGATGTTCCCACATTCATTAAAGCTGTCTTTCTGTGGCATGGAATGATATGCTCTGTCGCCACAAACCCAAACTGCCGCAGGTGAAGTGTCATTTGGTTTGCTAAATGGACAGGTAAAGTCTGTTGTGATACCACCTATCACTGCTGTGCAGTTCCCTGTTGTCGAATTCTTGTCAATTCTGACTCTGCATTTAGACCACCCTGTGTTCACGTTCAGCTTCAGTCTCTGTGAGCACACGCACACATCTCCTTGAACGTGCATTACTCTCAATGGTGGAATCAACATGTCTGTGTGGTCGCACCGTTGTGTTCTCTTGCAGGTATATGTTGGGTGTTTTGTTGGAATCTTCCCTTGCTCGATGTCCGCTGCAGCTCTAAGCACTTCCGTCATCTGCTGTGGGATCAGACAGTCAGTTTCATTTATTGTTGCAACAGTCAATGGTACTTTCTTCCAGGCGTGAGACATCTGTAGACAAAGCCAGCAGCTGGTGTTTATCTCCAGTTCCTGTTTCTGCAGCAGTGCCAGAGTGCAAGCTTTGTTCCCTTGGCATTTTGTCATTGCCTTGTCCACTTCTGGTTTTGCTCCTCCTTTATCTACTCCTTCATTTCCCATCCACGCTGTTTCATCCCAGCTGGGAATGTCAGGTTTGAAGGCTGGTATAACAGGTGGTTTCACTGGTTGTGGCGCTGGTTTACTCATCACCAAGCTGAATACAGTCAGTAGGCATGCGATTACCTTTGAAAACCGGTGCCACGATCTCACTTGCTTCATTCTTTACAGTTGGCTAAATGGATCGCACAGTTGTACTGCCAGAACGTGTGAGGAAGTCTTTGATGCGTTTTCTTTTGAAAAGCTGGTTGACTCAGTACCACGTTGTGCCAGTGTCTCTGCTCCTGAGATGATGACAGCAAATGATGTTTATATTTGATCTCTGCTCGCACAGACGTGTGCCTCCTGCTTCTCTTCTCTTGGCTCCTCCTCCCGATCACTGCTGGGACCTTTCTGCAATGGCTTGCATGCACCCACGTCGCTCTCAGCAACCTTCACGCGGTGTGTGTGTCGTCAGCAGCACGACAAAAGGTCCTAGCCACCTTTTTCGCCTTCCAGCTCTTCCTCCTCAGGTCCCTTATCACCATGTAATCTCCTGGCTTGATGTTGTGCAAGGGAGTCTCAGCCAGTTTCCCCTGAGCAGCTTTCACCTGCACACAGACATCAGACAACAGAGAAGACATTTCCTTGCAGTAATTCAACATATTGTGCTCGCACAAATCTGTGGATGGAAGCTGTTGTTTACCCCCTTCCATGCCCATAAAAGGCGGTCTTCCAAAGACGATTTCAAACGGGCTTAAATTTGCTTTGGGTCTTTTCTCATTCTCATGTACATTAACACAATTGGTAGGGCCTTCACCCATGTGAGTCCAGTGTCCTCACAACATTTTGCCAATTAGTTTTTTATGGTTGAATTCTCACGTTCCACTGCCCCGCCTGAAGCGGCGTGGTAACTGCAATGTGTTCTCATATCTATTCCCAAAAACTGACCCACTTGTTTTATTGCCTCGTTCACAAAGTGTGTTCCATTGTCTGAACTTATCTTTCTTGGAATTCCCCATCTGGGAATTATTTCAGTCAGCAGGGCTTTGGCCACTGCTGCTGCGTCCTGTTTGGCGGTGGGGAAAACTTCAATCCACTTTGACCACATGTCAACCATCACCAAGCAGTATTTCTTGCCCTCACACGGATTCAACTCAATAAAATCCATCATAAGGTATTCGAAGGGTTCCCTTGAAGGTGGATGAGATGCTAAGGGCATTTTTACTCCCCTTGCCACATTGTGTGTGTTACAAATTACGCATCTATTGCAAAAATTCTCAGCAACCACTGTAAAACCCTTTGTGAAGCACATGTCTTTCATCTGCTGTACCATAGCCCCTTTGCCTCCATGGTCTCGCCCATGGAGGCATTTAACTATAATGAGAGAAAAATGTCGGGTAAACAAGGCTTGCCGTCCACGCTCATCCACACATCATTCTCAAGTTTGCAGCCACAACGTTTCCACAGGTGTTTCTCCGCTACTGTGGTGAACGCCTGCATACTCTGTAGGGAAGTCAAAGCATTTGTGTTAGTTTCAGATAATAGAATACAGTCTGGTTCCTTTGACTGCTGTGTTGTTGCAGCTTTCGCAGCCACGTCTGCTCTTGCGTTTCCTGTTGAAATGAAATCTTTGTTGTTAGTATGCGCTATGCATTTACAGATAGCAAGTTGTTTTGGCAATAGAATTGCGTCTAGAAGGGTAGACACAAGAGAAGCATTCAAAATTGGACGTCCATCAGATTTCAAAAATTTCCTGTGTTTCCACAGTGCCCCAAAATCATGCGCAACCCCGAACGCGTATCGTGAATCTGTGTAAATCGTTACACTTTTACCCTCCATAAGCTTACATGCTTCTGTCAGGGCTACGAGCTCCGCCGCTTGAGCTGAATAATTGTGTGGCAATGTGCCAGAGGCCAAAGTGTCAAACTCAGTGGTTACCGCATAACCCACTTTGTTCAAACCTGTTTGTGCGTCTCTGTAAGCAGAGCCATCCACAAAGAGGACATTGTCACAGTTTTCAAGAGGTGTGTCTAAAAGGTCAGGACGCGGGGTGCACACCTGCTCAAGTGCAGTTAAACACTGATGTTCCTCCCCATCCTCCTCCGTCGGAAGAAGAGTGGCCGGGTTCAGCACTGTGCAACGTTTTACTGTGATATTTGGCATATCTAGCAAAATTGTGTGATACCTCAGCCATTGTGCTGTTGACAAATGTGATGTCTTCTGTTCCTGCAGAATCATTGACACCGCATGCGGGACCATTAATGTCATGTCAGAATACCCCACAAATTCTCTAGAGGCCATTACAGCCTGCTCAGCAGCTGCCACCGCTCTTAGACAGTGCGGCAGTCCTGCTGCAACTGGATCTAATTTGCCAGAGAAATACCCCACTGGACGCAGCCTGTCTCCATGTTGCTGCAAAAGAACAGAAGACATGAAACCATTTGCATTATCAGTGCATGTGTATCTGTGTGGATGCGTGTATGTGTGTGTGTTTGATATTAGTAAATGTGTACTTCCCTTTGCGGCGATCGTTGCATCCTCGGCCGTGGTCCACCCGATCCCCTCCTGCTCTCCGCTTTCAATATGTCAGTCCGCCTTCCGATTTTCAGGGCAGTTGTATGCCCAATGTCCATCTTTTCTGCACCTTCGACACTTCGTGCACTCACGCATGGTATGATTCTCGTCTTCACATAGAAAACAGCCTTTCATGTCTGATTGTTGTCCCCTTTTGTTCCAGCGAATCGTCCATTTTGTGCGCGCGCCGCGCTGAGTTAAATCTTTGCGGTGTCTCGTAACGGCAGCAAGCTGCAATTCTTTTGTCTTGGTCTTTCTTTCCTTGACCTCAGCTCGTCTTCTGCGTGTTTTATGATGGTGCTTACTCGTCCTTCAGTCCATTCAACATAGCTGTGTTTCACTGCTTGGGAAATCTCGGTCTCAGTCCATTCAAAAGGCTAGTCGCCAAATGACTTTCCCACGTGGTTGGTCTGTTACCACGATCTATTGGTTCAGTCAGCCCGCTGTGCTTGCAAAACACGGTATAGAGCCGCTCATAATAAGTTTGAACACTCTCACCTGGTTCTTGACGGCAGTGGCTCACTCTAGACATGTCAATGCGTGCTGGAAATGCTTTTCTCACAGCCTCAGCCAGGCCCGTCACAGCTGCTCGATATCCATCGTTGAAGCATGTTGCCAGGTGATGTGACCTCGTCTGTGATCTGTTCCTGGTAATTCTGCGTTGATCTTGTGCCAGTTCATTCCTCCCAGCTTGGTCATCATGAGTCTTTTCAGTTCATTTACTGTCGGGCTGAACTCTTGGCAGAATGTCATCAGTTCGGTGGTAAACGGTCCCCTGCGTCGTCGGGATTCGGCAGGTGGGCCATTGCCTCTTTCATGTCGGGTAAGTTCCATGGGCGGAACACTAATTCTATAGAATTTATTCCCATAACTTCCACCATAGGTGCTGTGATGTTCACCTGCTCTTCTTCCGCAGTTCTGTCCCAGTTCTTTCTTTTCTCCGGGCAGGGCATCTCGAATTCTTCCTCCTCCTCGTCGCTTTCTGAGAGGGTATCAGGATTCAGATCGAAGTCCCCTTCTGACTCTGGCCCGTGCACGCGTGATGGATCGTAACGTTACATCATAAGATCGTGCACCTTCTTTTCTTAGTTTCGTCTTCCGGATCGCTAGTCTCTTTCTCCTTTCGGGTGGCGGTGTTTCGCCCCGGAAGGTTTCAGCCATGCGCGCTCCCTCAGTTAATCGCACGCCTCCTTCCGTTGTCTGTTCAGGTGTGCGTGCGTCCTCTTCTCTCTGCCGGGGGGCTGTAGTTGTTCTGGCTGGTTGAATTGGCTGGTTCGGCGGAAACGGAGAGCAGTCGAGGTCGGGGTCCACTTTCAGGCCTTGGAGCTTCGCATTGGGATAGATTGTGTAACTCGGCGGTGTTTCATGTGGAAAGCACAAGCACAAGCATAAGATGTGTTAGTTATAGTAATCTCGTTCTGTGGAGGCGCAGTCGCCTTTTCTTCACTTTTCTTTTCTTTTTTCAACATTCTCCTCTCTCTTTTATCTGCCTCTTCCACCCAACAATTAATTGTTTTCTCACAATTCCCACACACGTTTCTTAACACAACCCTCTGTTTTGTCACTCCATTCCTGGATTGATAATTTCACCATTTTCAACCTTGTACTACTAAGTGTTCCCTCTTTTGGGAAATCATGATATTTTACTAATTCTTTACTCAATACATACGCTTACTCAAGCGTCCTCTATGTGATTTCAATTCTCCCGAAATTTCTTGATCACTCTTGTGATTTCAATTCTCCCAGAATATCTTAATCATGCTGACCACAGAACTCAGATTTCCCCTATGGTTTTATCCTTTACAATGAATTTTTAAATTCAATTAAACCCAAATTCTTATTTAAAATTCTTCCCAAAATTTTTAGGTTTGTCTCTTACCAGGAGCGTTTTGTTGCCATTTCCGAGTTCGTTTTCTCTGATTCCAGTGGTCGGACTCTCCTGGGCCTGTGGCGTCGGTCCCTCGTCCCTGAATCTAACAGGGTAGGGCTGACTTGAGTCAGGATTTCAGGTCACTGGCACCCTCCAGGTCCAGAAGGCTTGTCCAAGGAATCCCGGTTCTGACACCAAATTGTGATGGCAAAACAGCTGCTTCACTGAATAAGAGACAAAGCCTTACCAATGGTCTTTATAAAGCTTTTATTCTTGCAAGAAGAGCCACACTCAGTACAACCGTCAGTGTCTGTACCAAGTGTGAACTGAGGAACCAAAGGATGGCCCTAGCCCTTATACCCCTCAATGTCCCGTACTTCCCCCATTAGTGTTTGTGTTCAAGGGTCAGAGTGACTGAATCCTGCTGCTGTGCGTGGTGGGGGTTTACGATCGTGCATGAGAATGTGAGATGTGGTCGATATACATTTTAATGAGATAGATGTGTGATTCAATCAGCCCCATCTGACACCTAAGGCCCGGAGAGTCTCCAAACTAGGAGTCCCGTGACCCCTGTTAAGAAGGTGTTTTTGTGTGGCAGAGACAGATGTTGACTTCTGTGTGAACTCAAACATAAATGATTACATTTTTCTTTAACACCAACTTTTCATAAAAAAAAAAAAAAAAAAAAAAAAAAAAAAAATTATTATTTATCGTTAACATTAACTTAAACACAATGATAGGTTATTCACACATATTTAAGAAGATTTCATACATCAATTGACATCTAAGAGTTTATACATTTAATTACAAAATCATTTGAAGTGAATGATGCATGATTAAAATATAACAGTTTTAATGATAATATTTAATTTAATAAACAGCTCAAAATTGATCCATTGAATGTCCATTTTCGACGCTGAAATCATTTATGTGCTCTGTACAGAACACGTTAATGCTCATCATCTTCCGTACACGTGCGGAGGCGGTACTTTTCCACTTTTCTCAATTCTATTGGTCCAAAAGACATCAATCAAAATGTGGACTGTCCAATGGGTATTCACCCAGGGAATGATCACACAAACAAGCTTGTCTGACTCTCAACAACGGAGGTGTGGTCGTTGGCGTGTGGTGAATAGCGAAAAGTGTACGGAACATGGTTAGTCTACGTTAGCTTAACATTTCCAGTTGTTGGGTTAAACCTGCTGGGTCAACCAGGGCCTGAAATTAACACCCGACCACCCGGTAACTTCACCAGTAATAATAATATTAATTTATTTCTGTTTAACGGTTCCTGAACGCTGTAAATAACAGCTAACGTTACCAGGACCGGTCTCACGTGACTAAATCAGCCACTGACTAAACCGTGTGATTTGTTTACACAGGAGCTGATATTTCCGGTCTGTGGTCTAACGTTATATCTGTGGACTCAGATGCTGACGCCTCTCACACAAAGAAACTCAGTTAACATAAGCGGTTAAAATTACAAACTGTGGAGTTTTTATATTTATAACATGTGATACAGTTAAGCGACATCACACAAGAGTGCTGTTTTCCTGAATAGTCTACCATCACGATTTAAAATGACACGGATTTCATATGACAGTTCCATAAACAATTAATTAACATTAAGTCACTTACATTTTAGATGCAGTATTTACTGCTTTTGTTCTAGTTCAGCAGCGGAAATAGTTCCAAACAAAGATCACAGCAGAACCATAACGCATCTCACAGAAACAGTGTTACTGAATGATTCAGCGTTTTGAATGAATCGGTTGAATCAAAGATTCAATAACCTATTAAAAACGACTGCCTCGTTCTTGAATGAATCAGCCGTTTCAACGAATCGACTCAATGATTCGCTCATTAAGACGGTCACCTCCCGTTTAAACATTCTTTCCAACATTTCTTATTTGTATATTAAAACATTCTCATAAAAAAATTTAATGCAGTTGTAATTTTTCAGTGTAAATTATTTAATTTGATTGGTAACAGCCCTATAGCATCTTATTCTAATTTAATGTAGGCCTATAGATCAAATTTAGAATATAAACTGAAAGCTAAAGCATAGCCTATATTTAATAAGATTATGGAAAAAATGCCCTTTATAAAATGTAAAAATATCAGAGATATGCAGATTTAAATATGAATAACACACAAAAAAAAAAAAAAATCCGGACAAGCAAATGTTTCACTCAGACAAGTGAATGACAGCACGTGAACAGGCTTAATGTCGAGCCCTGTGAGGCAAAAACAAAACAAAAACACTGGCAGGTAAAAGTCACTGTGGCTGGTGGTCGAAAAGATTTATTTCAGGCCCTGGTCGCAACGCTTGGTTGTTTTGACCCAGCACTGGGTTGTTTCACGAGCTTTGCGCCTTGAAGACGTTTAAATTCGCTCCCAAACTGTCATTTTGAAAGGACAAAGGGGCAAAGATGTTTTAAGGTACGTTCATGTAATGTTTTCATTAATAATAATTTTAATTAGCATAATTATAGGTATAGTTTTTTCACGGCAACAATTCTTAAACATAGCCACTAAAGTGATACGTTAACTTAGGCGACAAAAGTTTTACCTCATAATCCGATGCCATGTATTGACTCACATAACGTACGTTAGTCATGTTAGTTTAGGTATGTGAGACAAATTTAGATTAATACAGTTTGTGATTATTTATTACATGGAACCCTGACGGTACCCCTCGGCGTCACGCTATGGACGAACTGGGAACTCCATTGCTTTCAATGGGAAACCTTTGTCGTCAACAAAAGAATTCTATCGGTATGAAATCGCGCTGAAGAAGTCTCATTCAGAACACATGGCGATGTTTGGCATCAGTTCACGTGTGCCACATGTTGGTGAGTAGTCATAAATATTATGTCCTAATGTTTGATATAAAGTATTTTCTGCTTGTCGTTATCGATCAGATTATGTTCAGTCACTGCATTATATCTGTCATCTCCACTGAGACTTTGCATTTCTTTGCTTTCTAAATCAACACACCTTACTAATAATTGCTCTCATCCAACTGGATCTCAGGTCCCTCATTTCTGTGGAAGAAAGAAATGGTGATCTCAAATGTTGTACCGGAACTTCCAGTAGGAGATCCAGAAGTAAGGAAAGTTCAGACATTTCAAACAGAAACCACTGAAAGTAAAGATCTTGTCTAAGTTCTCATCTTCTAATGGTCTAATGCTGTCAAAGCCATTGCACACCTTCTGAGACGGATTAGGAAAGACAAAACTAATTCACCGGCTTCTGTAAGTGAACAAGAGGATGCAAAATGCTTGATTCTAAAAGGAGTGCAAAAGCAAGTGTATCAGAAAGAAATGGATGTCCTGAGTCAAGAAAAACAACTGCCAGGTTATAAAAACCGCAGGTTATATAACACAACTGCAATCGTATCTAAAGCAAAATAATCTTTTGAACCACTTCAATCAGGTTTTCGCCCCAATCACAGTACAGAAACAGCACTTTTAAAAGTGCTTAACGATCTCCTTCTGGTTTCTGATTCTGGTGCACACAGTATCCTAGTTCTGCTTGATCTCAGTGCAGCCTTTGACACGGTGTGCCACTCCACGCTGCTTTCACGAATATCTTCGATAGGCATCACTGGTGCTGCTCTTCAGTGGTTGACCTCATATTTATCAGATCGACAGCAGTTTGTTAGGATAGGCAAGGATCGATCAGGTACCATTACTATCTCTCATGGTGTGCCTCAAGGTTCTGTACTTGGTCCTCTCTTATTTCTCATCTATGTGTTACCACTTGGTCAGATAATCAGACAACATGGTCTTAACTTTCATAGTTATGCTGATGATACTCAAATTTATTTCACGGTTAAACCCAACTCAGCTTGTCTACCAGTTTCTGTTAACTCTTGCCTTCAGGAACTTAAAACCTGGATGAATGATAACTTCTTAAAGCTAAATACTGATAAAACAGAAGTCCTGTTGATTGGCCCTAAATCAAAAAATCTGACACATGATGACTTTTTCATTGATATTGATGGCATCCAGTTTAGACCGTCAAAAACTGCGAAATCTGGGAGTACTGTTTGACTCCACATTATCCCTCGAATCACATATTGGTATGACAGTAAAATCTTGCTTTTTCCATTTGCGAAATTTAGTTCCTATCCGCCGTTCCCTTAACTTTAGTGATGCTGAGACTGTTATTCATGCTTTTGTGACCTCTAGATTGGACTACTGTAACGCCTTATGCTTACCTACTAAATCAATACACCGTCTCCAATTGGTGCAAAACTCTGCTGCTCGAGCCCTAACATTTAATAAAAAATCAGCACACATCACTCCCATCCTCAACCAACTTCACTGGCTTCCTGTTGCCAGTCGTATCCAGTTTAAACTCTTGGTTTTAGTCTATAAAGCCAGTCATGGCCCTGCACCAAAATACCTAACTGAATTAGTCCAGCCATATGTTCCTGCCCGGACCCTCAGATCTAGCAGCGAAAACCTGCTTGTCATCCCCAAGGTTAAATGCTCTACTGTGGGTGGAAGGGCTTTTAGTGTTACTGGCCCCAAACTATGGAATAAGCTGCCCCTGAATATCCGTAACGCACCTACTCTACAGACTTTTAAGTCCCAACTTAAAACTCATCTTTTTGCTCAGTAAGTAATCTGCTTTCTCTCACCTTCTCTTCCTTCATGTTATCTCACACTTCCTATGTTTTGCTTTATGACCACTTATTGTATTAATGTTCTTTTGATTTTATGACATTGTTGTTGTCTATCTGTAGTTATTTGTTGTACACCCACTGATTGTACTTTTGTACTCCATTGTGAAGCGACCTTGGGTTCTTGAAAGGCGCTATATAAAATAAACATATTATTATTATTATTATTATTATTATTAAAAACTTCATGACCTGGACGCCTTCATCGATACGGATGGTATGATCAAGGTGGGAGGAAGATTAAGCCACTCATCATGCACTCACTCCTTCAAGCATCCACTGATCCTTCCTAAAGATCATCATGTGACAAAGTTGATAATTGCACACTATCATGAAAGTGTAAAGCATCAAGGAAAGGACTTCACAATCAATGAAATCAGATCTTGTGGCTATTGGATACCTGGAATCAACAGAGCGGTTACATCTTACATTCGCAACTGTGTAACGTGTAGAAGGCTGAGAAAATCTGTTGAAGGCCAGCGGATGAGTGATGTCCCCACAGAACGCGTAGAGCCTTCCCCATCATTTGTGTATTGCGGTATGGATTGCTTTGGTCCTTTCATGACTAAAGAAGGAAGAAAACAGCACAAAAGGTATGGCCTGCTTCTAACTTGCTTTTGTTCAAGAGCCATTCATATAGAAATGTTAGAAGATATGTCGACAGATGCGTTCATCAACAGTCTATGATGCTTTGCTATTCGAGGTACGGTATGACAGATCAGATGCGATCAAGGTACAAATTTTGTGGGCGAAAAGAACGAACTGAACTCCGCATTACAGCAACTTGATCCAGAAAGGATCACCGCGTTTCTTGCAGATAAGCAGTGTGATATTGTTATGAATGCCCCTCATTCCAGTCATGCAGGTGGTGTATGGGAGCGCCAAATCAAAACTGTAAGGAGTGTTCTTAATGCTACAGTCTCCCTCTCATCAGGCAGGCTCAATGATGCTTCACTGCGCACTTTGTTTTACGAAGCCATAGCAATAGTCAACAGTCGCCCCCTTACAGTGGACAACCTGAATGATCCCAAGAGCTTAGAACCACTCACACCGAACCATCTGATTACCATGAAAGCCACTACAGCCCTACCACCACCAGGAAAGTTAATGAGAGAAGACATCTATGGGAGAAAGAGATGGAGACGGGTACAGTATCTTACTGAACAGTTTTGGAGTAGATGGAAAAAAAGAGTATCTACACAACATTGCTGCTAGACAATGCTGGCATGCTCCAAAAAGGAACTTTTAAATTGGTGATGTGGTCATGGATACGGATGAGACCCTTCCAAGAAATGAGTGGAGACTAGGACGGATCATAGACACTGTAACTAGCCAAGATGGACTAGTAAGGAAAGTCACAATAGCACTTGGTGACAAAAAGCTAAACAAGAAAGGAGAACGGGTAAACAAGGTGTCTAAGGTAGAGAGACCAGCTCAGAAGTTGGTCTTATTATTAGAAGCTGAGTAAACCAATCTTTAAAGGACTTTGCTTTACATGCACAAGGGGTATTATAAGTGAAAATTGTGCATGTTTGAAAAACATTGATAATTTGGTGGGAGTGTAACAGACTTCATTGTATTTTATAAATATTTAACATTTATACACTCTGCTCCCGCTGTGCTCTAGCGCTCTAGTGTTTTGTCTCTTTCTTTTTCTCTCTGACCCGCTGCTTTGCTGGACTCCTGAAAATACTGAAATGGAATTGATTAACTGGTCAATCAGCGCGATCGATAGGATTTTCTCACAAAGGAACCTACCTGCCCGGACGGGACCTTTGCTGCAGGGTACGTGAGGGACGCATGGAACAACTGGCAAGTCCTGTGCCTGGAGGCTCTGTCCGTGGAGGATGCGGAAGATTTATACATGATTGGATTATTGATGGCGGGGTTCCTATTCTTTGGCTTTGGGATTGCCCTGACCTATCGGAAGATTGGTAAGACAGCTGCAAGCAAATTCACCCAGCCGCTGTCTGTGGAAATTAAAGAATGCTTCGGGGTTATGTGTGACCGTCTGAAGGAATTAGATCAGAAAGTGATAGGAATTGAGGAACTGAACCGTAAACAACGCAGTCCGGACTGCGGATACGCAGGGAAGAGTGGGCTCCATCGGGGGTCAGATCGGTGAACTTTTACGGACTGTAACCGGTCTGGCCATGAGGCTGGACGTAATGTCTAGGGAAACTGCACAGACCGGACGCGAATGCTGAGGACCAGATCTGATTGATTGATTATGATCCGGACAAATTACCGAAGATCATCAAATGGATTAAAAAATAAAAAATTGTATTTGCCTGACCTAATCAACTAGCCCAACGAACCTCACTTGTCCCTATCTCTCGGTTGGGAGGTCAGCCTGACAGCTTGGTCTGTTATCTTTCCCTGTGCACTGCCTTATCTCCCTTCAAGGACAAACCATAGAACTGAACTTGAAAACATCTGAAGTTATGGCTAACATTCTCACACAACACAATCTCAGACTCACACTCGCACCACACACAAACCTACCCGATCCCATCCCCCTCCAACCGTCTGCCTGTCTTTATCTATCTCCTCTCCCACTCCATACAAAAATCCCATCACGTGACCACGTGTACTGTGTCATGTTTATGTTTAGTTGTGTTTTGCTATGTAATGCTTGCTAAACTGCATTCTTGTATTTCTGGAGCGCGTGTGGCGGCGCCTGAATAATCGGCTGCGGCCGGAGGCTTGCTCCAAACTTCATTTCGTTATACTGTACTTGTACATGTGTAATGACAAATAAACTTGAAACTTGAACTTGAAACTTATAATTTGTTTTTGTGTAAATTTTTAGACATTTCTGTATGTTTAAATAGGTTTAAGGTCTGCTTTATCTGTCTTAATAAGTAGGGACTTTTATGTTGACCGGTGTTGTAGTTTACGGAGCGATACGGGAAAGAGTGAGAGCTCGTGGTTCATCGTTCATCATTCAGTGGGTTTAAGCAGATTTAAAGTTTACAGTTTGTTTAGCACCTCCCGAAAAGGCATAAGGTGTGTATGTGCTTGCTTATTGTTATTCATAATTAGTATTTTGGCTGTATTATGTTAATGCTATGGAGAGAGAGTTTGTGTTCGAGGTGTTAATGCGCACTTCTTTGCTTTTATTTGTTCAGCTCTTACGGGGATTTTTTGGAGAACTTACTCCGGACACGTGGAGTTTTTAGAACAGCATACCTCAAGTAAGCAAGGTTTGGGTTAATCAACCAAGAGGTCAGTGAATTTTGACGGTAAGATAACCTTGCTTTCTGGAATATTCCCTTGTTGTCACATCTTATTGCCCTTAAAATGTCAATATACACAAAAGGTTAAACCACACAAAGTTCACATGAACACAGTCTATAGTGTCTGTGAATGTAAACAACTGGGAAAGAAATCGCATGTAAATTAGATCTGTGTATTAACGCGACAGCAGCTTAATGTACAGTACCTGCTGCTGTCTATTCTGCTAATGAGAATCAAATACAGAAAATCACTCACTGCTCTTGACTGAATAACTTTAGTGGCTTTAGAAAGAACCAATTTCTTACCCAAATATGCTTTAGCAAGGAGATACACATGGCGAACTGTGTACAGTCAGCGCTCAGTGTCCATGGCACCTGTGACATCACAATTGATCAACTTTAGAACTCTCGCTAATCCCTTTAGAGATTGTCTCTCGACATTGCGTGCGTATTTGGATCACATTCACAAGCGCTAAAAACTGTTTGCACGTGTTGGTTTTTCTTCAACCGTTATCACATCATGGGATTTTGATTTCTTGGCCACACAGATTTACACAACGAGGACTTCAGGCAAGAGGAAAGTACAAGAGCATCTGTACAAGAACAAGACAAGCAGGCAGGAGTTTGATTCCAACAGCGCCCTTTTTTGTTATAAAAAATGGCTAAACTGCCATTTATGACACAAAAGAAAGAAACATGTCTTGACAAAGATAAGATGCCATAACACTTTTGTCGTTTGAAAGTGAACTAAAAGAATATGATGATATTATCAACATCTTCAATTCAAAACCCAGCCAACTCGGACTTGTTTAAAGCAGACATCAGCCGTACAAGGTAAGCAATGGGGAGGTTGTTAGTCTGGCCCGCCGTGGCAGCCGCTGACACTTGATCGCACAGAGCTTAGTGCTTACAGGTGAAGTATTTAAACATTGAAATGTGAAATCTGTGGTGAAATGGCCTTTTTGTCGTAGTGGTTCCTAGCTCTGGTGTAGCACTCTGGGCGGGACTGACCGGCTTTGTGCCCCCATAACGGCGTTGGATATTTTAATAAAGCTGGTAGTTCACCCCAAGTCAACATATGGAGTTAGGACTAGGCGTGGCCTGTAAGGTGGGTGGGTGGGTGGGACACAGGCCACACCCTAGGTTACCAAAAAAAGACAAAAATAATTTAAACAAATAGCTAAAAGCAAAACTAATTCCCAGATCTAATTATTTTAATAGATGAAATCTGTGGTGAATTGGCCTTTTTTTGTCGTATTTGCTCCTAGCTCTGGTGCAGCACTCTGGGTGGGACTGCCCGGCTTTGTGCCCCCATAACGCCGTTGGATATTTTAGTAAAGCTGGCAGTTCACCCCAAGTCAACACTTTGACATTGCCTGTGTCTCTGCAACTTCCCGCAGTGACGCTCGCGCTGTGTTTGCATACTTCATTACAGCTGGAGTGAAATAAATGCAATACAATGCACATATGTTTCTGAGACATTTTTATGTAGGCTAATACTGTATGTGCTGCTTAATACATTGTGTGTTTGTACAAGAATAAAGTTCAACATAAGTGAACTATCAATGAAGAGGGTCAACATTTTTTATCAGTTTTATTTTGATAAACATAACACAATATAACATCGCAACTACATGAAAATAGTTTTTACTGTTATAAAATACAGATTTGTGAGCATTAGTAGAACTGAAGGTTTTAGAATAAACATGAAACGCATGTGATTGTTGTCATGCGGTGAATCCGGCCAATCATGGAACAGCTGTGTCATCATCAGAGCTCGTGCAGTCTCTCTGGAGAAGCTGTGCAGAATGCTCTAGCCGGCTGCTCTCGAATCGCTCTCGCAGCACTTTGATGACATACGTCACAGTCACGTGGCATCGGCGCTGCCTGAAGTCGGACAAAATTTCTAAACGGCATGCATTGCTTCAAGTCAGCCGCCGATCGGTCTGCCCATCGCTGTATGAAGTCGAACAAGCCTTATGTTTTCAGGCACCTCCCCCCTCATGAGTGGACACGCCCCTTACTGCTTTATTGGCTACACGTGTGTTTTAGTGCACGGTCCGATCCACTTTCAACAGTGTTTCTCAGAATATACGCTTACTGCACCTTTAAGGACCCATCAGCCTGCGCCATCTAGAGTTTCATGACAGAACTTTTCAGTTGTTTTGGGGTAACTATTCCTATAAGTTTGCACAATGTGTGCACACCGCCGGATTTTTGGAACTTTGTACGCACATGCGCATAAATTTTTTTTGCAGTGGTTAGTTTATCCACAATGTGGCAACCGTTATTAAAACATAGTGTAACTAAGTGGAGAAGTAGGATGGTGTATGGGGTGGGGCATATGTTTATTTTTGCCCTATAAATGCTGCAAAGGTCGGCAGGTGGCGTAACTTCCTGACGTTTGATTCCTTCCCGTCTCCTTCCGGTGTTGTGACCCTGAAGCGCCATAGCGAGGTAGGAGCATATTATCTTAGGTGCTGTAGGAGCTTGCATAGGGATGTTTGTTTCTCATGATCCATCTTATATTGTAGAGAGAACCCTCCCGATGCAAGACTGTGAGCGCGTGGGTGGGATACGATCGTATGCAAGTTGGGCATGTCGTGTTTGCAGTGCTAGCAACAAACGGTATCACGCAGCGTTGTTAGTCTGCGCTCTTGCGCCCGCGTTTCTAGTTCACTCTGGGATTACGGCAGAGGTATGTCTGTATTGGTTAGGTTTATTGTTATAATCTGTGTAATGAGTGATTTAGAGGATTGTGTGTTTTGAGTGGTCACGACGCTGTTAGCTTTGCACCGTGACAAGTGTTTTATGTGTTGATATATTGTTTATTTATTTTGTTGAAGAATGATAAGTGTTATATTTTAGTTTTTCTGTTTGACAGATCTTTGTGGAGTCCTATGCATATGGACCTTTGATGTCTAGGCTCTGCTGTTTTGATTATGATTTATTTACTTGTTTCTCATAAGTTTTAAGCTGATTATTATAAATTGTTTGTTTTGAAATTATTTCTTTTTGTTATATATTCTGTTACTTAGGTTTTGTTTTTACCAACCGCTAAGGGTTTATGTGTTCAAGGAGAGGTTAACCCATATTTCTATTTTCTAGGAACCAGCCTGTGTGGGAGTGTTGTCTTCGGGGGTCTTCTGGGTCTTTCCTCCACTGCATGTGGCGTGAGGTTTCCAGCACTGCATGGGTATTGAGAGCGTAAAGTTACTTGCAGTATTCACTACACCTTTTCAGTTTTGTTGCTTTGTGTATATGTGTGCACGTGTGGTGTGTGCTTTTGAGGCTGTGGGTCTTTGGCCTAGTGATTTCTCCTCTTCTCTTCCCGCAGGCTTGGTTGACTATACATGCAGAATTAGGGGTTTTGATTTTAATAGTTCATTTAATGACTAGATATCTTAAAGTGATCCTCTCTTTTTTAGATAGTTTAAATGTGCTGTTTATTCATAGATTTTAATACTGATTGTTAATAAAAAAGTGTTGTACTTGAAGGTCACGTCTCTGTTATCTGTTCATTAGCGATAGAACTTGTGTTGCTGTTTAGTTATGTCCGTGGGTACTAAAGCCCGGTGGCGTAGTCGGACCAAGTGTGATCATACCATAGTCCCTCGGTTACAATAGGGTACAACGGGGCTAAAGGCACACCTTAAGAAAGATGTGCTTTTCACTACTCCTATAGTGTATGATATACAGAACCATATACACTGCTCCAAAAAATTTAAGGAACACTTTTTAATCAGAGAATAGCATCAAGTCAGTTAAACTCCTGGGGGATTGATCTGGTCAGTTTAGTAGCAGAGGGGGTTGTTAATCAGTTTCAGCTGCTGAAACGTTAATGAAATTAACAACAGGTGCACTAGATGGGCAACAATGAGACAACCCCCAAAACAGGAATGGTTTTACAGGTGGAGGCCACTGACATTTTTTTTTTCTCTACTCATCTTTTCTGAATGTTTTTCACTAGTTTTGCATTTGGCTAGGGTCAGTGTCACTACTGGTAGCATGAGGCAATACCTGGACCCTACAGAGGTTACACAGGCAGTCCAACTCCTCCAGGATGGCACATCAATATGTGGCATTGCCAAAAGGTTTGCTGTGTCTCCCAGCACAGTCTCAAGAGCATGGAGAAGATTTCAGGAGACAGGCAGTTACTCTAGGAGAGCTGGACAGGGCCTTAGAAGGTCCTTAACCCTTCAGCAGGACCGTAGCTGCTCCTTTGTACAAAGAGGAACAGGATGAGCACTCCCAGAGCACTACAAAATGACCTCCAGCAGGCCACTGGTGTGAATTTCTCTGACCAAACAATCAGAAACAGACTTAATGAGGGTGGCCTAAGGGCCCGACGTCCTCTAGTGAGCCCTGTGCTCACTGCTCAGCACCGTGGAGCTCAACTGGCATTTGCCATTGAACACCAGAATTGGCAGGTCCACCACTGGCGGCCTGTGCTTTTCACAGATGAGTGCAGGTTCACCCTGAGCACATGTGACAGACGAGAAAGGGTCTGGAGAAGCCATGGAGAACGTTATGCTGCCTGTAATATCGTTCAGCATGACCGGTTTGGTGCTGGGTCAGTGATGGTCTGGGGAGGCATCTCCATGGAGGGACCCACAGACAGGCTAGACAATGGCACCCTGACTGCCATTAGGTATTGGGATGAACTCCTAGGATCCATTGTCAGACCCTATACTGGTGCAGTGGGTTCTGGATTCCTCCTGGTGCACGTCAATGCCCGGCCTCATGTGGTGAGAATATGTAGGCAGTTCCTGGAGGATGAAGGAATGGATACCATTGAATGGCCACCACGCTCGCCTGACCTAAATCCAATAAAACACCTCTGGGACATTATGTTTCAGTCCATCCAATGTTGTGAGGTTGCACCTCAGACTGTCCAGGAGCTGCCCTGGTCCACATCTGGGAGGAAATACCCCAGGACGCCATCCGTCGTCTCATTAGGAGCATGCCCCGACATTGTCAGGCATGCATACAAGCATGTGGGGGCCTTACAAACTACTGACTACCATTTTGAGTTGCTGCATGAAATTTCAGCAAAATGGACTAGCCTGCTGCATCATTTTTTCACTTTGATTTTTGGGATGTCTTTTAAGTCCTCTGTAGGATGATAATTTTCATTTCCATCAAACAATGTGGCATCCTTTGGTTCATAACACATTACCCAGTCCATATTAGTATAGATATCCAGCATGATATTTCTCCCCAATCAGATCTGATGTGTTTTCAAAGTGTTCCTTTAATTTCTTTGAGCAGTGTTTATGTTTGTATTGAACATTTATGGAGAAACAGATTTTGTGTGAAGATAAATCCTAAAAGTGGTTTATTTTATTTAAAAATCTTAAAACTGTATGGGGTGTCGAGGGGGGCATTTTACCCCACACACGGGCAAAAGGCACACAGTATTGATACAAATACTTTCGCTAAAATAATGTTTTTAATAATGTCTAAGTTAATACTTGTTCACTTGTAAAACTATTTTCTGTTTATTTTGATGAATAAAAGAATTCCTTTTGATCAATAAATATGCTGTCATTAAAATATGTTAATATAGAAATATATCTGAAAAATATAGAAACAAAATCATTTAAAAAGTAAAGATTCTTAAAGCATTGAATAATAATTTAATATAGATTTACAGTAGTAGCAATAAATTATATTTTATTATATGATATGATTAATATCACATTTTTAAATCTGATGGTTTCATTATAAATATGGTGATTATCTCTAAGGTGGACGCCCAACTTAATATATGATACTTACAATCTGAATCTGACCATGTCATGTCAACAAATGTTAAAGTCAGCCGCTGTTTATTATCATGTTAATTATTGTGCCTTTTGCCCCAAATACCAGACTTTTACATATTCTTCCGTTATTGAAAAACTGTTGCTTTAATGACCTTGAACAAAACTGACAAACATTAACAAGACCTTTGTTTCAAAATATATTCAATCATTTTAGTGATTCTTATTTGCTACTTAAATCTACAACATTTTAAAAACATCTAATATTAGATCAAATGAGCGCAGAATCCACTTTGAGCTTCTGTCCGTGATCGTGTCAAAGATCAGACACATTTCCACATGGATCTTGAAAAGCGGATGTTTTGGAAAGTGCTGAGGGAAGTTTTTGTGCCATCTAGTGGTTTAGAGGAAAATAAACTCAAAGGAGCCTTTTACCCCGTGGAGCCTTTAGCCCCGTTGGACCCTCATTAGTTTATCCACAATGTGGCAACCGTGCCCTGGGGCGTCGATTCACAAGGTAGTCGAAGAAAAACTGCATAAACAGAACAGACCGGAACGCATGCAAGCTACAGCGACAATGGAGGCCTATACAGACGAGAGATTGTGCCAAGAGCTTAGAAAGTACCCTCATTTTTACAACTCTAGCATTAAAGAAGAATACAAAGATTTTTACATGGGTTGTAACTCGTGGCGAGAGATTGCTCAAAACTGCGCATGTGTCAAACGCCTGTGTAAGTGTACGAGTCAAAAGAAGTATACTTTGCAAGGCTGTGCATTCAACAAACAAATGATACTTTTATTCAAAGGGGTCACACATACAGATTCAAGTCAAGTCAAATTTTATTTCTATGAGTTAGCCAAAGTGCTGTACAGTAAGACAATGTGCATATAAAAGAAAGCATAAAAGAAACAAGGCAGATACAAAATATAAACACATTAGACCCAATACAATCCAAATAATAAAACATATAAACATTTACCAATATCGATCCAATCAAAAGCCAGAGAGAACAGATGAGATTTAAGAGGCGATTTAAAGCTGGCTAATGAAGGAGCAGACCTCACACTGAAGGGCAGACTATTCCAGAGTTTAGGTGCTGCAGCAGAGAAGGCCCGACCACCTTTAGTTTTACAGCCAAACCGTGGGACAGATAAAAGAAGCTGATCACAAGAGCTAAGAGTTCTTTGTAAGGAATCAGAAGGTCACTTATGTAAAATTTCACTTTTGCTTTAATTTAATTAAGTCCAACAAGACAAGCACTGCGTGTGAACCGGTATCGAGGATTTGCAAAAGGTCATTGCTGACCTTCAACAAAGCAGTTTCCGTACTGTGCATTGATCTAAAACCAGACTGAAAAGTATCAGAAATATTGGATATACTGATGTAGGGATTCAACTGACAATGCACGACTTTCTCTAAGATCTTAGAAATAAGAGGCAACTTGGATAGAGGTCTAAAATTGTTGAGGGTAGATGGGTCAAGATGGGGTTTCTTAAGCAGAGGGTGAACTACAGCATGTTTAAAACTAGCAGGAACAATTCCATTCGCTAGAGAACTGTTAATAAAAGCTGTTACAGCTGGGCTCAACGTTTTAAACTGCTTAGGGCCCCATAAGGGCTTGGGCCGGCCCGGTGTGTAATCAACTGGCTTTCGCAATGACAGATCAACGCGCTGCTACATTTCTCTCAGATACGGCAAACACTTAACGCAATCGGCTTCACTGTGATTGTGCATTGTTATATTATATACAGCCCAGACAAAACATTGCAAAACGTTTTTTTTAAACAGAAACGGTGCTGCCTGATGAAATCGGTATAAATGCATGTTTAATACTGCAAAATACGCTCAATGTTACAGTCACTGCTCTTGCCGTCCAGAATAAAAGAGAACATCCCAATCGAGTGAAGGAATTTGTGGAAACTGTGGTTCCTAATTATTGTGATCCAACATTTGCCTCGCATTTCAGGATGAAAAGACAAACACTTCAGGTGAAGGATAATCCACTTCTCACCTCCGACACTGTGTTATGATCTATATGACTTTATTCTTTTTATTGTGAGTAGGCTATTAGACTTATTATTGCCGATAACTGTTGCGCTATGATATTGTAATATTTACCATTATATAATCAGAGGAATATAGAAAAGTTTATGAAAGTGTCACTCCACAATACAATAACAAAATATATAAATATATATAGTATTTTTATGGACCCATTGTACGAGAGTCTCTTTAACACCGCACGGTTTATATACATGTTGCTGCTGATTGGGCTGACATATGACACACCCACCAAACGAGAGAAAACACAAACCCGTTGCACACCGTTTCCAGGAAACATGACATTCAACTGGAAACCGTAGCAAAACGTTGCGCACCGGTTTGAGCTTTGAACATGCCCCAGGTAGCTCCAATCACGAGCTGCAGGAAAATGACAGGACAAGACAAACAACAGAGGCGAACCGGTGTCACACCTTGACCTGTGACAAGGCTGCAAAAGTTTCTTTTTATGTTTAGCCATTTTGCTTCCACGTTGCTTGAAAGGTAAGACATACACTAAAGGATTATTAGGAACACCATACTAATACTGTGTTTGACCCCCTTTCACCTTCAGAACTGCCTTAATTCTACGCGGCACTGATTCAACAAGGTGCTGAAAGCATTCTTTAGAAATGTTGGCCCATATTGATAGGATAGCATCTTGCAGTTGATGGAGATTTGTGGGATGCACATCCAGGGCACGAAGCTCCCGTTCCACCACATCCCAAAGATGCTCTATTGGGTTGAGATCTGGTGACTGTGGGGGCCATTTTAGTACAGTGAACTCATTGTCATGTTCAAGAACCCAATTTGAAATAATTTGAGCTTTGTGACATGGTGCGTTATTTTTTTCAGGAAACGAGACTAAATACTTCTGTAATTTTTCTTATGTAGGCCTAGAAAATGCACATTGATTTACATTGAGCTCTTTCTGAATATGTTTGTGTGGTTTCCTGGGCACAAACCCATGAGAGCCTCAAAGAGGAGTTTCACAGGATTGCAGGTCAGTGGTGTAGAAATCAGTTTAAATGATGTTCACTTGATATATTTTTGCAACCTCTGGAAGAAACCTAATAATTAGAATTTCCGTTAGGATTTCTAATGTGGTTGGATGCATTGGTACGCATATTCCCATCATTGCACCTTTACGAAAACGAAAAATGAAACAGATTACTATATGGAATGGAAGAAAACATCTCGGTTACGTATATAACCCTCGTTTCCTGAAGGAGGAAACGGAGACATACGTCAGAAGTGACTGACGAATTGGGATCTATTTTCGGAGACCAATCTACTTCGAGTGTTTACAAACGAGCTAATAATCATTGGCATGCGGTCCCCGCTCCGCCCGCAACGCGGGTATAAATACGGAAGCGGAAATACCACATATCGCTTTTTTCAACTGAGCAGCCAAGATAGTTTTTATGTTTTATGTTTTTATGGATTAGTTTTTTTTTTAAGATCGATGTCGTGTCGATGCAGCATTTATGGGGGAGTTTATTTGACATGCTCTCTGCAGACATTTCAGGGATGCGTTGGTCATGTCCAGGCGCTGGTCCACCATCTGATCTGGATTCGGCCCGGAATCCGGCTGACTGCAGTAAACCTCGGGATAAACAGAGAGACTAACATTAGCGTAGATGCCATTCTTCTTATGATGTAACGAGTACATCAGGTGTTATGGGAAGTGTTCCCTGTTCTCCTTCAGCTGAAGCACAGCACCTGGCGACGGGACGTACGTCTCCGTTCCCTCCTTCAGGGAACGAGGGTTACATACGTAACCGAGATGTTCCCTTTCAGTCGGTCACGTTCGACGTACGTGGGAACTGACCGACGAATTGGGATCCCTACCAACACGCCAGGGATGCTGGCCCTTCCAGCGCCTGCCTGAGCTCACTGGATCACTCCTAAATTGGAGTTGGAGTCAGGGCTCCCAGCAGGGAAGGTCAGTCACTGCTGTTCCTGCAAGACCCAACAAGTCCAATTGTTTCAAAGCAGCTTCACATTGTTAACAGGAAAATAATGCAACAGAATTTGTACAGCCGTTCTGGTGAAACGGTGATGTTATCCAGCTAATTTCAAGTATCATATAGTGTCAATGCGGACAGATCTGTAATATAGATGAAATTTAGGTGTCCCCAACTGAGCAAGCCAAAAGCCAGAGGCAACGGTGGCAAGGAAAAAAAACTCCTTCAGGGTCAGAATGGAGAAAAAAACCTTGGGAGAAACCAGGCTCAGTCGGGGTGCCAGTTCTCCTCTGGCCGACGAACAAACAGTGTATGAATATAATTCTGGCAACATAGCAGGTCTTAATTCATATTAGGTAAATAGATATTCGTAAGATTATTCGAAAGATTGGAGTCGTCATGCCAAAGACGGGTTTAATGAGGATGTCGTGTCGATGCAGCATTTATGGAGGGGAGTTTATTTGACATGCTCTCTGCAGACATTTCAGGGATGCATTGGTTACGCTAACATTAGCGTAGATGCCATTCTTCTTATGATGTAACGAGTACATCAGGTGTTATGGGAAGTGTTCCCATAACATAAGTGTTCCCAGGTGTTATGGGAAGTGTTCCCGGTTCCGGCTGACCTAGTTAATGCAGCCTAACAATCATTTACCGATTTGAATAATAGAAATTGATAATGTTTTATGTGTAAGCCATAGTAAAGAGATGCGTTTTTAGTCTAGATTTAAACTGACAGAGTGTGTCTGCTTCCCGAACAATTCTAGGAAGACTGTTCCAGAGTTTAGGCGCTAAATAGGAAAAGGATCGACCGCCTGCAGTTGATTTTGATAATCTAGGTATTATCAACTGGCCAGAGTTTTGAGACCGCAATAGACGTGATGGGGTATAATGCGTTAAGAGTTTGGTCAAGTACTGGGGAGCTAAACCATTTAGTGCTTTGTAAGTAATAAGCAAGATTTTAAAATGTATACGATGTTTAATAGGGAGCCAGTGCAGTGTTGACAAAACCGTGCTAATATGGTTATACTTCCTTGTTCTAGTAAGAGCTCGAGCTGCTGCGTTTTGGACCAGCTGGAGTTTGTTTATTAAGCGAGCAGGGTAACCACCCAGTAAAGCATTACAGTAATCTAGCCTTGAGGTCATGAACGCATGAATTAACTGTTCAGCATTTTGCATTGAAAGGATGTGCCGTAATTTAGATATATTTTTAAGATGGTAGAATGCAGTTTTACAGATGTTAGAAACGTGGCTTTCAAATGAAAGATTGGTATCAAAGAGCACACCCAGGTTCCTAACTGACGACGAGGACTTGACAGAGCAGCCATCGAGTGTTAGACAGTATTCTAGGTTACTACTTGCAGAGTTTTGTCCAATAATTAAAAATTAATTTTTTTCTGAATTAGGTTGCAGGAAATTACTAGACATCCAATGTTTTATATCAGCTATGCATTCCGTTAATCTTGTGAATTGGTAAGTTTCGTCAGGGCGTGAAGAAATATAGAGCTGAGTATCATCAGCATAACAGTGAAAACTAATGCCATGCTTCCTAATGATATCTCCCAGTGGTAGCATGTACAGGGTGAAGAGCAACGGTCCTAGCACTGAGCCCTGCGGTACTCCATACTGAACTTGTAATCGGTGTGACATCTCTTCATTTACTGCTACAAACTGATAACGGCCAGATAAGTATAATTTAAGCCATGCTAATGCAGTTCCACTAACGCCAACATAATTTTCGAATCTATTCAAAAGAATGCCGTGCATCAGCCGTACAAGGTAAGCTATGGGGAGGTTGTTAGTCTGACCTGCCATGGCAGCCACTGACACTTGATCGCACGGAGCTTAGTGCTTACAGGTGAAGTATTTAAATATTGAAATATGAAATCTGTGGTGAAATGGCCTTTTTGTCGTATTGGTTCCTAGCTCTGGTGCAGAACTCTGGGCGGGACTGCCCAGCTTTGTGCCCCCATAAAGCCGTTGGATATTTTAGTAAAGCTGGCAGTTCACCCCAAGCCAACACTTGGAGTTAGGACTAGGGTGTGGCCTGTAAGGTGGGTGGGTGGGACACAGGCCACACCCTAGGTTACCAAAAAAGACAAAAAATAATTTAAACAAATAGCTAAAAGCAAAACTAATTCCCAGATCTAATTATTTTAATAGATTAAATCTGTGGTGAATTGGCCACACCTACCTGCCTACCTATCTCTCTATCTATCTATCTATCTATCTATCTATCTATCTATCTATCTATCTATCTATCTATCTATCTATCTATCTATCTATCTATCTATCTATCTATCTATCTATCTATCTATGCCCACCACCACCCCTTCACTTTGGAAGGACAATATCTATCTAACTGTCTGCCTACCTGACCGACCGACCGACATACATACATACATATATCCGACCGACCGACAGACATACATATATAAATATATCCGACCGACCGACTGACAGACATACATAAATATATACATATAACCGACCGACCGACAGACATACATACATACACATATCCGACAGACAGACATACATACATACATATAGCCGACCGACAGACATACATACATACATATATCCGACCGACCGACAGACATACATACATATATCCGACCGACCGACAGACATACATACATACATACATACATATATCCGACAGACAGACAGACATACATACATACATATATCCGACCGACCGACAGACAGACATACATACATACATACATATATCCGACCGACAGACAGACATACATATACATATATATATCCGACAGACATACATACATACATATATCCGACCGACCGACAGACATACATACATACATATATCCGACCGACAGACATACATACATACATATATCCGACCGACAGACAGACATACATACATATATATCCGACCGACAGACAGACATACATACATACATATATCCGACAGACAGACAGACATACATACATACATACATATATCCGACCGACCGACCGACAGACATACATACATATATCCGACCGACCGACCGACATACATATATCCGACCGACCGACAGACATACATACATACATATATCCGACCGACCGACAGACATACATACATACATCCGACCGACCGACAGACAGACATACATACATATATCCGACAGACCGACAGACATACATACATATATCCGACCGACCGACAGACAGACATACATACATATATCCGACAGACCGACAGACATACATACATACATATATCCGACCGACCGACAGACAGACAGACATACATACATATATCTGACCGACCGACCGACAGACATACATATATCTGACCGACCGACCGACAGACAGACATATATCCGACCAACTAACAGACATATATACATATACATATACATATCTATATTACATATATATGACAATATATGAAATCCAACCTTGAGTGTTCGGGACATGGTGAAGAGTTCTCCAGGAAAGCATGGCCGTCAGCTCTGGGTTAGACTCGAACAACATTACTCTCCCCGAAAGGGGTAACGCAGCTGAATCTTCATCTCTGGAGGACTCTAGCCCACCCTCTGATGCAGCGAATGAGATGCTGTGTCCACCATGAGAAGGACCACCTGGAAGCTCCACAGCTTGCGATGCGATAGAGTGGGGGGGGCTATCTATCTCTCTGCCTGTTTATCTGTCTATCTACACCCACCACCACCCCTTCACTTTGGAAGGACAATATCTATCTATCTGCTTGCCTACCTACCTACACACCTATCTGTCTATCTATCTACACCCACCACCACCCCTTCACTTTGGAGGGACAATATCTATCTGTCTGCCTACCTGCCTACACACTATCTATCTATCTATCTATCTATCTATCTATCTATCTATCTATCTATCTATCTATCTATTATCTATCTATCTATCTATCTATCTATCTATCTATCTATCTATCTATCTATCTATCTATGCCCACCACCACCCCTTCACTTTGGAAGGACAATATCTATCTATCTGTCTGCCTACTTGCCTACACACCTACCTGCCTACCTACACACCTGCCTACCACACACCTATCTATCTATCTATCTATCTATCTATCTATCTATCTATCTATCTATCTATCTATCTATCTATCTATATCTATCTATCTATCTATCTATCTATCTATCTATCTATCTATCTATCTATCTATCTACGCCCACCACCACCCCTTCATTTGGAAGGACATTATCTGTCTGTCTGCCTACCTGCCAACACACCTACCTGCCTACATACCTACCTACCTACACACACACCTATCTGTCTATCTATCTATGCCCACCACCACCCCTTCACTTTGGAAGGACAATATCTATCTAACTGTCTGCCTACCTGACCGACCGACCGACATACATACATACATATATCCGACCGACAGACATACATACATACATATATCCGATCCCGACCGACCGACATACATACATACATATATCCGACAGACAGAGACATACATACATACATATATCCGACCGACAGACAGACATACATACATACATATATCTGACGACCGACAGACAGACATATACATACATATATATCCGACCGACCGACCGACCGACATACATACATACATATATCCGACCGACAGACATACATACATACATATATCCGACCGACAGACAGACAGACATACATACATACATATATCCGACCGACCGACAGACATACATACATACATACATACATATATCCGACCGACAGACGACATACATACATATATCCGACCGACGACATACATACATACATATATCCGACCGACCGACAGACATACATACATATATATCCGACCGACGACGACAGACAAACATACATATATCCGACAGACAGACAGACAGACATACATACATACATACATATATCCGACCGACCGACAAACATACATACATACATATATCCGACCGACCGACCGACATACATACATACATATATATCCGACCGACAGACAGACATACATACATACATATATATCCGACCGACAGACAGACATATACATACATACATATATCCGACCGACCGACAGACATATACATACATACATATATCCGACAGACCGACAGACAGACATACATACATACATATATCCGACGAACCGACAGACAGACACATACATACATATATCCGACCGACCGACCGACAGACATACATACATACATATATCCGACGACCGACCGACATACATACATACATATATCCGACGACGACCGACAGACATACATATATATCCGACCGACCGACAGACATACATACATACATATATCCGACCGACCGACGACATACATACATATATATATCGACCGACCGACACAGACATACATACATATATCCGACCGACGACAGACATACATACATACATATATCCGACCGACCGACAGACATACATACATACATATATATCCGACCGACCGACAGACATACACATACATACATATATCCGACCGATCCGACAGACAGACATACATACATACATATACCGACGACCGACAGATACACATACATACATATCCGATCCGACCGACCGACGACACGACATACATACATACATATATCCGACAGACCGACAGACATACATACATACATATATCCGACCGACCGACCGACAGACAGACATACATACATATATCTGACCGACCGACCGACAGACATACATATATCTGACCGACCGACCGACAGACAGACATATATCCGACTAACTAACATACATATATACATATACATATACATATCTATATTACATATATATGACAATATATGAAATCCAACCTTGAGTGTTCGGGACATGGTGAAGAGTTCTCCAGGAAAGCATGGCCGTCAGCTCTGGGTTAGACTCGAACAACATTACTCTCCCCGAAAGGGGTAACGCAGCTGAACCTTCATCTCTGGAGGACTCTAGCCCACCCTCTGATGCAGCGAATGAGATGCTGTGTCCACCATGAGAAGGACCACCTGGAAGCTCCACAGCTTGCGATGCGATAGAGTGGGGGGGGCTATCTATCTCTCTGCCTGTTTATCTATCTATCTACACCCACCACCACCCCTTCACTTTGGAAGGACAATATCATATCTATCTGCTTGCCTACCTACCTACACACCTATCTGTCTATCTATCTACACCCACCACCACCCCTTCACTTTGGAGGGACAATATCTATCTGTCTGCCTACCTGCCTACATCTATCTATCTATCTATCTATCTATCTATCTATCTATCTATCTATCTATCTATCTATCTATCTATCTATCTATCTATCTATCTATCTATCTATCTATCTATCTATCTATCTATGCCCACCACCACCCCTTCACTTTGGAAGGACAATATCTATCTGTCTGCCTACTGCCTACCTACCTACACACCTACCACCTACACACCTGCCTACATACACCTATCTATCTATCTATCTATCTATCTATCTATCTATCTATCTATCTATCTATCTATCTATCTATCTATCTATCTATCTATCTATCTATCTATCTATCTATCTATCTATCTATCTATCTACGCCCACCACCACCCCTTCATTTGGAAGGACATTATCTGTCTGTCTGCCTACCTGCCAACACACCTACCTGCCTACATACCTACCTACCTACACACACACCTATCTGTCTATCTATCTATGCCCACCACCACCCCTTCACTTTGGAAGGACAATATCTATCTAACTGTCTGCCTACCTGACCGACCGACCGACATACATACATACATATATCCGACAGACAGACATATACATAGACCGACATACATACATACATACATATATCCGACCGACCGACATACATACATACATATATCCGACCGACCGACCGACCGACATACATACATATATATATCCGACGACAGACAGACATACATACATATATATATCCGACCGACAGACAGACACAAATACATACATATATCCGACCGACCGACAGACATACATACATACATATATCCGACCGACCGACAGACATACATACATACATACATATATCCGACAGACGACATACATACATACATATATCCGACCGACCGACAGACAGACATACATACATACATATATCCGACCGACCGACAGACATACATACATACATACATCCGACAGACCGACAGACAGACATACATACATACATATATATATCCGACCGACGACAGACATACATACATATATATATCCGACCGACCGACCGACCGACATACATACATACATATATCCGATCCGATCAGACAGACAGACATACATACATACATATATCCGACCGACAGACGACAGACATACATACATACATATATCCGACCGACCGACGACAGACATACATACATACATACATATATCCGACAGACAGACAGACATACATACATACATATATCCGACCGACCGACAGACATACATACATACATATATCCGACCGACATACATACACAGACAGACATACATACATATATCCGACAGACCGACGACATACATACATACATATATCCGACCGACCGACCGACCGACATACACATATATACATATATCCGACCGACAGACATACATACATACATATATCCGACAGACCGACAGACAGACATACATATATATACGACCGACGACATACAGACAGACATACATATATCCGACCGACCGACAGACGACATACATACATATATACCGACCGACCGACAGACATACATACATATATATATCCGACCGACCGACGACAGACATACATACATACATATATCCCGACAGACGACGACAGACAGACATACATACATACATATATCCGACCGACCGACGACAGACAGACATACATACATATCCGACCGACGACCGACCGACCGACAGACAGACATACATACATATATCCGACAGACCGACAGACATACATACATACATATATCCGACCGACCGACAGACAGACAGACATACATACATATATCTGACCGACCGACCGACAGACATACATATATCTGACCGACCGACCGACAGACAGACATATATCCGACCAACTAACAGACATATATACATATACATATACATATCTATATTACATATATATGACAATATATGAAATCCAACCTTGAGTGTTCGGGACATGGTGAAGAGTTCTCCAGGAAAGCATGGCCGTCAGCTCTGGGTTAGACTCGAACAACATTACTCTCCCCGAAAGGGGTAACGCAGCTGAACCTTCATCTCTGGAGGACTCTAGCCCACCCTCTGATGCAGCGAATGAGATGCTGTGTCCACCATGAGAAGGACCACCTGGAAGCTCCACAGCTTGCGATGCGATAGAGTGGGGGGGGCTATCTATCTCTCTGCCTGTTTATCTATCTATCTACACCCACCACCACCCCTTCACTTTGGAAGGACAATATCTATCTATCTGCTTGCCTACCTACCTACACACCTATCTGTCTATCTATCTACACCCACCACCACCCCTTCACTTTGGAGGGACAATATCTATCTGTCTGCCTACCTGCCTACACACCTATCTATCTATCTATCTATCTATCTATCTATCTATCTATCTATCTATCTATCTATCTATCTATCTATCTATCTATCTATCTATCTATCTATCTATCTATCTATCTATCTATCTATCTATCTATCTATCTATCTATCTATGCCCACCACCACCCCTTCACTTTGGAAGGACAATATCTATCTATCTGTCTGCCTACCTGCCTACACACCTACCTGCCTTCACTTTGGAAGGACACATATCTATCTATCTATCTACCTACCTGCCTACACACCTACCTGCCTATACACCTACTGCCTACCTACCTACCTATCTATCTATCTATCTATCTATCTATCTATCTATCTATCTATCTATCTATCTATCTATCTATCTATCTATCTATCTATCTATCTATCTATCTATCTATCTATCTATCTACGCCCACCACCACCCCTTCATTTGGAAGGACATTATCTGTCTGTCTGCCTACCTGCCAACACACCTACCTGCCTACATACCTACCTACCTACACACACACACACCTATCTGTCTATCTATCTATGCCCACCAACACCCCTTCACTTTGGAAGGACAATATCTATCTAACTGTCTGCCTACCTGACCGACGACCGACCGACATACATACATACATATATCCGACCGACCGACAGACATACATACATACATATATCCGACCGACCGACATACATACATACATATATCCGACCGACAGACAGACATACATACATACATACATATATCGACCGACGACAGACAGACATACATACATACATACATACATATATCCGACCGACAGACATACATACATACATACATATACCGACCGACCGACCGACCGACCGACATACATACATACACATATATCCGACCGACCGACAGACACACATACATACATATATCCGACAGACAGACAGACAGACATACATACATATATCCGACCGACAGACATACATACATACATATATCCGACCGACCGACAGACAGACATACATACATATATCCGACAGACCGACAGACATACATACATACATATATCCGACCGACCGACGACGACATACATACATATATCCGACCGACCGACCGACAGACATACATACATATATCCGACCGACAGACAGACATACATACATATATCCGACCGACCGACCGACAGACAGACATACACATATATATCCGACACGACATACATACATACATATATCCGACGACCGACCGACAGACAGACATACATACATATATCCGACGACCGACCGACAGACATACATACATACATATATCCGACCGACCGACAGACAGACAGACATACATACATATATCTGACCGACCGACCGACCAGACATACATATATCTGACCCGACCGACCGACAGACAGACATATATCCGACCGACTAACAGACATATATACATATACATATACATATCTATATTACATATATATGACAATATATGAAATCAACCTTGAGTGTTCGGGACATGGTGAAGAGTTCTCCAGGAAAGCATGGCCGTCAGCTCTGGGTTAGACTCGAACAACATTACTCTCCCCGGAAGGGGTAACGCAGCTGAACCTTCATCTCTGGAGGACTCTAGCCCACCCTCTGATGCAGCGAATGAGATGCTGTGTCCACCATGAGAAGGACCACCTGGAAGCTCCACAGCTTGCGATGCGATAGAGTGGGGGGGGCTATCTATCTCTCTGCCTGTTTATCTATCTATCTACACCCACACCACCACCCCTTCACTTTGGAGGACAATATCTATCTGTCTGCCTACCTGCCACACACATCTATCTATCTATCTATCTATCTATCTATCTATCTATCTATCTATCTATCTATCTATCTATCTATCTATCTATCTATCTATCTATCTATCTATCTATCTATCTATCTATCTATCTATCTATCTATGCCCACCACCACCCCTTCACTTTGGAAGGACAATATCTATCTATCTGTCTGCCTACTTGCCACACACACCTACCTGCCTACACACCTGCCTACCTACACACCTATCTATCTATCTATCTATCTCTATCTATCTATCTATCTATCTATCTATCTATCTATCTATCTATCTATCTATCTATCTATCTATCTATCTATCTATCTATCTATCTATCTACGCCGCCCACCACCACCCCTTCATTTGGAAGGACATTATCTGTCTGTCTGCCTACCTGCCAACACACCTACCTGCCTACACATACCTACCTACCTACACACACACCTACATCTATCTATCTATGCCCACCACCACCCTTCACTTTGGAAGGACAATATCTATCTAACTGTCTGCCTACCTGACCGACCGACCGACGACATACATACATACATATATCCGACCGACCGACAGACATACATACATATACATATATCCGACCGACGACGACATACATACATATATATCCGACCGACCGACGACCGACATACATACATACATATATCCGACCGACAGACATACATACATACATATATCCGACCGACAGACAGACACACATACATACATATATCCGACCGACCGACAGACATACATACATACATATATCCGACCGACCGACAGACATACATACATATATCCGACGACGACAGACATACATACATACATATATCCGACCGACACAAACAGACATACATACATACATATATCCGACCGACCGACAGACATACATACATACATATATCCGACCGACAGAGACAGACAGACATACATACATACATATATCCGACCGACCGACAGACATACATACATACATATATCATACATATATCCGACCGACATACGACATACATCCGACATACGACATACATACATATATCCGACAGACAGACAGACATACATACATACATATATCCGACCGACCGACAGACATACATACATATATCCGACCGACCGACAGACATACATACATACATATATCCGACAGACAGACAGACATACATACATACATATATCCGACCGACCGACAGACATACATACATACATATATCCGACCGACCGACAGACAGACATACATATATATATCCGACCGACAGACAGACATACATACATACATATATCCGACCGACCGACAGACATACATACATATATCCGACCGACCGACCGACAGACATACATACATATATCCGACCGACCGACAGACATACATACATACATATATCCGACCGACATATACCGACGATACATACATACATACATATCCGACGACCGACCGACAGACATACATACATATATCCGACCGACCGACGACATACATACATACATATATCATACATATATCCGACCGACCGACAGACATACATACATATATCCGACCGACCGACCGACCGACAGACATACATACATACATATATCCGACCGACCGACAGACATACATACATACATATATCCGACCGACCGAGACGACAGACAGACAGACATACATACATATATCATGATCCGACCGACCGACAGACAGACATACATACATATATCTGACCGACCGACGACAGACAGACATATATATATCCGACCAACTAACAGACATATATACATATATACATATACATATCTATATTACATATATATGACAATATATGAAATCCAACCTTGAGTGTTCGGGACATGGTGAAGAGTTCTCCAGGAAAGCATGGCCGTCAGCTCTGGGTTAGACTCGAACAACATTACTCTCCCCCGAAAGGGTAACGCGCAGCTGAACCTTCATCTCTGGAGGACTCTAGCCCACCCTCTGATGCAGCGAATGAGATGCTGTGTCCACCATGAGAAGGACCACCTGGAAGCTCCACAGCTTGCGATGCGATAGAGGGAGGGGGGGCTATCTATCTCTCTGCCTGTTTATCTATCTATCTACACCCACCACCACCCCTTCACTTTGGAAGGACAATATCTATCTATCTGCTTGCCTACCTACCTACTACCTATCTATCTATCTATCTATCTACTACCCACCACCACCCCTTCACTTTGGAGGGACAATATCTATCTGTCTGCCTACCTGCCTACACACCTATCTACTATCTATCTATCTATCTATCTATCTATCTATCTATCTATCTATCTATCTATCTATCTATCTATCTATCTATCTATCTATCTATCTATCTATCTATCTATCTATCTATCTATCTATCTATCTATCTATCTATCCACCACCACCACCTTCACTTTGGAAGGACAATATCTATCTATCTGTCTGCCTACTGCCACCTACACACCTACCTGCCTACACACCTACCTACCTACTACCTACCTATCTATCTATCTATCTATCTATCTATCTATCTATCTATCTATCTATCTATCTATCTATCTATCTATCTATCTATCTATCTATCTATCTATCTATCTATCTATCTATCTCCCACCACCACCCCTTCATTTGGAAGGACATTATCTGTCTGTCTGCCTACCTGACCTGCCGACAGACACCACCTACATACCTACCTACCTACATACACACACACCCATCTGTCTATCTATATATATGCCCACCACACCCCTTCACTTTGGAAGGACAATATCTATCTAACTGTCTGCCTACCTGACCGACCGACCGACATACATACATACATATATCCGACCGACCGACAGACATACATACATACATATATCCGACCCGACCGACGACATACATACATACATATATCCGACGACAGACAGACATACATACATACATACATATATCCGACCGACAGACGACACGACATATACATACATACATATATCCGACCGACCGACAGACATACATACATACATATATCCGACCGACGACGACATACACATACATATATCCGACCGACATACATACATACATATATCCGACCGACAGACAGACATACATACATATATCCGACAGACAGACAGACAGACAGACAGACATATACATACCGACCGACCGACCGACAGACATACATACATACATATATCCGACCGACCGACAGACATACATACATACATATATCCGACGACCGACCGACAGACATACATACATATATACCGACCGACAGACCGACATATCCGACCGACAGACATACATATATCCGACCGACCGACGACGACAGATACATACATATATCCGACCGACAGACAGACATACATACATATATCCATATACCGACCGACCGACAGACATACATACATATATCCGACCGACAGACGACAGACATACATACATATATCCGACCGACACATACGATCCGTTCGACAGACAGACATACATACATACATATATCCGACCGACAGACAGACATACATACATACATACATACATATATCCGACCGACCGACAGACAGACAGACATACATACATATATCTGACCGACCGACCGACAGACATACATATATCTGACCGACCGACCGACAGACAGACATATATCCGACCAACTAACAGACATATATACATATACATATACATATCTATATTACATATATATGACAATATATGAAATCAACCTTGAGTGTTCGGGACATGGTGAAGAGTTCTCCAGGAAAGCATGGCCGTCAGCTCTGGGTTAGACTCGAACAACATTACTCTCCCCGAAAGGGGTAACGCAGCTGAACCTTCATCTCTGGAGGACTCTAGCCCACCCTCTGATGCAGCGAATGAGATGCTGTGTCCACCATGAGAAGGACCACCTGGAAGCTCCACAGCTTGCGATGCGATAGAGTGGGGGGGGCTATCTATCTCTCTGCCTGTTTATCTATCTATCTACACCCACCACCACCCCTTCACTTTGGAGGACAATATCTATCTATCTGCTTGCCTACCTACCACACCTATCTGTCTATCTATCTACACCCACCACCACCCCTATCTATCTATCTATCTATCTATCTATCTATCTATCTATCTATCTATCTATCTATCTATCTATCTATCTATCTATCTATCTATCTATCTATCTATCTATCTATCTATCTATCTATCTATCTATCTATCTATCTATGCCCACCACCACCCCTTCACTTTGGAAGGACAATATCTATCTATCTGTCTGCCTACTTGCCTACACACCTACCTGCCTACACACCTGCCTACCTACACACCTATCTATCTATCTATCTATCTATCTATCTATCTATCTATCTATCTATCTATCTATCTATCTATCTATCTATCTATCTATCTATCTATCTATCTATCTATCTATCTATCATCTATCTACGCCCACCACCACCCCTTCATTTGGAAGGACATTATCTGTCTGTCTGCCTACCTGCCAACACACCTACCTGCCTACATACCTACCTACCTACACACACACCTATCTGTCTATCTATCTATGCCCACCACCACCCCTTCACTTTGGAAGGACAATATCTATCTAACTGTCTGCTACTACCTGACCGACCGACCGACTGATACAGACATACATACATACATATATCCGACCGACCGACATACATACATATATATACATATATCCGACCGACCGACATACATACATACATATATCCGACCGACCGACCGACCGACATACATACATACATATATCCGACCGACCGACAGACATACATACATACATATATATATCCGACCGACAGACATACATACATATATCCGACCGACCGACCGACCGACCGACAGACATACATACATACATATATCCGACCGACCGACAGACATACATACATACATATATCCGACCGACCGACAGACATACATACATACATATATCCGACCGACAGACATACATACATACATATATCCGACCGACCGACGACATACATACATACATACATATATCCGACAGACAGACAGACAGACAGACATACATACATACATATATCCGACCGACCGACAAACATACATACATACATATATCCGACCGACCGACCGACCGACCGACATACATACATACATATATCCGACAGACAGACAGACATACATACATACATATATCCGACCGACCGACAGACATACATACATACATATATCCGACCGACCGACAGACATACATACATACATATATCCGACAGACAGACGACAGACATACATACATACATATATCCGACCGACCGACAGACATACATACATACATATATCCGACCGACCGACCGACAGACATACATACATACATATATCCGACGACCGACATACATACATATATCCGACGATATCCGACCGACCGACGACGACATACATACATACAGACATACCGACCGACCGACAGACAGACATACATACATATATCCGACGAACCGACGACAGACATACATACATACATATATCCGACCGACCGACGACAGACATACATACATATATATATCCGACCGACCGACAGACACATACATACATACATATATCCGACCGACCGACGACAGACATACATACATATACATATACCGACAGACCGACCGACAGACATACATACATATATCCGACCGACCGACAGACATACATACATACATATATCCGACCGACCGACAGAGACATACATACATACATATATCCGACCGACCGACGACAGACATACATACATATACATATATCCGATACATACACCGACAGACAGACATACATACATATATCCATACCGACGACGACAGACGACATACGACCGACCGACCGACCGACAGACATACATATATCTGACCGACCGACCGACAGACAGACATATATCCGACCAACTAACAGACATATATATATATACATATACATATCTATATTACATATATATGACAATATATGAAATCCAACCTTGAGTGTTCGGGACATGGTGAAGAGTTCTCCAGGAAAGCATGGCCGTCAGCTCTGGGTTAGACTCGAACAACATTACTCTCCCCGAAAGGGGTAACGCAGCTGAACCTTCATCTCTGGAGGACTCTAGCCCACCCTCTGATGCAGCGAATGAGATGCTGTGTCCACCATGAGAAGGACCACCTGGAAGCTCCACAGCTTGCGATGCGATAGAGTGGGGGGGGCTATCTATCTCTCTGCCTGTTTATCTATCTATCTACACCCACCACCACCCCTTCACTTTGGAAGGACAATATCTATCTATCTGCTTGCCTACCTACCTACACACCTATCTGTCTATCTATCTACACCCACCACCACCCCTTCACTTTGGAGGGACAATATCTATCTGTCTGCCTACCTGCCTACACACCTATCTATCTATCTATCTATCTATCTATCTATCTATCTATCTATCTATCTATCTATCTATCTATCTATCTATCTATCTATCTATCTATCTATCTATCTATCTATCTATCTATCTATCTATCTATCTATCTATCTATCCATGCCCACCACCCCTTCACTTTGGAAGGACAATATCTATCTATCTGTCTGCCTACCTGCCTACACACCTACCTGCACACACCTGCCTACCTACTACTATCTACTACTATCTATCTATCTATCTATCTATCTATCTATCTATCTATCTATCTATCTATCTATCTATCTATCTATCTATCTATCTATCTATCTATCTATCTATCTATCTATCTATCTACTATCCACCACCACCCCTTCATTTGGAAGGACATTATCTGTCTGTCTGCCTACCTGCCAACACACCTACCTGCCTACATACCTACCTACCTACACACACACCTATCATCTATCTATCTATGCCCACCACCACCCCTTCACTTTGGAAGGACAATATCTATCTAACTGTCTGACCTACCTGACCGACCGACCGACGACATACATACATACATATATCCGACCGACCGACAGACATACATACATACATATATCCGACCGACCGACATACATACACATACATATATCCGACCGACAGACATACATATACATATATATCCGACAGACAGACATACATACATACATATATCCGACCGACAGACAGACACACATACATACATATATCCGACCGACCGACAGACATACATACATACATATATCCGACCGACCGACGACCGACGACCGACGACATACATACATACATATATCCGACCGACCGACAGACATACATACATACATATATCCGACAGACAGACAGACAGACAGACATACATATATCCGACCGACCGACCGACAGACATACATACATACATATATCCGACCGACCGACAGACAGACATACATACATATATCCGACGACCGACGACATACATACATACATATATCCGACCGACAGACAGACAGACATACATACATATATCCGACCGACCGACCGACCGACAGACATACATACATATATCCGACCGACAGACAGACAGACATACATACATATATCCGACCGACCGACAGACAGACGACATACGACATACATACATATCCGACAGACATACATACATATATCCGACCGACCGACCGACAGACAGACATACATACATATATCCGACCGACCGACGACAGACATACATACATACATATATCCGACCGACCGACAGACAACAGACATACATACATATATGACCGACCGACCGACAGACATACATATATCTGACCGACCGACCGACAGACAGACATATATCCGACCAACTAACAGACATATATACATATACATATACATATCTATATTACATATATATGACAATATATGAAATCAACCTTGAGTGTTCGGGACATGGTGAAGAGTTCTCCAGGAAAGCATGGCCGTCAGCTCTGGGTTAGACTCGAACAACATTACTCTCCCGAAAGGGATAACGCAGCTGAACCTTCATCTCTGGAGGACTCTAGCCCACCCTCTGATGCAGCGAATGAGATGCTGTGTCCACCATGAGAAGGACCACCTGGAAGCTCCACAGCTTGCGATGCGATAGAGTGGGGGCTATCTATCTCTCTGCCTGTTTATCTATCTATCTACACACACCACCACCACCCCTTCACTTTGGAGGACAATATCTATCTGTCTGCCTACCCACCTACACACACACCTATCTATCTATCTATCTATCTATCTATCTATCTATCTATCTATCTATCTATCTATCTATCTATCTATCTATCTATCTATCTATCTATCTATCTATCTATCTATCTATCTATCTATCTATCTATCTATCTATGCCCACCACCACCCCTTCACTTTGGAAGGACAATATCTATCTATCTGTCTGCCTACTTGCCGACACACCTACCTGCCTACACACACCTACCTACCTACACACCTATCTATCTATCTATCTATCTATCTATCTATCTATCTATCTATCTATCTATCTATCTATCTATCTATCTATCTATCTATCTATCTATCTATCTATCTATCTATCTATCTATCTATCTCGCCCACCACCACCCCTTCATTTGGGAAGGACATCTATCTGTCTGTCTGCCTACCTGCCAACACACCTACCTGCCTACATACCTACCTACCTACACACACACCTATCATCTATCTATCTATGCCCACCACCACCCCTTCACTTTGGAAGGACAATATCTATCTAACTGTCTATCCTACCTGACCGACCGACCGACCATACATACATACATACATACATATATATACCGACCGACGACCGACTACATACATACATACATATATCCGACCGACCTACATACATACATACATATATATATACCGACCGACCGACCGACATACATACATACATATATCCGACCGACGACACACATACATACATACATATATCCGACCGACAGACAGACACATATACATACATATATCCGACCGACCGACAGACATACATACATATATCGACATACCGACCGACATACATACATATATACACGACTATACATATATCCTACGATATACATACATACATATATATATCGACCGACCGACAGATCTATACATACATACATATATCCGACCGACAGACAGACATACATACATACATATATCCGACCGACCGACAGACATACATACATACATACATATATCCGACGACGACCGACATACATACACATACATATACATATACATACATACCGACCGACACCGACAGACCGACATACATACATACATACATATATCCGACCGACCGACAGACATACATACATACATATGTCGACCGACGACAGAGACATACATACATATACATATATCCGACCGACGACAGACATACATATATACATACATATATCCGACCGACCGACAGACATACATACATACATATATCCGACCGACCGACGACGACAGACATACATACATATATACATACATACCGACCGACCGACAGATACATACATACATACATATATCCGACCGACAGACATACATACATACATATATCCGACAGACCGACAGACATACATACACATATATCCGACCGACCGACCGACAGACATACATACATATATATCCCGACCGACAGACATACATACATATACGATACATACATACATACCGACCGACCGACGACGACATACATACATATATCCGACCGACCGACCGACAGACACACATACATATATCCGACCGACATCCGACAGACAGACAGACAGACATACATACATATATCCGACCGACACGACCGACGACATACATACATATATATCCGACCAACCGACCGACAGACATACATACATACATATATCCGACCGACCGACAGACATACATACATACATATATCCGACCGACCGACAGACAGACAGACATACATACATATATCTGACCGACCGACCGACAGACATACATATATCTGACCGACCGACCGACAGACAGACATATATCCGACCAACTAACAGACATATATACATATACATATACATATCTATATTACATATATATGACAATATATGAAATCAACCTTGAGTGTTCGGGACATGGTGAAGAGTTCTCCAGGAAAGCATGGCCGTCAGCTCTGGGTTAGACTCGAACAACATTACTCTCCCGAAGGGAATGCGCGCAGCTGAACCTTCATCTCTGGAGGACTCTAGCCCACCCTCTGATGCAGCGAATGAGATGCTGTGTCCACCATGAGAAGGACCACCTGGAAGCTCCACAGCTTGCGATGCGATAGAGTGGGGGGGGCTATCTATCTCTCTGCCTGTTTATCTATCTATCTACACCCACCACCACCCCTTCACTTTGGAAGGACAATATCTATCTATCTGCTTGCCTACCTACCTACACACTATCTATCTATCTATCTATCTATCATCCCACCACCACCCCTTCACTTTGGAGGGACTATCTATCTATCTATCTATCTCTGCCTACCTGACAATATCTATCTATCTATGCCTATCTATCTACCTCTATCTATCTATCTATCTATCTATCTATCTATCTATCTATCTATCTATCTATCTATCTATCTATCTATCTATCTATCTATCTATCTATCTATCTATGCCCACCACCACCCCTTCACTTTGGAAGGACTATCTATCTATCTATCTGCCTACCTGCCTACACACCTACCTGCCTACTACCTACCTACCTCTACTACATCTATCTATCTATCTATCTGCCCACCACCACCCCTTCACTTTGGAAGGACAATATCTATCTATCTGTCTGCCTACCTACCCTGCCTACACACCTACCTACCTACACACTATCTATCTATCTATCTATCTATCTATCTATCTATCTATCTATCTATCTATCTATCTATCTATCTATCTATCTATCTATCTATCTATCTATCTATCTATCTATCTATCTATCTATCTATCTATCTATCCACCACCACCACCCCTTCATTTGGAAGGACATTATCTGTCTGTCTGCCTACCTGCCATACACACCTACCTGCCTACATACCTACCTACCTACACACACACCTATCTGTCTATCTATCTATACCCACACCACCCCTTCACTTTGGAAGGACAATATCTATCTAACTGTCTGCCTACCTGACCGACCGACCGACATACATACATATATACATACATATATCCGACCGACCGACCGACAGACATACATACATACATATATCCGACCGACCGACAGACATACATACACATACATATATCCGACGACCGACACGACATACATACATACATATATCCGACGACGACAGACATACATACATACATATATCCGACCGACAGACGACATACATACATACATATATCCGACCGACCGACAGACATACATACATACATATATCCGACCGACGACATACATACATATATCCGACGACCGACAGACATACATACATACATATATCCGACCGACAGACGACATACATACATACATATATCCGACCGACCGACCGACAGACATACATACATACATATATCCGACCGACCGACAGACATACATACATACATATATCCGACCGACAGACAGACATACATACATACATATATCCGACCGACGACAGACATACATACATACATATATCCGACCGACCGACAGACATACATACATACATACATATATCCGACCGACCGACCGACAGACATACATACATATATCCGACCGACCGACAGACATACATACATATATCCGACCGACCGACAGACAGACATACATACATACATATATCCGACGACCGACCGACCGACCGACATACATACATACATATATCCGACCGACCGACAGACGACACATACATACATACATATATCCGACCGACCGACAGACACATACATACATACATATATCGACCGACCGACGACAGACATACATACATACACGACCGACCGACGACCGACGACACATACATACATATATCCGACCGACCGACGACATACATACATACATACATATCCGACCGACCGACAGACATACATACATATATCCGACCGACCGACGACAGACATACATACACATATATCCGACCGACCGACGACAGACGACGACATACATACATACATATATCCGACCGACCGACGACATACATACACATATCCGACGACCGACACATACATACATACATATATCCGACCGACCGACGACAGACATACATACATACATATATCCGACCGACCGACAGACATACATACATACATATATCCGACCGACCGACCGACAGACATACATATATCCGACCGACCGACCGACAGACATACATATATCCGACCGACTAACAGACATATATATATACATATACATATATATATCTATACATATATATGACAATATATGAAATCCAACCTTGAGTGTTCGGGACATGGTGAAGAGTTCTCCAGGAAAGCATGGCCGTCAGCTCTGGGTTAGACTCGAACAACATTACTCTCCCCGAAAGGGGTAACGCAGCTGAACCTTCATCTCTGGAGGACTCTAGCCCACCCTCTGATGCAGCGAATGAGATGCTGTGTCCACCATGAGAAGGACCACCTGGAAGCTCCACAGCTTGCGATGCGATAGAGTGGGGGGGGGGCTATCTATCTCTCTGCCTGTTTATCTATCTATCTACACCCACCACCACCCCTTCACTTTGGAAGGACAATATCTATCTATCTGCTTGCCTACCTGCCTACACACCTATCTATCTATCTATCTATCTATCTATCTATCTATCTATCTATCTATCTATCTATCTATCTATCTATCTATCTATCTATCTATCTATCTATCTATCTATCTATCTATCTATCTATATCTATCTCCACCACCCCTTCACTTTGGAAGGACAATATCTATCTATCTCTTGCCTACCTGTCTACACACCTACCTGCCTACATACCTACCTACCTACCTCTACCTATCTATCTATCTATCTATCTATCTATCTATCTATCTATCTATCTATCTATCTATCTATCTATCTATCTATCTATCTATCTATCTATCTATCTATCTATCTATCTATCTATCTATCTACCTTCTATCTATCTATCTATATATCTATCTATCTCATCTGCCTACCTATCTACACACCTATCTGCCTACCTACACTACCTACCTACCTACCTACACTATCTATCTATCTATCTATCTATACCCACCACCACCCTTCACTTTGGAAGGACAATATCTATCTATCTGTCTACTTGCCTACCTACCTACCTACATATATCCACCACCGACCACCTACATCTATCTATCTATCTATCTATCTATCTATCTATCTATCTATCTATCTATCTATCTATCTATCTATCTATCTATCTATCTATCTATCTATCTATCTATCTATCTATCTATCTATCTGCCTATATCTGCCCACCACCACCCCTTCATTTGGAAGGACATTATCTATCTGTCTGCCTACCGACCAGACACACATACCTACCTACATATATACTACCTACCTACACATACACCTATCTGTCTAGAACATACATACATACACCCCTTCACTTTGGAAGGACAATATCTATCTACCGACTGTCTGCATACTACATACATGACCGACCGACCGACATACATACATACATATATCGACCGACCGACAGACATACATACATACATATATCCGACCGACCGACAGACATACATACATACATATATCCGACCGACCGACAGACATACATACATACATACATATATCCGACGACCGACAGACAGACATACATACATACATATATCCGACCGACGACCGACAGACATACATACATATATCCGACCGACCGACAGACATACATACATACATATATCCCGACCGACGACCGACATACATACATACATATATCCGACCGACCGACAGACATACATACATACATATATCCGACCGACGACGACCGACATACATACATACATATATCCGACCGACATACATACAGACATACGACAGACAGACATACATACATACATATATCCGACCGACCGACAGACACACACATACATACATATATCCGACCGACGACAGACATACATACATATATCCGACCGACCGACGACATACATACATACATACATATACCGACCGACGATATCCGACAGACATACATACATACATATATCCGACCGACCGACCGACATACATACATACATACATATATCCGACGACGACATACGACCGACATACATACATACATACATATATCCGACCGACCGACAGACATACATACATACATATATCCGACCGACAGACAGACATACATACATACATATATCCGACCGACAGACATACATACATACATACATATATCCGACCGACCGACCGACAGACATACATACATATATCCGACCGACCGACCGACAGACATACATACATACATATATCCGACCGACCGACGACAGACATACATACATACATATCCGATCCGACCGACAGACGACATACATACATATATCCGACCGACCGACAGACAGACATACATACATATATACCGACCGACAGACATACGACGACGACATACATACATACACCGACCGACCGACATACATACATACATATATCCGACCGACGACATACATACATACATCCATACCGACGACCGACAGACCGACGACATACATACATACATACATATATCCGACCGACCGACAGACATACATACATACATATATCCGACCGACCGACGACATACATACATACATATCCGACCGACCGACCGACAGACGACATACATACATATATCCGACCGACCGACCGACGACATACATACATATATCTGACCGACCGACCGACAGACATACATATATCCGACCAACTAACAGACATATATATATACATATACATATCTATATTACATATATATGACAATATATGAAATCAACCTTGAGTGTTCGGGACATGGTGAAGAGTTCTCCAGGAAAGCATGGCCGTCAGCTCTGGGTTAGACTCGAACAACATTACTCTCCCCGAAAGGAATGCGCAGCTGAATCTTCATCTCTGGAGGACTCTAGCCCACCCTCTGATGCAGCGAATGAGATGCTGTGTCCACCATGAGAAGGACCACCTGGAAGCTCCACAGCTTGCGATGCGATAGAGTGGGGGGGGCTATCTATCTCTCTGTCTGTTTATCTATCTATCTATCTACCCACCACCACCCCTTCACTTTGGAAGGACAATATCTATCTATCTATCTGCCTACCTACCTACCTACCTCTCTACCTACCTATCTACCTATCTATCATCTATCTATCTATCTATCTATCTCTATCTATCTATCTATCTATCTATCTATCTATCTATCTATCTATCTATCTATCTATCTATCTATCTATCTATCTATCTACACCACCCCTTCACTTTGGAAGACATATCTATCTATCTATCTATCTGCCTATCTATCTACACACCTACCTGCCTACATACCTACCTACCTACACACACACCTATCTATCTATCTATCTACTACCACCACCACCCCTTCACTTTGGAAGGACAATATCTATCTAACTGTCTGCCTACCTCTACCGACCGACCGACATACATACATACATACATATATACCGACCTATCGATCTACATACATACATATATATCCGAGGACGATCTATCTACTATCTATACATACATATCATATATCCTATCGACCGACGACATACATACATACAGGATATATCTATCTATCTACATACATACATACATACATACGACCGACCGACAGACGACATACATACATATATCGACCGACCGACAGACATACATACATACATATATCCGACCGACCGACAGACATACATACATACATATATCCGACAGACACCGACAGACATACATACATATATATCGACGACAGACCGACGATACATACATATATCCGACCGAAGGATACATACATACATATATCCGACCGACATACATACATACATACATATATCCGACCGACGACGACGACATACATACATATACCGACGACAGACAGACATACATACATATATCCGACCGACCGACGACATACATACATACATACATATACCGACCGACAGACATACATACATACATATATCCGACCGACAGACAGACATACATACATATATCCGACCGACCGACGACATACATACATACATATATCCGACCGACCGACAGACAGACATATACATACATATATCCGACCGACCGACAGACAGACATACATACATACATATATCCGACCGAGACCGACATACATACATACATATATCCGACCGACCGACAGACATACATACATACATATATCCGACCGACGACATACGACATACATACATACATACATACATATATCCGATCCGACCGACCGACGACCGACATACATACATACATATATCCGACGACCGACCGACGACATACATACATACATATATCCGACCGACCGACGACAGACATACATACATACATATACCGACCGACAGACAGACATACATACATATATCCGACCGACCGACGACATACATACATACATATATCCGACCGACCGACGACCGACATACACATATACATATATCCGACCGACGACATACATACATACATACATATAGACCGACCGACCGACCGACAGACATACATACATACATATATCCGACCGACCGACCGACAGACAGACATACATACATATATCCGACCGACCGACAGACAGACATACATACATACATATCCGACCGACCGACCGACAGACATACATATATCTGACCGACCGACCGACAGACATACATATATCCGACCAACTAACAGACATACATATACATATACATATCTATATTACACATATATGACAATATATGAAATCCAACCTTGAGTGTTCGGGACATGGTGAAGAGTTCTCCAGGAAAGCATGGCCGTCAGCTCTGGGTTAGACTCGAACAACATTACTCTCCCCGAAGAATAGCGCAGCTGAATCTTCATCTCTGGAGGACTCTAGCCCACCCTCTGATGCAGCGAATGAGATGCTGTGTCCACCATGAGAAGGACCACCTGGAAGCTCCACAGCTTGCGATGCGATAGAGAGTGGGGGGAGGCTATCTATCTCTCTGTCTGTTTATCTATCTATCTACACCCACCACCACCCCTTCACTTTGGAAGGACAATATCTATCTATCTGCTTGCCTACCCACCTACCTACCTATCTATCTATCCTATCATCTATCTTCACTTTCTATCTACACATCTATCTATCTATCTATCTATCTATCTATCTATCTATCTATCTATCTATCTATCTATCTATCTATCTATCTATCTATCTATCTATCTATCTATCTATCTATCTATCTATCTATCTATCGCCCACCACCACCCCTTCACTTTGGAAGGACAATATCTATCTATCTGCTTGCCTACCTGTCTACACACCTACCTGCCTACATACCTACCTACCTACCTACACACCTATCTATCTATCTATCTACACCACCACCACCCCCTTCACTTTGGAAGGACAATATCTATCTATCTGTCTGCCTACCTGCCTACACACCTGCCTATCTATCTATCTATCTATCTATCTATCTATCTATCTATCTATCTATCTATCTATCTCTATCTATCTATCTATCTATCTATCTATCTATCTATCTATCTATCTATCTATCTATCTACATACTATATATGCCCACCACCACCCTTCACTTTGGAAGGACAATATCTATCTGTCTGTCTGCCTGACACCTACCGACTACATACCTACCTACCTATACACCTGCGACAGACCTACATACATACTATCTATCTACCTATCTATCTATCTATCTACATACATCTATCTATCTATCTATCTATCGACTATCTATCTATCATATATCCTATCTACTATCTATCTATCTATCCGCCCACGACCACCGACATTTGGAATACATATATCTATCTGTCTGACTACAGACATACACACACTACGACGATACTATATACCTACCTACCGACACTACACATACATACATACATATCTATCTACATACCGACCACCACCCCTTCACTACATACAATACATATATCCGACGACCGACAGACAGACATACATACATACATACACCTATCTACCGACCGACATACATACATACATACATACATACCGACCGACCGACAGACATACATACATATATCCGACCGACGACGACAGACATACATACATACATATATCCGACCGACAGACGACTTACACATACATACATATATCCGACCGACGACCTGACTGACATACATACACATATATCCGACCGACAGACATACATATCTATCTATCGATCGACAGACGACATACATACATACATATCTATATATCGATCTATCTATCGATCTACACATACATACATACATATATCCGACCGACGACAGACATGGACATACATATATCTATATATCCTTGACTACCTGACCGACGACGACCTACATACATACATATATATCCGACCGACAGACAGACATACATACATACATATATATACGACAGACACATACATACACCCCTTCGACTTTGGAAGGACATATATCTATATATCCGACCGACAGACTGACATACATACATCCATATACCGACCTACCTATATATCCGACATATACATCTATATATCCTATCGACCGACGACTATCTATCTATCTATCTTATATCTACCTACCTATCTATCTATACATATATACATATATCCGACCGACGACACACATACTTCACATACATGGACCGACCGACGACAGACATACATATATATATCCGACAGACACATACATACGACATCCACCTACCGACCTACAGACATACATATACATATATCCGATCGACCGACTAGACATACATCTATATATCTATATATCTATCGATCGATCTACTATCTATCTATCTATCTATCTATAGACTACGAACATCTATCTATACATATATCCGACGACCGACACTTTGGAAGGACATACATCTATCTATCTGCCGACCTGACACCGACACACTACCTTACTACATATATCCGACCTACCTACGACATACCTATCTGTCATATCTATGACACCACGACATACTTTGGAATATATATACTATCCGCCTATTATACTGACTGACGACACACTCTGACATACATACATGCATATATACCGACAGACCTACTACTACATACGACACACACTATCTGTCTATCTATCCACCCACCACCACCCCTTCACTTTGGAAGGACAATATCATACATCTATCCGACTGTCGACCTACCTGCCATCTATCTATCTAGACATCTATCTATCTATCTATCTATCTATCCTATCTATCTATCTATCTATCTATCTATCTATCTATACATCTATCTATCTATCTATCTATCGATCTATCTATCTATCTATCTATCTATCATATACCACCCCACCCCTTCCTTTGGAGGGACAATATCTATCATCTATGCCTATCTACGACACCGACCTACAGACACCTATACCTACCTACCTATCTATCTACCTATCTATCTATCTATCTACTACCTACCACCACCCCTTCACTATGGAAGGACCGATCGATCTATCTGACCTACCTGCCTCTCCACCTACTACATACCTACCTACACACCTACCTATCTATCTATCTATCTATCTATCTATCTATCTATCTATCTATCTATCTATCTATCTATCTATCTATCTATCTATCTATCTATCTATCTATCTATCTATCTATCTATCTATCTATCTATCATCCCACCACCACCCCTTCATTTGGAAGGACATTATCTATCTGTCTGCCTACCTGCCTACACACCTACCTGCATACATACCTACCTACCTACACACACACCTATCTATCTATCTATCTATCCCACCACCACCCCTTCACTTTGGAAGGACAATATCTATCTAATATCTGCCTACCTGACCGACCGACCGACATACATACATACATATATCCGACCGACCGACCGACCGACATACATACATACATATATCCGACCGACAGACAGACATACATACATACCGACCGATCGACGACAGACATACATACATACATACGACAGACAGACATACATACATACATCATACGACCGACCGACAGACAGACATACATACATACATATCCGACCGACCGACAGACATACATACATACATATATCCGACCGACCGACGACATACATACATACATACATATATCCGACCGACGACGACAGACAGACATACATACATACATATATCCGACCGACCGACAGACGAGATACGACAGACATACATACATATCCGACGACCGACCGACAGACATACATACATACATATATCCGACCGACCGACGACAGACAGACATACATACATACATATATCCGACCGACCGACAGACAGACATACATACATATATATATCCGACCGACGACAGACATACATACATACATATATCCGACCGACCGACAGACATACATACATACATATATCCGACCGACCGACAGACATACATACATACATATATCCGACCGACAGACAGACATACATACATACATATATCCGACCGACGACGACAGACATACATACATACATATATCCGACCGACCGACGACATACATACGATATATCCGACCGACCGACGACATACATATATATACATACATATATCCGACCGACCGACCGACAGACGACATACATACATATATCCGACCGACCGACCGACGACATACATACATATATATCCGACGACGACGACATACATACATACATACATATATCCGACCGACCGACAGACATACATACATATACATATCCGACCGACAGACCGACATACATACATACATATATCCGACCGACCGACGACATACATACATACATATATCCGACCGACGACGACAGACATACATACATATATATATCCCGACCGACCGACAGACATACATACATACATATATATCCGACCGACCGACGACATACATACACATACATATATCCGACCGACCGACAGACGACAGACATACATACATACATATATCCGACCGACCGACAGACATACATACATACATATATCCGACCGACCGACAGACAGACATACATACATATATCCGACCGACCGACCGACAGACAGACATACATACATATATCCGACCGACCGACAGACAGACAGACATACATATATCCGACCGACCGACCGACAGACATACATATATCCGACCAACTAACAGACATATATACATATACATATCTATATTACATATATATGACAATATATGAAATCCAACCTTGAGTGTTCGGGACATGGTGAAGAGTTCTCCAGGAAAGCATGGCCGTCAGCTCTGGGTTAGACTCGAACAACATTACTCTCCCCGAAAGGGGTGCGCAGCTGAATCTTCATCTCTGGAGGACTCTAGCCCACCCTCTGATGCAGCGAATGAGATGCTGTGTCCACCATGAGAAGGACCACCTGGAAGCTCCACAGCTTGCGATGCGATAGAGAGTGGGGGGGCTATCTATCTCTCTGTCTGTTTATCTATCTATCTACACCCACCACCACCCCTTCACTTTGGAAGGACAATATCTATCTATCTACCTACCTACTTACCTACCTACCTACACCACCTACCTACCTATCTATCTATCTATCTATCTATCTATCTATCTATCTATCTATCTATCTATCTATCTATCTATCTATCTATCTATCTATCTATCTATCTATCTATCTATCTATCTACCACCACCACCCCTTCACTTTGGAAGGACAATATCTATCTGTCTGCCTACCTGCCAACACACCTACCTGCCTACATACCTACCTACCTACCTACACACACCTATCTATCTATCTATCTACCACCACCACCCCTTCACTTTGGAAGGACAATATCTATCTATCTGTCTCTGCCTACCTGCCTACCGACCTACCTGACCGACATCTATACATACATATATCAGGACTATCCTATCTATCTACGACCGACCTACAGACTACTATCTATCTATCGATCGACATACATATCTATCTACGACCGACCCCATACATACATACATATTGGAAGGACAGATATCATCTACATACATATATCCGACGACCGACAGACATACATACACATACATACATACATATATCATACATACCGATCTATCCGACCGACGACACACATACATACATATATCCGGAAGGACAATACCGACAGACCGACATACATACATATATCCGACCGACCGACAGACAGACATACATACATACATATATCCGACGACCGACAGACAGACATACATACATCACCTACATATAGACCGACCGATCTGACCGACCGACCGACAGACATACATATACATATATCCGACCGACCGACAGACATACATACATACATATATCCGACCGACCGACGAGACATACATACATACATACATATATCCGACGACCGACAGACATACATACATATATCCGACCGACCGACGAACGACGACATACATACATACATATATCCGACCGACAGACAGACATACATATACATACATATATCCGACCGACAGACAGACATACATACATACATACATATATCCGACCGACAGACAGACATACATACATACATATATCCGACCGACCGACAGACATACATACATACATACATATATCCGACCGACCGACAGACATACATACATACATATATCCGACCGACCGACAGACAGACATACATACATATATCCGACAGACCGACAGACAGACATACATACATACATATATCCGACCGACGACAGACAGACATACATACATACATATATATCCGACCGACCGACCGACAGACAGACATACATACATACATATATCCGACCGACCGACCGACCGACATACATACATACATATATCCGACCGACCGACAGACCGACATACATACATATATCCGACCGACCGACAGACATACATACACATACATATATCCGACCGACCGACGACAGACACATACATACATACATATATCCGACCGACCGACAGACAGACATACATACATACATCCGACCGACCGACAGACAGACATACATACATACATATATCCGACCGACAGACATACATACATATACATACGACCGACATACATACATACATACATACCGACCGACCGACCGACATACATACATATATCCGACGACCGACCGACAGACATACATACATACATATATCCGACACAGACATACAGACGACCGACAGACGACATACATACATACATATATCCGACCGACCGACCGACATACATACATACATACATATATCCGACCGACCGACATACATACATACATATATCCGACCGACAGACATACATACATATATCCGACCGACCGACCGACCGACAGACATACATATATCTGACCGACCGACCGACAGACATACATATATCCGACCAACTAACAGACATATATACATATACATATCTATATTACATATATATGACAATATATGAAATCCAACCTTGAGTGTTCGGGACATGGTGAAGAGTTCTCCAGGAAAGCATGGCCGTCAGCTCTGGGTTAGACTCGAACAACATTACTCTCCCGAAAGAATAACGCAGCTGAATCTTCATCTCTGGAGGACTCTAGCCCACCCTCTGATGCAGCGAATGAGATGCTGTGTCCACCATGAGAAGGACCACCTGGAAGCTCCACAGCTTGCGATGCGATAGAGTGGGGGGCTATCTATCTATGTCTGTTTATCTATCTGTCTGTTTATCTATCTATCTACACCCACCACCACCCCTTCACTTTGGAAGGACAATATCTATCTATCTATCTGCCTGCCTACCTGCCTACCTACACACCTATCTATCTATCTATCTATCTATCTATCTATCTATCCACCACCACCCCTTCACTTTGGAAGGACAATATCTATCTATCTATCTATCTATACCTACTACCTACCTACCTATCTATATCTATCTACCTACCTATCTATCTATCATCTATCTATCTATCTATCTATCTATCTATCTATCTATCTATCTATCTATCTATCTATCTATCTATCTATCTATCTATCTATCTATCTATCTATCTATCTATACTGCCACCACCACCCCTTCACTTTGGAAGGACAATATCTATCTATCTGCTTGCCTACCTGTCTACACACCTACCTGCCTACATACCTACCTACCTACCTACTACACACCTATCTGTCTATCTATCTACCCACCACCACCCCCTTCACTTTGGAAGGACAATATCTATCTGTCTGTCTGCCTACTAACTGCCTACACACCGACCTACCTACACTATCATCTATCTATCTATCTATCTATCTATCTATCTATCTATCTATCTATCTATCTATCTATCTATCTATCTATCTATCTATCTATCTATCTATCTATCTATCTATCTATCTATCTATCCCACCACCACCCCTTCATTTGGAAGGACATTATCTGTCTGTCTGCCTACCTGCAGACACACACCTACCTACATACCTACCTACCTACACACACACCTATCATCTATCTATGACCACCACCACCCCTTCACTTTGGAAGGACAATATCTATCTAACTGTCTGCCTACCTGACCGACCGACCGACATACATACATACATATATCCGACCGACCGACCGACCGACATACATACATACATATATCCGACCGACAGACAGACATACATAAATACATATATCCGACAGACATACATACATACATACATACATATATCCGACCGACCGACAGACAGACATACACATACATACATATATCCGACAGACCGACATACATACATACAGACATACATATATCCGATCCGACCGACAGACGACATACATACATACATACATACATATATCCGACCGACAGACAGACATACATACATACATATATCCGACCGACAGACAGACACACATACATACATATATCCGACCGACCGACGACAGACAGACATACATACATACATATATCCGACCGACCGACCGACAGACATACATACATACATATATCCGACCGACCGACAGACATACATACATACATATATCCGACCGACCGACAGACAGACATACATACATATATCCGACCGACGACGACGACCGACATACATATATCCGACCGACGACGACATACATACATACATATCCGACCGACCGACCGACCGACAGACATACATACATACATATATCCGACCGACCGACGACAGACATACATACATATATCCGACCGACCGACGACATACATACATACATATATCCGACCGACCGACACAGACATACATATATCCGACCGACAGACAGACATACATACATACATATATCCGACCGACAGACAGACACACATACATACATATATCCGACCGACCGACAGACATACATACATACATATATCCGACAGACATACATACATACATATATCACGACCGACCGACGACAGACACATACATACATATATCCGACCGACAGACCGACATACATACATATATCCGACCGACCGACCGACAGACATACATACATATACATATATCCGACCGACGACGACATACATACATATATATATCCGACCGACGACAGACATACATACATATATCCGACCGACCGACCGACATACATACATACATATATCTGACCGACCGACCGACAGACATACATATATCCGACCAACTAACAGACATATATACATATACATATCTATATTACATATATATGACAATATATGAAATCAACCTTGAGTGTTCGGGACATGGTGAAGAGTTCTCCAGGAAAGCATGGCCGTCAGCTCTGGGTTAGACTCGAACAACATTACTCTCCCGAAGGTAACGCAGCTGAATCTTCATCTCTGGAGGACTCTAGCCCACCCTCTGATGCAGCGAATGAGATGCTGTGTCCACCATGAGAAGGACCACCTGGAAGCTCCACAGCTTGCGATGCGATAGAGTGGGGGGGGGGGGCTATCTATCTCTCTGTCTGTTTATCTATCTATCTACACCCACCACCACCCCTTCACTTTGGAAGGACAATATCTATCTATCTGCTTGCCTACCTGCCTACACACCTACCTGCCTACCACCTATCTATCTATCTATCTATCTATCTATCTATCTATCTATCTATCTATCTATCTATCTATCTATCTATCTATCTATCTATCTATCTATCTATCTATCTATCTATCTATCTATCTACCTACCACCCCTTCACTTTGGAAGGACAATATCTATCTATCTGCTTGCCTACCTGTCTACACACCTACCTGCCTACATACCTACCTACCTACCTACACACCTATCTGTCTATCTATCTACACCCACCACCCCCTTCACTTTGGAAGGACAATATCTATCTAACTGTCTGCCTACCTGCCTACACACCTACCTATCTATCTATCTATCTATCTATCTATCTATCTATCTATCTATCTATCTATCTATCTATCTATCTATCTATCTATCTATCTATCTATCTATCTATCTATCTATCTATCTACCACCACCACCCCTTCACTTTGGAAGGACAATATCTATCTATCTGCTTGCCTACCTACACACCTACACACCTACCTGCCTACATACCTACCTACCTACCTACACATCTATCTATCTATCTATCTATCTATCCCACCCACCACCCCTTCACTTTGGAAGGACATATATCTATCTGTCTGTCTACACCACCTACATACACCTACCCGACCTACACACCTACCTACCTACATACATCCTACCTACACACTATCTATCTATATATATCTATCTATCTATCTATCTATCTATCTATCTATCTATCTATCTATCTATCTATCTATCTATCTATCTATCTATCTATCTATCTATCTATCTATCTATCCGACGACACCACCACCCCTTCATTTGGAAGGACATTATCTATCTGTCTGCCTACCTACAACACACCTACCTGCCCTACACATACCTACCTACCTACACACACCTATCTGTCTATACATACATCCGACCGACCGACCACCCCTTCACTTTGGAAGGACATATCATATCTGCATACCTGACCGACCGACCGACATACATACATACATATATCCGACCGACCGACGACGACATACATACATACATATATCCGACGACCGACAGACAGACAGACATACATACATACATACATATATCCGACCGACCGACGACATACATACATACATACATATACCGACCGACATACGACCGACCGACCGACATACATACATACATATATCCGACCGACCGACAGACATACATACATACATACATATATCCGACCGACCGACAGACATACATACATACATATATCCGACCGACCGACAGACAGACATACATACATATATCCGACCGACCGACGACAGACATACATATATCCGACCAACTAACAGACATATATACATATACATATACATATCTATATTACATATATATGACAATATATGAAATCCAACCTTGAGTGTTCGGGACATGGTGAAGAGTTCTCCAGGAAAGCATGGCCGTCAGCTCTGGGTTAGACTCGAACAACATTACTCTCCCGAAGAATGGCGCAGCTGAATCTTCATCTCTGGAGGACTCTAGCCCACCCTCTGATGCAGCGAATGAGATGCTGTGTCCACCATGAGAAGGACCACCTGGAAGCTCCACAGCTTGCGATCACGATAGAGTGGGGGGGGCTATCTATCTCTCTGTCTGTTTATCTATCTATCTACACCCACCACCACCCCTTCACTTTGGAAGGACAATATCTATCTATCTGCTTGCCTACCTACCTACACACACCTACCTACCTACTATCTATCTATCTATCTATCTATCTATCTATCTATCTATCTATCCTATCTATCTATCTATCTATCTATCTATCTATCTATCTATCTATCTATCTATCTATCTATCTGCCCACTACCACCCCTTCACTTTGGAAGGACAATATCTATCTATCTATCTCACTCTACATACCTACTCTGCCTACACTACCTACACTATACACACATATCTACCTGCCACCCTACCTATCTATCTATCTATCTATCTATCTATCTATCTATCTATCTATCTATCTATCTATCTATCTATCTATCTATCTATCTATCTATCTATCTATCTATCTATCTATCTATCTATCTACCACCACCACCCCTTCACTTTGGAAGGACAATATCTATCTATCTGCTTGCCTACCTGTCTACACACCTACCTGCATACTACCTACCTACCTACCTACACACACCTATCTATCTATCTATCTACACCCACCACCACCCCTTCACTTTGGAAGGACAATATCTGTCTGTCTGCCTACTTGCCTACACACCTACTGCCTACACACCTGCCTACCTACACACTATCTATCTATCTATCTATCTATCTATCTATCTATCTATCTATCTATCTATCTATCTATCTATCTATCTATCTATCTATCTATCTATCTATCTATCTATCTATCTATCTATCTATATCTATCTATCTATCTATCTATCCCCACCACCACCCCTTCATTTGGAAGGACATTATCTGTCTGTCTGCCTACCTGACAGACACACCTACCTGCCTACATACATACCTACCTACACACACACCTATCTGTCTATCTACATACACCACCACCCCTTCACTTTGGAAGGACAATATCTATCTAACTGTCTGACATACTGACCGACCGACCGACATACATACATACATATATCCGATCGACCGACCGACCGACATACATACATACATATATCCGACCGACCGACAGACATACATACATATCATATACATCCGACCGACATACATACATACATACATACATATATCCGACCGACCGACAGACAGAACATACATACATATATCCGACCGACCGACAGACATACATACATATATCCGACCGACCGACAGACATATACATACATATATCCGACCGACAGACAGACAGACATACATACATACATATATCCGACCGACCGACAGACACACATACATACATATATCCGACCGACCGACAGACATACATACATACATATATCCGACCGACAGACAGACATACATACATACATATATCCGACCGACAGACATACATACATACATATATCCGACCGACAGACAGACATACATACATACATATATCCGACCGACCGACAGACATACATACATATACATATCCGACCGACCGACCGACGACAGACATACATACATACATATATCCGACAGACAGACGACGACATACATACATACATATACGACCGACCGACCGACCGACGACGACATACATACATACATACATATATCCGACCGACCGACCGACAGACATACATACATATACATATATCCGACCGACCGACGACAGACACATACATACATATATCCGACCGACCGACAGACAGACATACATACATATATCCGACCGACCGACAGACATACATACATACATATATCCGACCGACGACAGACATACATACATATATATATCCGACCGACCGACGACATACATACATACATATATATATCCGACAGATACATACATACATATATATACCGACCGACCGACCGACAGACAGACATACATACATATATCCGACCGACCGACCGACCGACATACATACATATATATATCCGACAGACACGACAGACAGACATACATACATATACCGACCGACCGACCGACATACATACATACATACATATATCCGACCGACCGACAGACAGACATACATATATCTGACCGACCGACCGACAGACATACATATATCCGACCAACTAACAGACATATATACATATACATATCTATCTATTACATATATATGACAATATATGAAATCCAACCTTGAGTGTTCGGGACATGGTGAAGAGTTCTCCAGGAAAGCATGGCCGTCAGCTCTGGGTTAGACTCGAACAACATTACTCTCCCCGAAGGGAATGCGCGCTGAATCTTCATCTCTGGAGGACTCTAGCCCACCCTCTGATGCAGCGCGAATGAGATGCTGTGTCCACCATGAGAAGGACCACCTGGAAGCTCCACAGCTTGCGATGCGATAGAGAGTGGGGGGCTATCTATCTCTCTGTCTGTTTATCTATCTATCTACACCCACCACCACCCCTTCACTTTGGAAGGACAATATCTATCTATCTGCTTGCCTACCTGCCTACACACCTACCTGCTATCTATCTATCTATCTATCTATCTATCTATCTATCTATCTATCTATCTATCTATCTATCTATCTATCTATCTATCTATCTATCTATCTATCTATCTATCTATCTATCTATCATCCACCACCACCCCTTCACTTTGGAAGGACAATATCTATCTATCTGCTTGCCTACCTGTCTACACACCTGCCTGCCTACCTACCTACCCTACCTACTACTATCTATCTATCTCTATCTATCTATCTATCTATCTATCTATCTATCTATCTATCTATCTATCTATCTATCTATCTATCTATCTATCTATCTATCTATCTATCTATCTATGCCCACCACCACCCCTTCACTTTGGAAGGACAATATCTATCTATCTGCTTGCCTACCTGTCTACACACCTACCTGCCTACATACCTACCTACCTACCTACCTACACACCTATCTGTCTATCTATCTACTACCCACCACCACCCCTTCACTTTGGAAGGACAATATCTATCTGTCTGCCTACTGCCTACACACACCTACCTGCCTACACACCTGCCTACCTACACACCTATCTATCTATCTATCTATCTATCTATCTATCTATCTATCTATCTATCTATCTATCTATCTATCTATCTATCTATCTATCTATCTATCTATCTATCTATCTATAGTATCTATCTATCTGTCTACGCCCACCACCACCCCTTCATTTGGAAGGACATTATCTGTCTGTCTGCCTACCTGCCAACACACCTACCTGCCTACATACCTACCTACCTACACACACACCTATCTGTCTATCTATCTATACCCACCACCACCTTCACTTTGGAAGGACAATATCTATCTAACTGTCTGCCTACCTGACCGACCGACCGACATACATACATACATATATCCGACCGACCGACCGACATACATACATACATATATCCGACCGACAGACAGACATACATACATACATATATATATCCGACAGACAGACGACATACATACATACATATATATATCCGACCGACGACAGACATACATACACATATCCTATCTATCATACATACATACATATATATATCGACAGACCGACAGACATACATACATACATATATCCGACCGACGACCAGACAGACATACATACATATATCCGACCGACCGACCGACATACATACATACATATATCCGACCGACGACAGACAGACATACATACATATATATCCGACCGACCGACGAACAGACAGACATACATACATATATCCGACCGACAGACGACATACATACATACATATATCCGACCGACAGACAGACATACATACATACATATATCCGACCGACCGACGAACATACATACGTTATATACAGCCTGTATCATACCCGACCGACAGACATAAAATATACTACACATACATATACATATACCGACCGACAGACATACATACATACATATATCCGACCGACCGACAGACATACATACATACATATATCCGACCGACCGACAGACATACATACATACATATATCCGATCCGACCGACCAGACATACATACATACATATATCCGACCGACAGACAGACGACGACATACATACATATATCCGACCGACCGACCGACATACATACATACATATATCCGACCGACCGACGACATACATACATACATACATACATATCCGACCGACCGACAGACATACATACATACATATATGACCGACATACCGACATACATACATACATATACATACCGACATATCCGACCGACAGACATACATACATACATATATCGACGACGACAGACAGACAGACATACATACATATACCGACCGACCGACCGACAGACATACATACATACATATATCGACCGACCGACCGACGAACATACATACATATATCCGACCGACCGACGACAGACATACATACATACATATATCGACCGACCGACAGACATACATACATACATATATCCATACGACCGACCGACCGACAGACGACATACATATATCTGACCGACCGACCGACAGACATACATATATCCGACCAACTAACAGACATATATACATATACATACATATCTATATTACATATATATGACAATATATGAAATCAACCTTGAGTGTTCGGGACATGGTGAAGAGTTCTCCAGGAAAGCATGGCCGTCAGCTCTGGGTTGAACTTCGAACAACATTACTCTCCCGAAGGAATGCGCAGCTGAATCTTCATCTCTGGAGGACTCTAGCCCACCCTCTGATGCAGCGAATGAGATGCTGTGTCCACCATGAGAAGGACCACCTGGAAGCTCCACAGCTTGCGATCTGCGATAGAGAGTGGGGGGGCTATCTATCTCTCTGTCTGTTTATCTATCTATCTACACCCACCACCACCCTTCACTTTGGAAGGACAATATCTATCTATCTGCCTACCTGCCTACCTGCCTACATCCTATCTACCTATCTATCTATCTATCTATCTATCTATCTATCTATCTATCTATCTATCTATCTATCTATCTATCTATCTATCTATCTATCTATCTATCTATCTATCTATCTATCCACCACCACCCCTTCACTTTGGAAGGACAATATCTATCTATCTGCTTGCCTACCTGTCTACACACCTGCCTGCCTACCTACCTACCTACCTACACACTATCTATCTATCTATCTATACTACACCACCACCCCTTCACTTTGGAAGGACAATATCTAATATCTATCTCTATCTGCCTACCTACCTACCTACCTACATACATACTATACATATATCGACGACCGACCGACATACATCTATCTACATATATCCGACAGACAGACAGACATACATACATACATATATCCGACCGACCGACCACATACATACATACATACATATATCTACGACCGACCGACCGACATACATACATACATATATCCGACCGACCGACAGACATACATACATACATATATCATACCGACCGACCGACACACATACATACATATATCCGACCGACCGACTATCTACATACATACATATATCCGACCGACAGACGACAGACATACATACATACATATATCCGACGACGACGACATACCACATACATACATACATATCTATCCGACCGACCGACAGACATACATACATACATATATCCGACCGACCGACAGACATACATACATACATATATCATACGACCGACCGACGACATACATACATACATATATCCGACGACGACCGACATACATACATACATATATATATCCGACCGACCGACAGACATACATACATATATCCGACCGACGACGACAGACGACATACATATATACATATCCGACGACCGACGAACATACATACATACATATATCCGACCGACCGACATACATATACATACATATATCCGACCGACCGACAGACATACATACATACATATATCCGACCGACAGACAGACATACATACATATATCCGACCGACCGACGACATACATACATACATATATCCGACCGACCGACAGACATACATACATACATATATCCGACCGACAGACGACACATACATACATATATCCGACCGACCGACCGACATACATACATATATCCGACCGACCGACAGACATACATACATATATCCGACCGACCGACAGACATACATACATATATCCGACCGACCGACCGACAGACAGACATACATACATATATCCGACGACCGACAGACATACATACATACATATATCCGACCGACCGACAGACATACATATATCTGACCGACCGACCGACAGACATACATATATCCGACCAACTAACAGACATATATACATATACATATCTATATTACATATATATGACAATATATGAAATCCAACCTTGAGTGTTCGGGACATGGTGAAGAGTTCTCCAGGAAAGCATGGCCGTCAGCTCTGGGTTAGACTCGAACAACATTACTCTCCCGAAAGAATGCGCAGCTGAATCTTCATCTCTGGAGGACTCTAGCCCACCCTCTGATGCAGCGAATGAGATGCTGTGTCCACCATGAGAAGGACCACCTGGAAGCTCCACAGCTTGCGATGCGATAGAGTGGGGGGGGGGGCTATCTATCTCTCTGTCTGTTTATCTATCTATCTACACCCACCACCACCCCTTCACTTTGGAAGGACAATATCTATCTATCTATCTGCTTGCCTACCTGCCTACACACCTACCTGCCTATCTATCTATCTATCTATCTATCTATCTATCTATCTATCTATCTATCTATCTATCTATCTATCTATCTATCTATCTATCTATCTATCTATCTATCTATCTATCTATCTGCTTGCCTACCTGTCTACACACCTACCTGCCTACATACCTACCTACCTACCTACACACCTATCTGTCTATCTATACACCACCACCCCTTCACTTTGGAAGGACAATATCTATCTAACTGTCTGCCTACCTGCCTACCGACCTACCTATCTATCTATCTATCTATCTATCTATCTATCTATCTATCTATCATCTATCTATCTATCTATCTATCTATCTATCTATCTATCTATCTATCTATCTATCTATCTATCTATATATCCATACACCACCACCCCTTCACTTTGGAAGGACAATATCTGTCTGTCTGCCTACTTGCCTACACACCTACCTGCCTACACACCTGCCTACCTACACCTATCTGACCTATCATCTATCTACATACATATCATATATCTATCTATCTATCTATCTATCTATCTATCTATCTATACTATCTATCTATCTATCTATCTATCTATCTATCTATCTATACACCACCACCCCTTCATACATTGGAAGGACAATATCTGTCTGTCTACCTACCTACACCTACCTACATACTACCTATCTACCTACGACACACACACATCTATCTATCTATCTATACCACCACCACCCTTCACTTTGGAAGGACAATATCTATCTATCTGCTTGCCTGCCTGTCTACACACCTACCTGCCTACATACCTACCTACCTACCTACACACCTATCTGTCTATCTATCTACACCCACCACCACCCCTTCACTTTGGAAGGACAATATCTATCTAACTATCTATGCCTGCCTACTACACCTATCTATCTATCTATCTATCTATCTATCTATCTATCTATCTATCTATCTATCTATCTATCTATCTATCTATCTATCTATCTATCTATCTATCTATCTATACATACCACCCCTTCACTTTGGAAGGACAATATCTATCTATCTACCTACCTGTCTACACACCTACCTGCCTACATACCTACCTACCTACCTACACACCTATCTGTCATCTATCTACACACCACCACCCCTTCACTTTGGAAGGACAATATCTATCTAACTGTCTGCCTACCTGACTACACATACCTATCTATCTATCTATCTATCTATCTATCTATCTATCTATCTATCTATCTATCTATCTATCTATCTATCTATCTATCTATCTATCTATCTATCTATCTATCTATCTATACCCCACCACCCCTTCACTTTGGAAGGACAATATCTGTCTGTCTGCCTACTGCTGCCTACTACCTACCGACCTACACACCTACCTACCTACACACCTATCTATCTATCTATCTATCTATCTACTATCTACTATCTATCTATCTATCTATCTATCTATCTATCTATCTATCTATCTATCTATCTATCTATCTATCACCACCACCACCACCTTCATTTGGAAGGACATTATCTGTCTGTCTGCCTGACCAACACACTACCTGCCTACATACCTACCTACCTACACACTATCTATCTATCTATCTATCCCACCACCACCCCTTCACTTTGGAAGGACAATATCTATCTAACTGCTTGCCTACCTGCCCGACACCGACCTGCCTACATACCTACCGACCTACCTACACACCTATACATCTATCTACATACCACCACCCCTTCACTTTGGAAGGACAATATCTATCTAACTGTCTGCCTACCTGCCTACAGACCTATCTATCTATCTATCTATCTATCTATCTATCTATCTATCTATCTATCTATCTATCTATCTAGACATATCTATCTATCTATCTATCTATCTATCTATCTATCTATCTATCTGACCACCACCACCCTTCACTTTGGAAGGACAATATCTATCTATCTGCTTGACTACCTGTCTACACACCTACCGACCTACATACCTACCTACCTACACTACACCATCTATCTATCTATCTATCTACACCACCACCCCTTCACTTTGGAAGGACAATATCTATCTGTCTGCCTACTTGCCGACCTACGACTACACCTATATACATATCATCTATCTATCTATCTATCTACTATCTATCTATCTATCTATCTATCTATCTATCTATCGATCGATCTATCTATCTATCTATCTATCTACTATATCTATCTATCTATCTATCTGACAGACATACCACCACCCCTTCATTTGGAAGGACATTATCTATCTGTCTGACCTACCTGCCAACACACCTACCTGCCTACACATATATACCTACATACTACCTATCTGTCTATCTATCATACATCCATATATCCCTTCACTTTGGAAGGACAATATCTATCTAACTATCTGCCTACCTATCCGACCGACGACATACATACATACATATATATCCGACCGACCGACGACATACATACATACATATATCCGACCGACAGACAGACATACATACATACATATATCCGACCGACCGACCGACATACATACATACATATATATCCGACCGACACGACAGACATACATACATACATATATCCGACGACGACCGACAGACATACATACATACATATATCGACGACCGACAGACAGACATACATACATACATACATATATCCGACCGACCGACAGACATACATACATACATATATATATCCGACGACACCGACAGACATACATACATACCGACCGACCGACGACGAACATACATACATATATCCGACCGACAGACAGACATACATACATACATATATCCGACCGACGACCGACACACACATACATACATATATCCGACCGACCGACAGACATACATACATACATATATATCCGACGACAGACATACATACATACATCCATCCGACCGACCGACCGACGACATACATACATACATATATATCCGACCGACAGACATACATACATACATATATATATCCGACCGACAGACAGACAGACATACATACATACATATATCCGACCGACAGACGACCGACATACATACATATATCCGACCGACCGACGATACATACATATATCGATCCGACCGACCGACAGACATACATATATATATCCGACCGACCGAACGACAGACATACATATATCCGACCAACTAACAGACATATATACATATACATATCTATATTACATATATATGACAATATATGAAATCAACCTTGAGTGTTGGGACATGGTGAAGAGTTCTCCAGGAAAGCATGGCCGTCAGCTCTGGGTTAGACTCGAACAACATTACTCTCCCGAAGAGAATAGCGCAGCTGAATCTTCATCTCTGGAGGACTCTAGCCCACCCTCTGATGCAGCGAATGAGATGCTGTGTCCACCATGAGAAGGACCACCTGGAAGCTCCACAGCTTGCGATGCGATAGAGTGGGGGGGCTATCTATCTCTCTGTCTGTTTATCTATCTATCTACACCCACCACCACCCCTTCACTTTGGAAGGACAATATCTATCTATCTGCTTGCCTACCTGCCTACACACCTACCTATCTATCTATCTATCTATCTATCTATCTATCTATATCTATCTATCTATCTATCTATCTATCTATCTATCTATCTATCTATCTATCTATCTATCTATCTATCCACCACCACCCCTTCACTTTGGAAGGACAATATCTATCTATCTATCTGCTTGCCTACCTGTCTACACACCTACCTGCCTACATACCTACCTACCTACCTACACACCTACCTATCTATCTATCTATCTATCTATCTATCTATCTATCTATCTATCTATCTATCTATCTATCTATCTATCTATCTATCTATCTATCTATCTATCTATCTATCTATCTATCTATCTATCTATCTATACCCCACCACCACCCCTTCACTTTGGAAGGACAATATCTATCTATCTGCTGCCTACCTGTCTACACACCTACCTGCCTACATACCTACCTACCTACCTACCTACACACCTATCTGTCTATCTATCTACACCCACCACCACCCCTTCACTTTGGAAGGACAATATCTATCTATCTGTCTGCCTACTACACACCTACACACCTACCTATCTATCTATCTATCTATCTATCTATCTATCTATCTCTATCTATCTATCTATCTATCTATCTATCTATCTATCTATCTATCTATCTATCTATCTATCTATCTATACACCACCACCACCCTTCACTTTGGAAGGACAATACTATCTATCTATCTGCTTGCCTACCTGTCTACTACCTACCTACATATATACCTACCTGCCTACCTACACACCTATCTGTCTATCTATCTACACACCACCACCCCTTCACTTTGGAAGGACAATATCTATCTAACTGTCTGCCTACCTGCCTACACACTACCTACCTATCATATCTATCTATCTATCTATCTATCTATCTATCTATCTATCTATCTATCTATCTATCTATCTATCTATCTATCTATCTATCTATCTATCTATCTATCTATCTATCTATCCACCACCACCCTTCACTTTGGAAGGACAATATCTGTCTGTCTACCTACTTGCCTACACACCTACCTGCCTACACACCTGCCTACCTACACACCTATCTATCTATCTATCTATAGTATCTATCTATCTGTCTCGCCCACCACCACCCTTCATTTGGAAGGACATTATCATCTATCTGCCTACCGACCAACACACCTACCTACCTACATACCTGCCTACCTACACACACACCTATCTGTCTATCTATACACCACCACCCCTTCACTTTGGAAGGACAATATCTATCTAACTGTCTGCCTACCTGACCGACCGACCGACATACATACATACATATATCCGACCGACCGACAGACCGACATACATACATATATATATACCGACAGACAGACATACATACATACATACATATATCCGACCGACCGACAAACATACATACATACATATATCCGACCGACCGACCGACCGACCGACATACATAAATACATATATCCGACAGACAGACAGACATACATACATACATATATCCGACCGACCGACAGACATACATACATACATATATCCGACCGACCGACAGACAGACATACATACATATATCCGACAGACCGACAGACATACATACATACATACATATATCCGACCGACCGACAGACATACATACATACATCCGACCGACCGACCGACCGACAGACATACATACATATATCCGACAGACCGACAGACATACATACATACATATATCCGACCGACCGACAGACATACATACATACATACATATATCTGACCGACCGACCGACAGACATACATATATCCGACCAACTAACAGACATATATACATATACATATCTATATTACATATCTATGACAATATATGAAATCCAACCTTGAGTGTTCGGGACATGGTGAAGAGTTCTCCAGGAAAGCATGGCCGTCAGCTCTGGGTTGAGACTCGAACAACATTATCTCCCGAACCGTGCGAGCTGAATCTTCATCTCTGGAGGACTCTAGCCCCACCCTCTGATGCAGCGAATGAGATGCTGTGTCCCACCATGAGAAGGACCACCTGGAAGCTCCACAGCTTGCGATGCGATAGAGTGGGGACTATCTATCTATCTCTCTGTCTGTTTATCTATCTATCTACCCACCACCACCCCTTCACTTTGGAAGGACAATATCTATCTATCTGCTTACCTACCTACCTACACACCTACCTGCCTACCTATCTATCTATCTATATCTATCATATATGCCCACCACCACCCCTTCACTTTGGAAGGACAATATCTATCTATCTGTCTGCCTACCAGACCTACACACCTACCTGCCTACACACCTGCCTACCTACACACCTATCTATCTATCTATCTATATAGTATCTATCTATCTATCTATCTATCTATCTACATACACCACCACCCTTCATTTGGAAGGACATTATCTGTCTGTCTGCCTACCTGCCAACATACCTACCACTACATACCTACCTACCTACACACACACCTATCTGTCTATCTATGCCATACCACCCCTTCACTTTGGAAGGACAATATCTATCTAACTGTCTACCTACCTGACCGATCGACCAACATACATTCATACATATATCCGACCGACCGACCGACCGACATACATACATACATATCCGACAGACATACATACATACATATATATCCGACCGACAGACAGACATACATACATATATCCGACCGACCGACATACATACATACATACATATATCCGACCGACAGACATACATACATACATATATCCGACCGACCGACCGATCGACAGACATACATACATACATATATCCGACCAACAGACATACATACATACATATATCCGACCCGACCGACCGACGACATACATACATACATATATCCGACCGACCGACCAACCGACCGATCGACAGACATACATACACATATCCGACCGACCGACTGACAGACATATACATATACATATTACATATATCTGACAATATATGAAGTCCAACCTTGAGTGTTCGGGACATGGTGAAGAGTTCTCCAGGAAAACATGGCCTTCAGCTCTGGGTTAGACTCGAACAACATTACTCTCCCGGAAGGTTCAATCTTCATCTCTGGAGGACTCTAGCCCACCCTCTGATGCAGCGAATGCTAAACAAAGTGACAAAATAAAAAAGCATAACAATAATCAGCAATGAATGTGACATTATAACAAATGACAATCTGCAACTGTAAACACTAAACATTATGACAAAAAAGCATAACTTTCTATCTATCTATCTATCTATCTATCTATCTATCTATCTATCTATCTATCTATCTATCTATCTATCTATCTATCTATCTATCTATCTATCTATCTATCTGTCTGTCTGTCTGTCTGTCTGTCTGTCGGTCTAGCCTATATCTAAACAACTAACATAATATATACAGAATATATATAATAAAACAGTTATAAATCAGAGATAAATTGACAATACAATATAGCAATTTTCAAACAAACACCCTCACAATCAACAATGCAACAATCTGCGATCTACAGGCCAATAGAGAGTGCTATGGAAGCAACTAATATAATATAATCGAGAGAGAAATTGCTTGTAGCTTTTGGAGATTGTATAAAGACACGCCCCCCTTACCAAATGCCATATGCTTCTCAAACATATGTACACAATTTTATCTATACATATAGATATATAATTGTACCTAAGCGTTGATAAGCTGATGGTGCGGCACAAGCGTAGCGATGTCGCAGATTCACTTCTCGACACTGCATTCTCACGCGATCGATCACTCATGACGTCATAACAGCGGCCCAACGGCGCCAGAATTCCTGAGTATATGCTTAAAGGGATCAAAATAAAATAAAGCCATCTTTTACTCACCCTGCTGTTGTTTCAATGCCCTGTGTCCTTCTATCTTTTCGAACCTCAAAAGCAGAGATAATTAATAAAAATAAAAATAAAAAAAGTCCTGCGCTCCTCCATATAACGGCAGCGAATGGCCACCAAGCTAAAACTTTACGAAAAGGATACAAAAGTATCACGCAATGATAAAGTGAGGCGCGTGGCATATGTGGAAAGTGTTCAGAAGACATATGTTAAGGTTTTTGCGAGGAAGAAACCGTATTATTCAGTCAAAATACTGAGCTCGACCAGCGTTTCTGTGAGTGTGCGAGCCCTCTCATGTTTACTATAAACTCGCACTGTTGCCATGGTACCCAGGATCGCACACCATTTTGAGAAATCAGGCTCAATAGAAACAAACACGACTCTCGTCTTTTCTATAAGGTATATGATAAATAATAATAATAATAATAATAATAATAATAATAATAATAATAATAATAATAATAATAATAATAAGGTAAACGTCTTGAAGTGAATGTTGTGTAGCGGTTGTCATGACAACATTGCATGAGCGGCTGCTGAAGGCTCATACACACTCACAGGAATCGCACATCTAAAACCTATCTATCTATCTATCTATCTATCTATCTATCTATCTATCTATCTATCTATCTATCTATCTATCTATCTATCTATCTATCTATCTATCTATCTATCTATCTATCTATCTGCAATAATAATATGCAATACATCCATCTATCTAGTGCCATGGAAGCTAACTAATGCGTGTGTGTGCTATTCATATGTTATGCTATGACTTCTGTAGAGGACACAAGGACAGTTATTAAAACAATAAAATGGCATAATAAGTTTAGACAAATAATTAGAAAACTCAACTTAATTCATGCTTAAAAACCTAGTTATTGTTTCAGTAAATTGGCCAATGACACCAAGATAAAAAAAAAAAAAAATGTTTTAGTCATCGTGTGAGCACACTGGTCAAAATGTTTTTCACCATTTGTTATATACAGATGTCATGCTTTTTATGTTCTGTTGACACTAACTGCTTTCTGTTGTGTACAATAATACAATAATGTCAGTTTTTCTAGCTGAATGCTTTACTGTAAATACAGATTCAGACAGTAGGTAAAAATTGACTGGGAAAATAAAAAATATATTACACGAAAAGAAAAGAAACATTTGTATTTATACAGTAAATTATTTTTTTAAATGTGTTACATATAAGCTTAACATTCACTGTTGTTTGTTCATTTTTACACTCTGTTATGTCTTTCTCTAACACACATATCTTCTTGCATACAGTTGTGGTCAGAATTATTGGCACCCCTGGTAAATATGATCAAAGATGGCTGTAAAAATAAATCTGCATTGTTTATCCTTTTGATCTTTCATTAAAAAAAAAAACAAAAAAAGAAAATCTAACTTTTCATTAAAGTAAAAAGAATTGAAAGTGTGGGGTAAATCACATTATGAAATAAATGCTTTTCACGCTGGCCACAATTATTGGCACCCTTTTATTAAATACTGTTTGCAACCTCCTTTTGATAACAGCTCTGAGTTTTCTCTTATAATGCCTGATGACTTCAGAGACCAGAGACCATTCCTCCATACAGAATCTCTCCAGATCCTTCAGATTCCCAGATCCATGTTGGCGCTTCTCTTGAGTTCAGCCACTCATTCTCTATAGGGTCGATCGACAGATACATACATACATACATATATCCGACCGACCGACCGATCGACATACATACTGTTACCGATGAAATGATAACATTAAGTTGGATTTTGATTTTGTCCTTTATTCCTCTTGTGCAGAACTCACAATGTACACATTTGGTCGTTGTTGTAGTTAGATTTTGTTGAGTATTTGTGTGTATGTGGTACATATGTGTGTGGTCAAACTGTAAAACAAAAAACAATCTACAATTAGTATTTAGTATTATTTACATCATCAAACATTCTCTGCATCACAAGCGCATATTAAACTTTATCAACTAAATGTAACATATTTTGCATTAACATTTCAACAAGCAACGTAAAAACACAGTAAATAGCTACACAAACATTAAAACACAAGCGTATAATATTAGACGTTTAGGCGCTAATGGCAAATAGCGATCTATATTAGTATCACATCAGAAACTATCAATTTACTTAAACAACATATTAATTACTCACCACGCTGGGAATATAAAGTTTAAATTGTAATTTTGAACTGTAATTGTAGTAAAGTCTAGTGAGGCATTAACATGAGAACATTGCTTTCTCTCAGTGTTTTTGTTTTTTTCCTTTTTCTGGACGTTGATCACATGGCAACAAATTAGCGTATAAAGGGCAGCACCTACACATACATACATATACATATATACATACATACATACATACATACATATATCGACCACGACCGACGACAGGCAAACAAACATACATACAAACATATATCCGACCGACAGACATACATACATACATATATCCGACCCGACCGACATACATACATACATATATATCCGACATATACCGACCGATTGACAGACATACATATACGACCGACCATACATACATACATATCCGACCGACCGACCGACAGACATACATACATATATATCCGACCGACCGACCGATTGACAGATACATACATGCATACATACATATATCCGACCGACCGACAGGCAACAAACATACATAAATACACATATCCGACCGACCGACCGACATACATATATCCGACCGACGATACATACAGATACACCGACCGACATATGCATACATACATATATCCGACCGACCAACAGGCAACAAACATACATAAATACACATATCCGACCGACCGACCGACATACATACATATATATATCCGACCGACCGACCGATTGACATACATACATACATACATACATACATATATCCGACCGACCGACCGACATACATACATACATACATACATATATATCCGACCGACCGACAGACAGACATACATAAATACACATATCCAACCGATCGACAGACAGACATACATACATACATATATCCAACCGACAGATATACATACATACATATATCCGACCGACCAATTGACATGCATACATACATACATATATCCGACCGACCGACATACATACATATATCCGACCGACCATCCGACAGACATACATACACTCACCTAAAGGATTATTAGGAACACCATACTAATACTGTGTTTGACCCCCTTTCGCCTTCAGAACTGCCTTAATTCTACATGGCACTGATTCAACAAGGTGCTGAAGGCCCATATTGATAGGATAGCATCTTGCAATTAATGGAGATTTGTGGGATGCACATCCAGGGCACGAAGCTCCGTTCGACCACATCCCAAAGATGCTCTATTGGGTTGAGATCTGGTGACTGTGGGGGCCATTTTAGTACAGTGAATTCATTGTCATGTTCAAGAAACCAATTTGAAATGATTCGAGCTTTGTGACATGGTGCATTATCCTGCTGGAAGTAACCATCAGAGAATGGGTACATGGTGGTCATAAAGGGATGGACATGGTCAGAAACAATGCTCAGACAGGCCGTGGCATTTAAACAATGCCCAATTGGCACTAAGGGGCCTAAAGTGTGCCAAGAAAACATCCCCATACCATTACACCACCACCACCAGCCTGCACAGTGGTAACAAGGCATGATGGATCCATGTTCTCATTCTGTTTCGCCAAATTCTGACTCTACCATCTGAATGTCTCAGCAGAAATCGAGACTCATCAGACCAGGCAACATTTTCCAGTCTTCAACTGTTCAATTTTGGTGAGCTTATGCAAACTGTAGCCTCTTTTTCCTATTTGTAGTGGAGATGAGTGGCTTCACAAATGCTTTGCTGCATACCTCGGTTGTAACAAGTGGTTATTTCAGTCAAAGTTGCTCTTCTATCAGCTTGAATCAGTCGGCCCATTCTCCTCTGACCTCTAGCATCAACAAGGCATTTTCACCCACAGGACTGCCACATACTGGATGTTTTCCCTTTTCACACCATTCTTTGTAAACCCTAGAAATGGTTGTGCGTGAAAATCAGTAACTGAGCAGATTGTGAAATACTCAGACCGGCTCGTCTGGCACCAACAACCATGCCACACTCAAAATTGCTTAAATCACCTTTCTTTCCCATTCTGACATTCAGTTTGGAGTTCAGGAGATTGTCTTGACCAGGACCACACCCCTAAATGCATTGAAGCAACTGCCATGTGATTGGTTGATTAGATAATTGCATTAATGAGAAATTGAACAGGTGTTCCTAATAATCCTTTAGGTGAGTGTACATATATATATATCCGACCGACCGACAGACAGACATACATACATATATCCGACCGATCGACAGACAGACATATCAAATCAAAATTTAATCACCTTTATTTATATAGCGCTTTTAACAAGTCCAATTGTTTCGAAGCAGCTTCACATTGTTAACAGGAAAATAATGCAACAGAGTTTGTACAGCCGTTCTGGTGAAAGCGGTGATGTTATCCAGCTAATTTCAAGTATCATATAGTGTCAATGCGGGCAGATCGGTAATATAGATGAAATTTAGGTGTCCCCAACTGAGCAAAGCCCGAAAGCCAGAGCAGCGGTGGCAAGGAACCAAAACTCCTTCAGGGTCAGAATGGAGAAAAAACCTTGGGAGAAACCAGGCTCAGTCGGGTGCCAGTTCTCCTCTGGCCGGCGAACAAACAGTGTATGATTATAATTCTGGCAACATAGCAGGTCTTAATTCATATTAGGCAAATAGATATTTGTAAGATTATTCGAAAGATTGGAGTCATCACGCCGAAGACGGGTTTAATGAGGATGTCGTGTCGATCACGGCATTTATGGGGAGTTTATTTGACATGCTCTCTGCAGACATTTCAGGGATGCGTTGGTCATGTCAGGCGCAGGTCCATCATCTGATCTGGATCGGCCTGGATCCGGCTGACTGCAGTAAACCTCGGGATAAACAGAGAGACTAACATTAGCGTAGATGCCATTCTTCTTATGATGCAGAGTACATCAGGTGTTATGGGAACGGCTGACCTAGTTAATGCAGCCTAACAATCACTTACTGATTTGAATAATAGAAATTGATAATGTTTTATGTGTAAGCCATAGTAAAGAGATGCTGTGATGGCAAAACAGCTGCTTCACTGAATAAGAGACAAAGCCTTACCCGGTCTTTATAAAGCTTTTATTCTTGCAAGAAGAGCCACACTCAGTACAACCGTCAGTGTCTGTACCAAGTGTGAACTGAGGAACCAAAGGATGGCCCTAGCCCTTATACCCCTCAATGTATACTTCCCCCATTAGTGTTTGTGTTCAAGGGTCAGAGTGACTGAATCCTGCTGTGCGTGGTGGGGGTTTACGATCGTGCATGAGAATGTGAGGTGTGGTCGATATACATTTTAATGAGATAGATGTGTGATTCAATCAGCCCCATCTGACACCTAAGGCCCGGGAGAGTCTCCAAAGTAGTAATAATAATAAACAAAAACAAGTTTAAGTCACTCATCACACTTACACTCTTCATCTCTGATTTTTGTATAAATGATCACTCTCTTAAACTTGTAAATAGAGAAACATTTAGATATCTGAGTTCCTTTAAATGTTGCCCAGATGAAATAAAATAAAATCAAAATAAAATCAAAAAATAAATAAAAATTCCCTAATTTGTTTTAGGTGTCTCCTCGCTAAACATTTCATCAAATTCGTTCATCCATTCATTGTAATCGTCATAAACAGTTTGTTTACCCATTTGCTGAGACATACTGGCCTTCACCATTCTCTGTACTATGCTTGAAATGCACTGAAAAATACATAGTAAACACAGCGAGACTAGTGCCAATATTGCAAAAATTGGTAACACAGTGTAACATAGCCAATATCCCCAACCTCTCAGATTTGTTGTCCACCCAAACCATGAATCATCAGCTTTCTCAGGTCCCCTTACAGCTGCTCTCATATGGTTTATGATATTTGTGATGTTGTCGCTGTAATCTGGAATGTGAAAACAAAATGACAGTCCCAACATTTTGCAAACTCCCCTTTTCTGCTGTTAACATGTCTAAAATCAGTCTGTTCTGAATAACTGCATCTCTGATTTGTCTCATTTCCTCATTCACCATTGTCATAGCATGTTCAGTGCTATTGGCTAAAACCAACACACTCCATGCTAACCCATTAATTTTGTTTATAGTTACTGCTGTTTCCACCCCCAGAAAAATAGACCAACCCACATTTGCTCCTGGTGTTGTCCATGGAGCTGACAAGACATAACCATTGTATCGGTTTGGCAAACGTCCTATTTCAGAACCAATATCTCTTTTCTGTCTGGTCTTTTCTCCTGTTCATTACCGGAAAATACACAGATGTTCCCACATTCATTAAAGCTGTCTTTCTGTGGCATGGAATGATATGCTCTGTCGCCACAAACCCAAACTGCTGCAGGTGAAGTGTCATTTGGTTTGCTAAATGGACAGGTAAAGTCTGTTGTGATACCACCTATCACTGCTGTGCAGTTCCCTGTTGTCGAATTCTTGATGTCAATTCTGACTCTGCATTTAGACCACCCTGTGTTCACGTTCAGCTTCAGTCTCTGGGAGCACACGCACACATCTCCTTGAGCGTGCATTACTCTCAATGGTGGAATCAACATGTCTGTGTGGTCGTACCGTTGTGTTCTCTTGCAGGTATATGTTGGATGTTTTGTTGGAATCTTCCCTTGCTCGATGTCTGCTGCAGCTCTAAGCACTTCCGTCATCTGCTGTGGGATCAGACAGTCAGTTTCATTTATTGTTGCAACAGTCAATGGTACTGTCTTCCAGGCATGAGACATCTGTAGACAAAGCCAGCAGCTGGTGTTTATCTCCAGTTCCTGTTTCTGCAGCAGTGCCAGAGTGCAAGCTTTGTTCCCTTGGCATTTGTCATTGCCTTGTCCACTTCTGGTTTTGCTCCTCCTTTTTCTACTCCTTCATTTCCCATCCACGCTGTTTCATCCCAGCTGGGAATGTCAGGTTTGAAGGCTGGTATAACAGGTGGTTTCACTGGTTGTGGAGCTGGTTTACTCATCACCAAGCTGAATACAGTCAGTAGGCATGCGATTATCTTTGAAAACCGGTGCCACGGTCTCACTTGCTTTATTCTTTATAGTTGGCTAAATGGATCGTACAGTTGTACTGCCAGAACGTGTGAGGAAAGTTAGTCTTTGATGCGTTTTCTTTTGAAAAGCTGGTTGACTCAGTACCACGTTGTGCCAGTGTCTCTGCTCCTGAGATGATGACAGCAAATGATGTTTATATTTGATCTCTGCTCGCACAGACGTGTGCCTCCTGCTTCTCTTCTCTTGGCTCCTCCTCCCCGATCACTGCTGGGACCTTTCTGCAATGGCTTGCATGCACCCACGTCGCTCTCTCAGCAACCTTCACGCGGTGTGTGTCGTCAGCAAGCACGACAAAAGGTCCTAGCCACCTTTTTGCCTTCCAGCTCTTCCTCCTCAGGTCCCTTATCACCACGTAATCTCCTGGCTTGATGTTGTGCAAGGGAGTCTCAGCCAGTTTCCCCTGAGCAGCTTTCACCTGCACACAGACATCAGACAACAGAGAAGACAGTAATTCAACATATTGTGCTCGCACAAATCTGTGGATGGAAGCTGTTGTTTACCCCCTTCCATGCCCATAAAAAGCGGTCTTCAAAAGCGATTTCAAGCAGGCTTAAATTTGCTTTGGGTCTTTTTCTCATTCTCATGTACATTAACACAATTGGTAGGGCCTTCACCCATGTGAGTCCAGTGTCCTCACAACATTTTGCCAATTTGTTTTTTATGGTTGAATTCTCACGTTCCACTGCCCCGCCTGAAGCGGCGTGGCAACTGCAATGTGTTCTCATATCTATTCCCAAAACTGACCCACTTGTTTTATTGCCTCGTTCACAAAGTGTGTTCCATTGTCTGAACTTATCTTTCTTGGAATTCCCCATCTGGGAATTATTTCAGTCAACAGGGCTTTGGCCACTGCTGCTGCGTCCTGTTTGGCGGTGGGGAAAACTTCAATCCACTTTGACCCGTCAACCATCACCAAGCAGTATTTCTTGCCCTCACACAGTTCAACTCAATAAAATCCATCATAAAGTATTTGAAGGGTTCCCTTGAAGGTGGATGAGATGCTAAGGGCATTTTTACTCCCCTTGCCACATTGTGTGTGTTACAAATTGCATATCTATTGCAAAAATTCTCAGCAACCACTGTAAAACCCTTTGTGAACCACATGTCTTTCATCTGCTGTACCATAGCCCCTTTGCCTCCATGGTGGCATTTAACATAATGAGAGAAAAATGTCGGGTAAACAAGGCTTGCCGTCCAAGCTCATCACACATCATTCTCAAGTTTGCAGCCACAGCGTTTCCACAGGTGTTTCTCCGCTACTGTGGCGACGCCTGCATACTCTGTAGGGAAGTCAAAGCATTTGTGTTAGTTTCAGATAATAGAATACATTCTGGTTCCTTTGACTGCTGTGCTGCTGCAGCTTTTGCAGCCACGTCTGCTCTTGCGTTTCCTGTTGAAATTAAATCTTTGTTGTTAGTATGCGCTGCGCATTTACAGATAGCAAGTTGTTTTGGCAATAAATTGCGTCTAGAAGGGTAGACACAAGAGAAGCATTCAAAATTGGACGTCCATCAGATTTCAAAAATTTCCTGTGTTTCCACAGTGCCCCAAAATCATGCAACCCCGAAGCAGCGTATCGTGAATCTGTGTAAATCGTTACACTTTTACCCTCCATAAGCTTACATGCTTCTGTCAGGGCTACAAGCTCCGCCGCTTGAGCTGAATAATTGTGTGGCAATGTGCCAGAGGCCAAAGTGTCAAATTCAGTGGTTACCACGTAACCCACTTTGTTCAAACCTGTTTGTGCGTCTCTGTAAGCAGAGCCATCCACAAAGAGGACATTGTCACAGTTCTCAAGAGGTGTGTCTAAAAGGTCAGGGCGCGGGTGCACACCTGCTCAAGTGCAGTTAAACAACACTGATGTTCCTCCCCATCCTCCTCCGTCGGAAGAAGGGTGGCCGGGTTCAGCACTGTGCAACGTTTTACTGTGATATTTGGCATATCTAGCAAAATTGTGTGATACCTCAGCCATCGTGCTGTTGACAAATGTGATGTCTTCTGTTCCTGCAGAATCATTGACAGCGCATGCGGGACCATTAATGTCATGTCAGAATACCCCACAAATTCTCTAGAGGCCATTACAGCCTGCTCAGCAGCTGCCACCGCCCTTAGACAGTGCGGCAGTCCTGCTGCAACTGGATCTAATTTGCCAGAGAAATACCCCACTGGACGCAGCCTGTCTCCATGTTGCTGCAAAAGAACAGAAGACATGAAACCATTCTTTTCATCTACCATTTGGACAAGCGGTTTAGTTGGTACAGGCAGACCCAAAGTGGGGAGGCAGCCAGCTGAGCTTTCATGTTTTGGAAGGCCTGCTCAGCCTCCCCTGTCAATTAATCTTACCACATGATCTCAACTCCTTCCCCGTAGTCAGGGCTCTCAGGGGTTGCTCAAGAAGTGCATAATTAGGAATGAATGTTCTACAGTAAGAGCACATTCCCAAAAATGACAACATTTGTTTCTTCGTTATTGGTCTGGGTACCTCAGTTATTGCTTGCACCCGTTTTCCAGACAGTGATTTAGTGTTAGCAGATATCACATGACCCAAAAATGTTATTTGTTGTTGAACAAATTGTAGCTTACTTTTACTGACCTTGTGACCTTCCTGCGCCAAATGTTGCAGGAAGGCCACAGTGTCCTTTACACATGTTGTTTCGTCTTTTGCACAAATCAAAATATCATCAACATATTGAAGCAAGGCTGATCCAGGTGTCAGCGTCACATTTCAAGGCTCCGTCGGAGCACTTCATTGTAAATTGTTGGTGATTCACAGTAACCCTGACACAATCTTGTAAATGTGTACCCTTTCCCCTTAAAATTAAATGCAAACCAATATGCGCTGTCTTTGTCCACTGGTACGCTAAAAAAAGCATTTGCCAAATCCACCACTGAAAAGTATGTGGCGCTCTGTGGAATCTGTGACAAGATTGTGTAGGGGTTTGGAACTGTAGCAGCCCTTGCTCTTACAGCTGAATTCACAGCCTGCAAGTCCTGTACAAAACGCCATTCAGTGGGCTGACCTTTGTCTCTTATCTTTTTCACAGGAAAGATCGGGGTTCGCACCGGTGAAGTGTCACATGGCACAATTATGCCTTCTTTCAGTAACGATTTAAAAACTGGTTCACACCCTTAATCAGTCCCACATCATATTTGTGCTTTGCCCATAACTCAGCCGGCACTTCCGCCAGCGCTGGGTGTATGTCCGAAACACAAATATTTGTCATGCTGTCATTTTCATGTGTGTGTTTGTCAATGGCGGTTACAATTCGCTTCACCTTAATTTCATGCTTGCATTCAGATTTAAAGCCCCAATTTTTACTGTACTTTACAGTCTTATTGACTTCTCTCCAGTCAGCTGTCTCAAGCGCAGCTTTTCACAAACACTCCCACTTCTTCCCAGGTCTGTTTGTTTTCTTTAGAAATTGGTATGTGTGGCACACACTCTCCTGCTATCAAATAGAGAAAGCTGTTTTTCTGACAAGCCTACTGAAATTGCACACATTTTCTTAGTCAAAACATTTGATCAAGTTTCAAAGTGTCTTTCTCTTGTTCAAACCATTCCTTTTCATAAAATTGATCTCTTTCTGTTGCGACATGTGACGTGCAATGTAAGTTGTCAGGCATCATAAAATCTGTCCCTAGTGACGGTGTTCTATTTTTCCCCAATTCACAAATTGTTTTTGCCCACTCAGTTTCGGTTATGTGCCATTTGTAAACCCATTTTGGTTCTGATTTCAAATACATTTGTTCACCCTCTTTTACCACAACACCAGAGGGTCTGCTACCATTATCAAATTTAATTTGCACATTAAATCTCGGCCCAGAAGGGGCACTGGACACGTGGCTGAAGTTAAAAATGCATGTTTCAGCACACGGCCCCCCTCCGTCTCACACTTTAATGGCACGGTGAACCGTTCTGTTATAAGATGCCCTGAGACTGACAGAGACTCATGTATCTTATTTGTCAGTGCTGGTTCACATGGCAAGTCACATTTTCACAAAACAGATCTTGTAGCGCCTGAGTCTACTAAAAATGAAATCATTGTCCCTTCAACTAGCATGGGATATTCAGGCATGTTTAGAAATCCCTTACTGCTATACATAATCAAACATTTATCAAAATCATCTTTGTTTCAGAAAGCGCACAAAGAGGTGCATACTTTTTCTTTGCAGAGAGCATTATCAGTGCATGTGTATCTGTGTGGATGCGTGTATGTGTGTGTGTTTGATATTAGTAAATGTGTACTTCCCTTTGCGGCGATCGTTGCATCCTCGGCCGTGGTCCACCCGATCCCCTCCTGCTCTCCGCTTTCAATATGTCAGTCCGCCTTCCGATTTTCCAGGGCAGTTGTATGCCCAATGTCCATCTTTTCTGCACAACCGACGCCGTTGCACTCATGCATGGTATGATTCTCATCTTCACATAGAAAACAGCCTTTCATGTCTGATTGTTGTCCCCTTTTGTTCCAGCTGAATCGTCCATTTGTGCGATGCAGCGCAGCTGAGTTAAATCTTTTGCGGTGTCTGCTGCACGCCGCGCAAGCTGCAATTCTTTTGTCTTGGTCTTTCTTTCCTTGACCTCAGCTCGTCTTCTGCGTGCAGAGCATGTTTTATGATGGTGCTTACTCGTCCTTCAGTCCATTCAACATAGCTGTGTTTCACTGCTTGGGAAATCTCGGTCTCGGTACATTCAAAGGCTAGTCGCCAAATGACTTTCCACGTGGTTGGTCTGTTACCACGATCTGTTGGTTCAGTCAACCCACTGTGCTTGCAAAACACGGTATAGAGCCGCTCATAATAAGTTTGAACACTCTCACCTGGTTCTTGGCGGCAGTGGCTCACTCTAGACATGCCAATGCGTGCTGGAAATGCTTTTCTCACAGCCTCAGCCAGGCCCGTCACAGCTGCTCGATATCCGTCGCTCAAAGCATGTTGCCAGGTGATGTGACTTCGTCTGTGATCTGTTGCTGGTAATTCTGCGCTGATCTTGTGCCAGTTCATTCCTCCCAGCTTGGTCATCATGAGTCTTTTCAGTTCATTTACTGTCGGGCTGAACTCTTGGCAGAATGTCATCAGTTAGGTGGTGAAAGCAGTCCCCTGCGTCGTCGGGATTCGGCAGGTGGGCCATTGCCTCTTTCATGTCGGATAAGTTCCATGGGCGGAACACTAATTCTATAAATTTATTCCCATAACTTCCACCATAGGTGCTGTGATGTTCACCTGCTCTTCTTCCACAGTTCTGTCCCAGTTCTTTCTTTTCTCCGGGCAGGGCATCTCGAATTCTTCCTCCTCCTCGTCGCTTTCTGAGAGGGTATCAGGATTCAGATCGAAGTCCCCTTCTGACTCTAGCGCTCTGGCCCGTGCGCGCGTGTTGGATCGTAACGTTACATCATAAGATCGTGCACCTTCTTTTCTTAGTTTCACGTCTTCGGATCGCTAGTCTCTTTCTCCTTTCAGGCGGTGGTGTTTCGCCCGGAAGGTTTCAGCCATCGCGCGCTCCTCAGTTGATCACTTACGCCTCCTTCTGTTGTCTGTTCAGGTGTGCGTCGTCCTCTTCTCTCTGCCGGGGCTGTGGTTGTTCTGGCTGGTTGAATTGGCTGGTTGGTGGAAGCGGAGAGCAGTCGGGTCGGAGAGTCCACTTTCAGGCCTTGGAGCTCCGCATTGGGATAAATTGTGTAACTCGGCGATGTTTCATGTGTGGAAAAGCACAAGCATAAAATGTGTTAGTTATAGTAATCTCATTCTGTGGAGCGCAGTCGCCTTTTCTTCCACTTTTCTTTTTCAACATTCTCCTCTCTCTTTTATCTGCCTCTTCCACCCAACAATTAATTGTTTTCTCACAATTCCCACACGTTTCTTAACACAACCCTCTGTTTTGTCACTCCCTTCCTGGATTGATAATTTCACCATTTTCAACCTTGTACTACTAAGTGTTCCTTCTTTTGGGAAATCATGATATTTTACTAATTTTTCTATATCCCCCATGCATCTTTGGCCATATAATTTTTCATTTGACAAAATACCGGTGTATCATATTCTGCTAGCTTGCTTTGGGATTTCCCATATTGGCAATCTGTTTCTGTGGTCTTTCGCGTACGCTAATAATCTGTCAGGCGTCTCTGTACAGATCTAATCCTTAACCAGGATAAACGGTTGGGGACGCTTACTCAGCGTCCTCTATATGTTCAATTCTCCCAGAATATCTTAATCATGCATGACCACAGAACTCAGATTTCCCTATGGTTTTATCCTTTACAATGAATTTTCAATTCAATTAAACCCAAATTCTTATTTAAAATTCTTCCCAAAATTTTTGGTTTTGTCTCTTACCAGAAGCGTTTTGTTGCCATTTCAGGTTCGTTTTCTCTGATTCCAGTGGTCGGACTCTCCTGGGCCTGTGGCGTCGGTCCCTCGTCCTGAATCTAACGAGGGTAGGGCTGACTTGAGTCGGGATTGCAGGTCACTGGCGCCCTCCAGGTCAGAAGGCTCGTCCAAGGAATCCGCTTCTGACACCAAATTGTGATAGCAAAACAGCTGCTTCACTGAATAAGAGACAAAGCCTTACCAATGGTCTTTATAAAGCTTTTATTCTTGCAAGAAGAGCCACCTCAGTACAACCGTCAGTGTCTGTACCAAGTGTGAACTGAGGAACAAAGGATGGCCCTAGCCCTTATACCCCTCAATGTCCCGTACTTCCCCATTGGTGTTTGTGTTCAAGGGTCAGAGTGACTGAATCCTGCTGTGCGTGGTGGGGTTTACGATCGTGCATGAGAATGTGAGGTGTGGTCGATATACATTTTAATGAGATAGATGTGTGATTCAATCAGCCCCATCTGACACCTAAGGCCCGGGAGAGTCTCCAAACTAGAGTCCCGTGACCCCTGTTAAGAAAGGTGTTTTGTGTGGCAGAGACAGATGTTGACTTCTGTGTGAACTCAAACATAAATGATTATTTATTATAAAATTTAATGAATAATTTATTGAGAAATGAATATTTAATTTAATAAACAGCTCAAAATTGATCCATTTAATGTCCATTTTCGACGCTAAGAAATCATTTATGTGCTCTATACGGAACACCGTTAATGCTCATCATCTTCCGTGCGGAGGCGGTACTTTTCCACTTTTCTCAAAATCTATTGGTCCAAAAGACATCAATCAAAATGTGGACTGTCAATGGGTATTCACCCGGGAATGATCACACAAACAAGCTTGTCTGACTCTCAACAACGGAGGGTGTGGTCGTTGGCGTGTGGTGAATAGCGAAAAGTATGCGGAACATGGTTAGTCTACGTTAGCTTAACATTTCCAGTTGTTGGGTTAAACCTGCTGGGTCAACCAGGGCCTGAAATGAACACCCGACCACCGGTAACTTCACCAGTAATAATAATATTAATTTATTTCTGTTTAACGGTTCCTGAACGCTGTAGATAACAGCTAACGTTACCAGGACCGGTCTACGTGACTAAATCAGTACACTGGCACAACCGTGTGATTTGTTTACACAGGAGCTGCGGTGGAGTCTATTTCCCGGTCTGTGGTCCTAACGTTATATCTGTGGACTCAGATGCTGACAGCGCCTCTCACACAAAGAAACTCAGTTAACATAAGCGGTTAAAATGACAAACTGTGGAGTTTTTATATTTATAACATGTGATACAGTTAAGCGACATCACACAAGAGTGCTGTTTTCCTGAATAGTCTACCATCACGATTGAAAATGACGCAGTTTCATATGACAGTTCCATAAACAATTAATTAACATTAAGTCACTTTACATTTTAGATGCAGTATTTACTGCTTTTGTTCTAGATTCAGCAGCGAAAATAGTTCCAAACAAAGATCACAGCAGAACCATAACGCATCTCACAGAAACAGTGTTACTGAATGATTCGAAGCGTTTTGAATGAATCGGTTGAATCAAGATTCAATAACCTATTAATGAACGATTTGCCTGCGTTCTTGAATGAATCAGCGTTTCAACGAATCGACTCAATGATTCACTCATTAAGACGGTCACCTGCACGCCCACCTACTGGTGCTTAAGTTTCATGTTTAAACATTCTTTCCAGCATTTCTTTTTGTATATTAAAACATTCTCATAAAAAATGTAATGCAGTTGTCTTAATTTTCAGTGTAAATTATTTAATTTGATTAGTAACAGCCCTATAGCATCTTATTCTAATTTAATGTAGGCCTATAGATCAAATTTAAGAATATAAGCAGCTGAAGCTGAAACATAGCCTATATTTAATAATAAGATTATGAGAAAAAAATACCTTTATAAAATGTAAAAATATCAGAGATATGCAGATTTAAATATGAATAACACACACAAAAAAAAAAAAAAAAAATCCCGGACAAGCAAATGTTTCATCAGACTACTGATTGAATGACAGCACGTGAACAGGCAATGTAAAGGCCCTGTGAGCAAAAACAAAACAAAACCAAAACACTGGCAGGTAAAAGTCTCTGTGGCTGGTGCGGTGAAAAGATTTATTTCAGGCCACAAGTCGCCGCGCTTGGTTGTTTTGACCCAGCACTGGGTTGTTTCACGAGCTTTTACTGTGAAGGCGATTTCGATTGCGCTCCCAAGCTGTCATTTTGAAGAGGACAAAGGGGGCAAAGATGTTTAAAAGATACGTTCATGTAATCGTTTTCATTAATAATAATTTTAATTAGCATAATTATAGGTATATAGTTTTCCACTGGCGGCAATTCACTTAAACATAGCCTACTAAAGTGATACGTTAGCTTAGGCGACAAAGTTTTACCTCATAATCGTGCCGTATGTATTGACTCACATAGCATCGTTAGTCATGTTAGTTTGGTATGTGAGACAGAATTTAAATTAATAGAGTTTCAAATTATTTATTACATGAAACCCTGATGGTACCCTCGGCGTCACGCGCTATGGACGAACTGTGAACTCCATTGCTTTCAATACAGGAGCCTTTGGCGTCAACAAGGAATTCTATCGGTATGTAATCGGCGCTGAAGAAGTCTCATTCAGAACACCATGGCGATGCTTGGCATCCAGTTCACGTGTGCCATGTTGAGAGTGATAGTCATAAATATTATGTCTAATGTTTACAAATCAGAAGTGTTTCATAAGCAAGCCATTCTCCAGTCCAGATTATATTCACATTATATCTGTCATCTCCACTGAGACTTTGCATATTCTTTGCTTTTCTAAATCTGCTTTACATACTAATAAGTGCTCTCATGCAACTGGATCTCGGGTCTAATCTTCATTTATGTGAAAGAAAGAAATGGTGATCTCAAATGTTATTACGGAAGGACAGTAAGATCAAGTAAGGAAAGTGCAGACAATTTTCAAACAGAAACCACCAAAGTAAAGATCTTGTAGACCATTTGTCTAAGTTCTCATCTTGGTCTAATAATGCTGTCAAGCCATTGCACACCTTCTGAGAACGGATTAGGAAAGCACAAGAAGCTTTAATTCACCGGCTTCTGTAAGTGAACAAGAGGATGCAAAATGCTTGATTCTAAAAGGAGTGCAAAGCCAGTATATCAGAAAGAAATGAATAACCGCAAAGTCAAGGAAAACCAACTGCCAGGTTATAAAAACTGCAGGTTATATAACTACAACTGCAATCATTATCTAGAGCGAAATAATCTTTTTGAACCACTTCAATCGAGTTTTCCTTACAATGCAGTACAGAAATTGTACTTTTAAAAGTGCTTAACTTGATCTCCTTCTGGTTTCTGAATCTGGTTGCACACAAGTATCCTAGTTCTGCTTGATCTCAATTGCGGCAGCTGACGACTGTGTGCCACTTTAGCTGCTTTCACGAATATCTTCGATAGGCATCAGTGCTGCTTCTCTTAGTAGGTTGACATATTATTTGCTCGAGATCGAGTGCAGATTTGTTCTGGGACCGAGGGTCGATCAGGTACAGGTACTTTATCTCTCTCTCATAGTGTAGCTCAAAGGTTCTATCTGGTCCTATATTATTGCTTCTCATCTATGTGTTACCACTTGGTCAGATAATCCAGACAGCATGGTCTTAACTTTCATGAATTATGCTGATGATACTCAAATTTATTTGCAGTTAAACTAGCTCAGCTTGTCTACAAGTTTCTGTTAACTCTTGCGTGGAACTTAAAGCGGATGAATGATAACTTCTTAAAGCTAAATGCCCAATTAAAACGAAGTCCTGT
>JAGHMJ010006373.1:0-36999 GCA_018749465.1 Paracanthobrama guichenoti | reverse complement strand
GGTGAGGCCACTGACATTTTTTTCTACTCATCTTTTCTGAATGTTTTTCACTAGTTTTGCATTTGGCTAGGGTCAGTGTCACTACTGGTAGCATGTGAGGCAACATCTGACCCTACAGAGTGTTACACAGGCAGTCCAACTCCTCCAGGATGGCACATCAATATGTGGCATTGCCAAAAGGTTTGCTTTGTCTCCCAGCACAGTCTCAAGAGCATGGGAGAAGATTTCCAGGAGACAGGCAGCTACTTCTAGGAGAGCTGACAGGCCGTAGAAGGGCCTAACCGATCAGCAGGACCGTAGCTGCTCCTTTGTACAAAGAGGTGAACAGGATGAGTACTCCCAGAGCACTACAAAATGACCTCCAGCAGGCCATTGGTGAATTCTCTGACCAAACAATCAGAAACAGACTTAATGAGGGTGCATTAAGGGCCTGGTATCCTCTGCAGTGAGCCCCCTGTGCCTACTGCTCAGCACCGTGGAGCTCAATTGGCATTTGCCATTGAACACCAGAATTGGCAGGTCTGCCACTGGCGGCCTGTGCTTTTCATAGATGAGAGCAGGTCTACTCCTGAGCACATGTGACAGACGAGAAAGGGTCTGGAGAAGCTTATGGAGAACGTTATGCTGCCTGTAATATCGTTCAGCATGACCAGTTTGTTGCTGGGTCAGTGATGGTCTGGGGGAGACATTCCATGGAGGGACCCACAGACTCTCATACAGGCCAGACAATGGCACCCTGACTGCCATTAGGCATTGGGATGAAATCCTAGATCCATTGTCAGACCCCCATACTGGTGCAGTGGTTCTGATTTCTCGTAAAGAGCATATGCAGGCAGTTCTGGGAGGATGAAGGAATGGATACCATTGAATGGCCACCACGCTGCCTGACCTAATTCCAACAAAACACCTCTGGGGACATTATGTTTCAGTCCATCCAACGTTGTGAGGTTGCACCAGACTGTCCAGGAGCTGCCCTGGTCCACATCTGGGAGGAATAATTTTGCATGACGCCATCCGTCGTCTCATTAGGAGCATGCCCCGACATTGTCAGGCATGCATACAAGCATGGGGGGGCCTTACAAACTACTGAGTACTCATTTTGAGTTGCTGCATCACATTTCAGCAAAATGGACTAGCCTGCTGCATCATTTTTCACTTTGATTTTTGGGATGTCTTGAAGTCCTCTGTAGGATGATAATTTTCATTTCCATCAAACAATGTGGCATCCTTTGGTTCATAACACATTACCCAGTCCATATTAGTATAGATATCCAGCATGATATTTCTCCCAATCAGATCTGATGTGTTTTCAAAGTGTTCCTTTAATTTCTTTGAGCAGTGCTTATGTTTGTATTGAACATTTATGGAGAAACAGATTTGTGTGAAGATAAATCCTAAAAGTGGTTTATTTTATTTAAAAATCTTAAAACTGTATGGGGTATCGAGGGGGCATTTTACCCCACACACGGGCAAAAGGCACACAGTATTGATACAAATACTTTCGCTAAAATAATGTTTTTTAATAATGTCTAAGTTAATACTTGTTCACTTGTAAAACTATTTTCTGTTTATTTTGATGAATAAAAGAATTCTTTTTGATCAATAAATATGCTGTCATTAAAATATGTTAATATAGAAATATATCTGAAAAATATAGAAACAAAATCATTTAAAAAGTAAAGATTCTTAAAGCATTGAATAATAATTTAATATAGATTTACAGTAGTAGTAATAAATTATATTTTATTATATGATATGATTAATATCACATTTTTAAATCTGATGGTTTCATTATAAATATGGTGATTATCTCTAAGGTGGACGCCCAACTTAATATATGATACTTACAATCTGAATCTGACCATGTCATGTCAACAAATGTTAAAGTCAGCCGCTGTTTATTATCATGTTAATTATTGTGCCTTTTGCCCCAAATACCAGACTTTTACATATTCTTCCGTTATTGAAAACTGTTGCTTTAATGACCTTGAACAAAACTGACAAACATTAACAAGACCTTTGTTTCAAAATATATTCAATCATTTTAGTGATTCTTATTTGCTACTTAAATCTACAACATTTTAAAAACATCTAATATTAGATCAAATGAGCGCAGAATCCACTTTGAGCTTCTGTCCGTGATCGTGAGTCAAAGATCAGACACATTTCCACATGGATCTTGGAAAAGCGGATGTTTTGGAAAGTGCTGAGGGAAGTTTTTGTGCCATCTAGTGGTTTAGAGGAAAATAAACTCAAAGGAGCCTTTACCCTGTGGAGCCTTTAGCCCCGCTGGACCTCATTAGTTTATCCACAATGTGGCAACCGTGCCCTGGGGGCGCTGATTCACAAGGTAGTCGAAGAAAAACTGCATAAACAGAACAGACCGAACGCATGCAAGCTACAGCGACAATGGAGGCCTATACAGACGAGAGATTGTGCCAAGAGCTTAGAAAGTACCTCATTTTTACAACTCTAGCATTAAAGAAGAATACAAAGATTTTTACATGGGTTGTAACTCGTGGCGAGAGATTGCTCAAAACTGCGCATGTGTCAAACGCCTGTGTAAGTGTACGAGTCAAAAGAAGTATACTTTGCAAGGCTGTGCATTCAACAAACAAATGATACTTTTATTCAAAGGGGTCACACATACAGATTCAAGTCAAGTCAAATTTTATTTCTATGAGTTAGCCAAAGTGCTGTACAGTAAGACAATGTGCATATAAAAAGAAAGCATAAAAGAAACAAGGCAGATACAAAATATAAACACATTAGACCCAATACAATCCAAATAATAAAACATATAAACATTTACCAATATCGATCCAATCAAAAGCCAGAGAGAACAGATGAGATTTAAGAGGCGATTTAAAGCTGGCTAATGAAGGAGCAGACCTCACACTGAAGGGCAGACTATTCCAGAGTTTAGGTGCTGCAGCAGAGAAGGCCCGACCACCTTTAGTTTTACAGCCAAACCGTGGGACAGATAAAAGAAGCTGATCACAAGAGCTAAGAGTTCTTTGGGGAGTGTAAGGAATCAGAAGGTCACTTATGTAAAATTTCACTTTTGCTTTAATTTAATTAAGTCCAACAAGACAAGCACTGCGTGTGAACCGGTATCGAGGATTTGCAAAAGGTCATTGCTGACCTTCAACAAAGCAGTTTCCGTACTGTGCATTGATCTAAAACCAGACTGAAAAGTATCAGAAATATTGATATACTGATGTAGGGATTCAACTGACAATGCACGACTTTCTAAGATCTTAGAAATAAGAGGCAACTTGGATAGAGGTCTAAAATTGTTGAGGGTAGATGGGTCAAGATGGGGTTTCTTAAGCAGAGGGTGAACTACAGCATGTTTAAAACTAGCAGGAACAATTCCATTCGCTAGAGAACTGTTAATAAAAGCTGTTACAGCTGGGCTCAACGTTTTAAACTGCTTAGGCCCCATAAGGGCTTGGGCCGGCCCGGTGTGTAATCAACTGGCTTTCGCAATGACAGATCAACACGCTGCTACATTTCTCTCAGATACGGCAAACACTTAACGCAATCGGCTTCACTGTGATTGTGCATTGTTATATTATATACAGCCCAGACAAAACATTGCAAAACGTTTTTTTTAAACAGAAACGGTGCTGCCTGATGAAATCGGTATAAATGCATGTTTAATACTGCAAAATACGCCAATGTTAGTCACTGCTCTTGCCAGTCCAGAATAAAAGAGAACATCCCAATCGAGTGAAGGAATTTGTGGAAACTGTGGTTCCTAATTATTGTGATCCAACATTTGCCTCGCATTTCAGGATGAAAAGACAAACACTTCAGGTGAAGGATAATCCACTTCTCACCTCCGACACTGTGTTATGATCTATATGACTTTATTCTTTTTATTGTGAGTAGGCTATTAGACTTATTATTGCCGATAACTGTTGCGCTATGATATTGTAATATTTACCATTATATAATCAGAGGAATATAGAAAAGTTTATGAAAGTGTCACCCACAATACAATAACAAAATATATAAATATATATAGTATTTTTATGGACCCATTGTACGAGCTGTCTCTTTAACACCGCACGGTTTATATACATGTTGCTGCTGATTGGGCTGACATATGACACACCCACCAAACGAGAGAAAACACAAACTCGCTGCACACCGCTTCCAGGAAACATGACATTCAACTGGAAACCGTAGCAAAACGCTGCGCACCGGTTTGAGCTTTGAACATGCCCCAGGTAGCTCCAATCACGAGCTGCAGGAAAATGACAGGACAAGACAAACAACAGAGGCGAACCGTGTCACACACCTTGACCTGTGACAAGGCTGCAAAAGTTTCTTTTATGTTTAGCCATTTTGCTTCCACGTTGCTTGAAAGGTAAGACATACACTAAAGGATTATTAGGAACACCATACTAATACTGTGTTTGACCCCTTTCACCTTCAGAACTGCCTTAATTCTACGCTGCACTGATTCAACAAGGTGCTGAAAGCATTCTTTAGAAATGTTGGCCCATACTGATAGGATAGCATCTTGCAGTTGATGGAGATTTGTGGGATGCACATCCAGGGCACGAAGCTCCTGCTCCACCACATCCCAAAGATGCTCTATTGGGTTGAGATCTGGTGACTGTGGGGGCCATTTTAGTACAGTGAACTCATTGTCATGTTCAAGAACCCAATTTGAAATAATTTGAGCTTTGTGACATGGTGCGTTATTTTTTCAGGAAACGAGACTAAATACTTCTGTAATTTTTCTTATGTAGGCCTAGAAAATGCACATTGATTTACATTGAGCTCTTTCTGAATATGTTTGTGTGGTTTCCTGGGCACAAACCCATGAGAGCCTCAAAGAGGAGTTTCACAGGATTGCAGGTCAGTGGTGTAGAAATCAGTTTAAATGATGTTCACTTGATATATTTTTGCAACCTCTGGAAGAAACCTAATAATTAGAATTTCAAGTAGGATTTCTAATGTGGTTGGATGCATTGGTACGCATATTCCCATCATTGCACCTTTACGAAAACGAAAAATGAAACAGATTACTATATGGAATGGAAGAAAACATCTCGGTTACGTGATATAACCCTCGTTTCCTGAAGGAGGAAACGGAGACATACGTCAGAAGTGACTGACGAATTGGGATCTATTTTCGGAGACCAATCTACTTCGAGTGTTTACAAACGAGCTAATAATCATTGGCATGCGGTCCTCGCCCGCCAAGCAACGCTGGTATAAATACGGAAGCGAAATACCACATATCGCTTTTTCAACTGAGCAGCCAAGATAGTTTTTATGTTTTATGTTTTTATGGATTCGTTTTTTTTTTAAGATCGATGTCGTGTCGATGCAGCATTTATGGGGGGGGGAGTTTATTTGACATGCTCTCTGCAGACATTTCAGGGATGCGTTGGTCATGTCCAGGCGCTGGTCCACCATCTGATCTGGATTCGCCCGAATCCGCTGACTGCAGTAAACCTCGGATAAACAGAGAGACTAACATTAGCGTAGATGCTATTCTTCTTATGATGTAACGAGTACATCAGGTGTTATGGGAAGTGTTCCCTGTTCTCCTTCAGCTGAAGCACAGCACCTGAGCGACGGACGTGACGCCTCCGCTCCCTCCTTCAGGGAACGAGGGTTACATACGTGAACCGAGATGTTCCTTTCAGTCGGTCACGCTCGACGTGACGTGGGAACTGACCGACGAATTGGGATCCCTACCAACACGCCAGGATGCTGGCCCTTCCAGCGCCTGCCTGAGCTCACTGGATCACTCCTAAATTGGAGTTGAGTCAGGGCTCCCAGCAGGGAAGGTCAGTCACTGCTGTTCCTGCAAGACCCAACAAGTCCAATTGTTTCAAAGCAGCTTCACATTGTTAACAGGAAAATAATGCAACAGAATTTGTACAGCCGTTCTGGTGAAACGGTGATGTTATCCAGCTAATTTCAAGTATCATATAGTGTCAATGCGGACAGATCTGTAATATAGATGAAATTTAGGTGTCCCCAACTGAGCAAGCCAAAAGCCAGAGGCAACGGTGGCAAGGAAAAAAAACTCCTTCAGGGTCAGAATGGAGAAAAAACCTTGGGAGAAACCAGGCTCAGTCGGGTGCCAGTTCTCCTCTGGCCGACGAACAAACAGTGTATGAATATAATTCTGGCAACATAGCAGGTCTTAATTCATATTAGGTAAATAGATATTCGTAAGATTATTCGAAAGATTGGAGTCACATGCCAAAGACGGGTTTAATGAGGATGTCGTGGTCGATGCAGCATTTATGGAGGGGAGTTTATTTGACATGCTCTCTGCAGACATTTCAGGATGCATTGGTTACGCTAACATTAGCGTAGATGCTATTCTTCTTATGATGTAACGAGTACATCAGGTGTTATGGGAAGTGTTCCCATAACATAAGTGTTCCCAGGTGTTATGGGAAGTGTTCCTGTTCCGGCTGACCTAGTTAATGCAGCCTAACAATCATTTACCGATTTGAATAATAGAAATTGATAATGTTTTATGTGTAAGCCATAGTAAAGAGATGCTTTTTTTAGTCTAGATTTAAACTGACAGAGTGTGTCTGCTTCCTAACAATTCTAGGAAGACTGTTCCAGAGTTTAGGCGCTAAATAGGAAAAGGATCGACCGCCTGCAGTTGATTTTGATAATCTAGGTATTATCAACTGGCCAGAGTTTTGAGACCGCAATAGACGTGATGGGGTATAATGCATTAAGAGTTTGGTCAAGTACTGGGGAGCTAAACCATTTAGTGCTTTGTAAGTAATAAGCAAGATTTTAAAATGTATACGATGTTTAATAGGAGCCAGTGCAGTGTTGACAAAACTGGCTAATATGGTCATACTTCCTTGTTCTAGTAAGAGCTCGAGCTGCTGCGCTTTTGGACCAGCTGGAGTTTGTTTATTGCTTGAGCAGGGTAACCACCCAGTAAAGCATTACAGTAATCTAGCCTTGAGGTCATGAACGCATGAATTAACTGTTCAGCATTTTGCATTGAAAGGATGTGCCGTAATTTAGATATATTTTTAAGATGGTAGAATGCAGTTTTACAGATGTTAGAAACGTGGCTTTCAAATGAAAGATTGGTATCAAAGAGCACACCCAGGTTCCTAACTGACGACGAGGACTTGACAGAGCAGCCATCGAGTGTTAGACAGTATTCTAGGTTACTACTTGCAGAGTTTTTTTGTCCAATAATTAAAAATTAATTTTTTTCTGAATTAGGTTGCAGGAAATTACTAGACATCCAATGTTTTATATCAGCTATGCATTCCGTTAATCTTGTGAATTGGTAAGTTTCATTGTAGGCGTGAAGAAATATAGAGCGGAGTATCATCAGCATAACAGTGAAAACTAATGCCATGCTTCCTAATGATATCTCCCAGTGGTAGCATGTACAGGGTGAAGAGCAACGGTCCTAGCACTGAGCCCCCGCGGTACTCCATACTGAACTTGTAATCGGTGTGACATCTCTTCATTTACTGCTACAAACTGATAACGGCCAGATAAGTATAATTTAAGCCATGCTAATGCAGTTCCACTAACGCCAACATAATTTTCGAATCTATTCAAAAGAATGCCGCATCAGCCGTGATAAGGTAAGCTATGGGGAGGTTGTTAGTCTGACCTGCCATGGCAGCCACTGACACTTGATCGCACGGAGCTTAGTGCTTACAGGTGAAGTATTTAAATATTGAAATATGAAATCTGTGGTGAAATGGCCTTTTTGTCGTATTGGTTCCTAGCTCTGGTGCAGAACTCTGGGCGGACTGCCCAGCTTTGTGCCCCATAAAGCCGCTGGATATTTTAGTAAAGCTGGCAGTTCACCCCAAGCCAACACTTGGAGTTAGGACTAGGTGTGGCCTGTAAGGTGGGTGGGTGGGACACAGGCCACACCCTAGGTTACCAAAAAAGACAAAAAATAATTTAAACAAATAGCTAAAAGCAAAACTAATTCCCAGATCTAATTATTTTAATAGATTAAATCTGTGGTGAATTGGCCACACCTACCTGCCTACCTATCTCTCTATCTCTCTATCTATCTATCTATCTATCTATCTATCTATCTATCTATCTATCTATCTATCTATCTATCTATCTACTATGCACCACCAATTTCTTCACTTTGGAAGGACAATATCTATCTAACTGTCTGCCTACCTGACCGACTCGACCGACATACATACATACATATATCCGACCGACCGACAGACATACATATATAAATATATCCGACCGACCGACTGACAGACATACATAAATATATACATATAACCGAATCAATCGACAGACATACATACATATACACATATCCGACAGACAGACATACATACATACATATAGCCGACTCGACAGACATACATACATATATCCGACTGACTAGACATACATACATATATCCGAATCGACCGACAGACATACATACATACATATATCCATCCGACGACAGACATACATACATACATACATACATATATCCGACTGATACAGACATATATCCGATACATACATACATATATCCGACATACATATATCCGAGACAGACATACATACATACATATATCCGACTGACCACAGACATACATACATATATATATCCGACTCGACCCGACAGACATACATACATACATATATCCGACTCGACTGATAGACATATAATACATACATATATCCTACCGACAGACATACATACATATATATATCCGATACATACATACATATATCCATATATCCGACCGACAGACATACATACATACATATATCCGACAGACAGACATACATACATACATATATCCGACTGACAGACATGATATCCGACAGACAGACATATATATCCGATACATATATCCGATCGACTCACATACATACATACATATATCCGACCACCGACAGACATACATACATACATACATATATATCCGATGACGACAGACATACACATACATACATACATCCGAATCGAATCGACAGACAGACATACATACATATATCCGACAGACCGACAGACATACATACATATATCCGACCGACCGACAGACAGACATACATACATATATCCGACAGACCGACAGACATACATACATACATATATCCGACCGACCGACAGACAGACAGACAGACATACATACATATATCTGACCGACCGATCGACAGACATACATATATCTGACCGACTCACCGACAGACAGACATATATCCGACTAACTAACAGACATATATACATATACATATACATATCTATATTACATATATATGACAATATATGAAATCCAACCTTGAGTGTTCGGGACATGGTGAAGAGTTCTCCAGGAAAGCATGGCCGTCAGCTCTGGGTTAGACTCGAACAACATTACTCTCCCCGAAAGGGGTAACGCAGCTGAATCTTCATCTCTGGAGGACTCTAGCCCACCCTCTGATGCAGCGAATGAGATGCTGTGTCCACCATGAGAAGGACCACCTGGAAGCTCCACAGCCATGGCGCGATAGAGTGGGGGGGGCTATCTATCTCTCTGCCTGTTTATCTGTCTATCTACACCCACCACCACCCCTTCATTTTGGAAGGACAATATCTATCTATCTGCCTACCTGCCTACACACCTATCTGTCTATCTATCTACACCCACCAGCACCCCTTCACTTTGGAGGGACAATATCTATCTGTCTGCCTACCTGCCTACACACCTATCTATCTATCTATCTATCTATCTATCTATCTATCTATCTATCTATCTATCTATCTATCTATCTATCTATCTATCTATCTATCTATCTATCTATCTATCTATCTATCTATCTATCTATCTATCTATCTATCTATCTATGCCCACCACCACCCCTTCACTTTGGAAGGACAATATCTATCTATCTGTCTGCCTACTTGCCTACACACACCTACCTGCCTACACACCTGCCTACCCACACACCTATCTATCTATCATCTATCTATCTATCATCTATCTATCTATCTATCTATCTATCTATCTATCTATCTATCTATCTATCTATCTATCTATCTATCTATCTATCTATCTATCTATCTATCTATCTATCTATCTATCTATCTACGCCCACCACCACCCCCTTCATTTGAAGGACATTATCTGTCTGTCTGCCTACCTGCCAACACACCTACCTGCCTACATACCTACCTACCTACACACACACCTATCTGTCTATCTATCTATGCCCACCACCACCCCTTCACTTTGGAAGGACAATATCTATCTAACTGTCTGCCTACCTGACCGACCGACCGACATACATACATACATATATCCGACTCGACCGACAGACATACATACATACATATATCCGACTTTAATCGACATACATACATACATATATCCGACAGACAGACATACATACATACATATATCCGACCGACAGACAGACACACATACATACATATATCTGACCGACCGACAGACATACATACATACATATATCCGACTGACTCGACTGACCGACTGACATACATACATACATATATCCGACTGACAGACATACATACATACATATATCCGACTGACAGACAGACATACATACATACATATATCCGACCGACTGACAGACAGACATACATACATACATATATCCGAATCGATTTGACAGACATACATACATATATATATATCAATTTACAGACATACATACATACATATATCCGACCGACAGACAGACATACATACATACATATATCCGACAGACAGACAGACAGACATACATACATACATATATCCGATCACCGACAAACATACATACATACATATATCCGACTGACAGACAGACATACATACATACATATATATATCCGACAGACAGACAGACATACATACATACATATATCCGACTGATAGATAGACATACATACATACATATATCCGACCGACAGACAGACAGACATACATACATATATATATCCGACCGACACCGACATATGACAAACATACATACATACATATTTCCGACAGACAGACAGACATACATACATACATATATCCGACTGACTGACAGACATACATACATACATATATCCGACCTGATAGACAGACAGACATACATATATCCACCAACAGACATACATACATACATATATCCGATTCACAGACAGACATACATACATATATCCGATCCACTGACAGACAGACATACATACATACATATATCCGACTGACAGACAGACATACATACATATATATATCCACTGACTGATATACATACATACATACATATCCTATATCCGACTGATAGACATACATACATACATACATATATCCGACTCGACTTACATCGACTGACAGACATACATACATATATCCGACCGACAGACAGACATACATACATACATACATATATCCGATAGACATACATACATACATATATATATCCGACTGACCGACTGACAGACATACATATATACATATATCCGACCGACTTATACTGACAGACATACATACATATATACATATAACCGAATCGACTGACAGACATACATACATACATATATCCGATAGACAGACATACATACATACATATATCCGATATATACTGACAGACAGACATACATACATACATATATCCGACTGACAGACAGACATACATACATACATATATCCGACCGACAGACAGACAGACATACATACATATATCCATATCCGACTCGACCGACAGATATATACATACATATATACATATATCCGACTGACCGACAGACATACATACATACATATATATATCGACTGATCGACAGACATACATACATATATCCGATCCGACAGACAGACATACATACATATATCCACATCGACTGACAGACAGACATACATACATACATATCCGATCCGGACAGACATACATACATACATATATCCGACGACTGACAGACATACATACATATATCCGATATGACAGACAGACAGACATATACATACATATATCCGACTCGACCGACATCGACAGACAGACATACATATATATACATATATCCGACCGATCCGACAGACATACATACATACATATATCCGATCTGACCGACAGACATACATACATACATATATCCGACTTCGACAGACAGACATACATACATACATATATCCGACCACCGATCGACATACATACATACATATATCCGACAGACAGACAGACAGACATACATACATACATATATCCGACATATCGACAGACATACATATACATACATATATATCGACTCTGACATACATACATACATACATACATATATCCGACTACTGACAGACATACATACATACATATATCCGACTTCACTGACAGACATACATACATACATATATCCATCCGACTGACAGACATACATACATACATATATCCGACTGACATACATACATACATATATCCGACCGACCGACAGACATACATATACATACATATATCCGACTGACCGACAGACATACATACATATATATATATCCGACTCGACTGACACATATACATATATATATATACTCCGACAGACATATATACATATATCATATACATACATATATCCAGACAGATGGTCATCATAGACAGACATACATACATACATATATCCGACCGACTCTACAGACAGACATACATACATATATCCGATCTGATCAGACATGACATACATACATATAACCACCACTGACAGACACATACATACATACATATATCTCTCACTTCTGACAGACAGACATACATACATATATCCGACCAACATTAGACAGGACATACATACATATATCCGATCACGACCGACAGACATACATACATATATCCGATCCGACCGACAGACAGACATACATACATACATATATCCGACTGACTGACAGACATACATACATACATATATATCCGACAGACATACATACATACATATATCCGATCTATATGACCGACATACATACATACATACATATATCCGACCGATCACAGACATACATACATACATATATCCGACCGACAGACAGACATACATACATATATCCGACCGACAGACAGACAGACATACATACATACATATATCCGACTTGAACAGACATACATATATACATACATATATCTGACTGACTCGACTACAGACATACATACATATATCCGACCGACAGACAGACATACATACATACATACATATATCTCACACCGACAGACAGACATACATACATACATATATCTACCGACAGATAGACATATACATATATATATATATATATATATCCGACAGACAGATACATACATACATACATATATCCGACAGACAGACATACATACATCTATACATATACATATATCCACATCTACATACAGACATATACATACATATCATATATCCGATCTGACAGACAGACATACATACATACATATATCCGATATCCGACAGACATACATACATACATACATATATCCACTGACATGACAGACATACATACATATATATATCCGACTGACTAGACAGACATACATACATATATACATATATCCACTGATCTGACATACATATACATACATATATATATCCGACCGACAGACATACATACATACATATATATCCGACTGACAGACAGACATACATACATACATACATATATACATATACATACATATATCCGACATAGACATACATACATACATATATCCGACTGACAGACAGACATACATACATATATCCGACTCGACAGACAGACATACATACATACATATATCCGACAGACAGACAGACATACATACATACATACATATCCCGAATCCAGATCAGACATACATATACATATATCCGACAGACAGACATACATACATACATATATCCGACAGACAGACAGACAGACATACATACATACATATATCCAATGCGACAGACATACATACATATATATATCGACAGACAGATATATACATATATATATCCGACAGACCGACAGACATACATACATACATATATCTATCGACAACAGACATACATACATACATATATCCGACTAGACAGACAGACATACATACATATATCCACACAGAGATACATATCATATATATCATACCGACATACATATATACATACATACATCCGACCGACCGACAGACATACATACATACATATATCCGACCGACTGACAGACAGACATACACATACATATATCTATCCGATCGACAGACAGACATACATACATACATATATCCGACTACTGACAGACATACATACATATATATATCCGATCGACAGACATACATACATACATATATATATCCGACTCGACAGACATACATATATACATATATCCTATCCGACAGACAGACATACATACATACATATATATATCCGAATGATCCATACATACATACATACATATATCCGACAGACAGACAGACATACATACATACATATATCCGATCCGACAGACAGACATACATACATACATATATCCGACTGACAGACATACATACATACATATATCCACCTCGACAGACATACATACATACATATATCCGACCGACTGACAGACATACATACATACATACATATATCCGACCGATCTACAGACATACATACATACATATATCCGACTGACAGACAGACATATATACATACATATATCCGACAGACCTACAGACAGACATATACATATATATCCGATCGACAGACAGACATACATACATATATATATCCAACAGACATACATACATACATACATATATCCGACAGACAGACATACATACATATATACATATATCCGATCCGACAGACAGACATACATACATACATATATCCGACATCGACCGACAGACATACATACATACATATATCCGACCGACAGACATACATACATACATACATATATCCGACCGACAGACAGACATACACATACATACATATATCCGACCGACCGACAGACATACATACATACATATATCCGACTGACTGACCGACAGACATACATACATACATATACCGACCGACATACATATATCTGACCGATCTGACCGACAGACATACATATATATATAACTAACTAATAGACATATATACATATACATATCTATATCTATATTACATATATATGACAATATATGAAATCCAACCTTGAGTGTTCGGGACATGGTGAAGAGTTCTCCAGGAAAGCATGGCCACCAGCTCTGGGTTAGACTCGAACAACATTACTCTCCCTAAAGGGGTAACGCAGCTGAACCTTCATCTCTGGAGGACTCTAGCCCACCCTCTGATGCAGCGAATGAGATGCTGTGTCCACCATGAGAAGGACCACCTGAAGCTCCACAGCTTATGATGCGATAGAGTGGGGGGCTATCTATCTCTCTGCCTGTTTATCTATCTATCTACACCCACCACCACCCCTTCACTTTGGAAGGACAATATCTATCTATCTGCTTGCCTACCTACCTACACACATATATCTGTCTATCTATCTACACCCACCACCACCCCTTCACTTTGAGGACAACATCTATCTATCTGCCTACCTGCCTACACACTATCCATACATCTATCTACTATCATCTATCTATCTATCTATCTATCTATCTATCTATCTATCTATCTATCTATCTATCTATCTATCTATCTATCTATCTATCTATCTATCTATCTATCTATCTATCTATCTATGCCCACCACCACCCCTTCACTTTGAAGGACAACATCTATCTGTCTGCCTACTTGCCCACACATACATATACCTGCCTACACACACCTGCCTACACCTACACATATATATCTATCTATCTATCTATCTATCTATCTATCTATCATCTATCTATCTATCTATCTATCTATCTATCTATCTATCTATCTATCTATCATCTATCTATCTATCTATCTATCTATCTATCTATCTATCTACCTACCACCACCACCTTTCATTTGAAGGACATTATCTGTCTGTCTGCCTACCTGACAACACACCTACCTACCTACATACCTACCTACCTACACACACACCTCCGATCTGTCTACATATCTATGCCCACCACCACCCCTTCACTTTGAAGGACAATATCTATCTAACTACTGCCTATCTGACCGACCGACCGACATACATACATACATACATATATCCGACTGACAGACAGACATACATACATACATACAGATCAGACATATATATCTATATATCCGACATACATACATACATACATACATATATATCCGACAGACATACATACATACATATATCCGACCGACCGACATACATACATACATATATATATCCGACCGACAGACATACATACATACATATATATATATCCGACAGACAGACAGACATACATACATATATCCGACTAATTTGACTTCGACAGACATACATACATACATATATCCGATTCACTAGACAGACATACATACATATATCCGACCGACAGACATACATACATACATATATCCGACTGACCGACAGACATACATACATATATATATCCACACAGACAGACATACATACATACATATATCCGAATCGACAGACAGACAGACATACATACATACATATATCCGACTGACAGACATACATACATACATATATATATCCGACACAGACAGACATACATACATACATATATCCGACAGACAGACAGACATACATACATACATATATCCGACTGACAGACAGACATAGACATACATATCCGACATATCCGATCCGACCGACATATATCCGACATACATACATACATATATATCATATCCGACCGACAGACAGACATACATACATATATATATCCGACATATCGACAGACATACATACATATATATATCCAATGACAGACATACATACATACATATATCCGACTCGACAGACAGACAGATATATATACATATATCCGACCGACTGACAGACAGACATACATACATATATCTGACATTCATCAGACAGACAGACATACATACATACATACATATATCCGACCGACTCGATCCGACAGACATACATACATACATATATATATCCACAGACAGACAGACATACATATACATACATATATCCGACCGACAGACAGACATACATACATACATATATCCGACTGACTCGACAGACAGACATACATACATATATCCGACAGACATACATACATATATCCGACTTTACCACATACATACATACATATATCCGACTGATACAGACATACATACATACATATATATCCGACTGACCGACAGACATATATACATATATCCGATATCGACTGACCGACAGACAGACATACATATATATATCCGACAGACCGACAGACATACATACATACATATATCCGACTCGATCGACAGACAGACAGACATACATACATATATCTGACCGACCGACCGACAGACATACATACATATATCTGACCGATCGACCGACAGACAGACATATATCCGACTAACTAACAGACATATATACATATACATATACATATCTATATTACATATATATGACAATATATATGAAATCCAACCTTGAGTGTTCGGGACATGGTGAAGAGTTCTCCAGGAAAGCATGGCCGCATATATCTGGGTTAGACTCAACAACATTACTCTCCCGAAAGGGGTAACGCAGCTGAACCTTCATCTCTGGAGGACTCTAGCCCACCCTCTGATGCAGCGAATGAGATGCTGTGTCCACCATGAGAAGGACCACCTGAAGCTCCACAGCTTATGGCATATAGAGTGGGGGGCCATCTATCTCTCTGCCTGTTTATCTATCTATCTACACCCACCACCACCCCTTCACTTTGGAAGGACAATATCTATCTATCTGCTTGCCTACCTACCTACACACACTATCTGTCTATCTATCTACTACCCACCACCACCCATCTTTCACTATGGAGGACAATATCTATCTGTCTGCCTACCTATCTCACACATCATCTATCATCTATCTATCTATCTATCTATCTATCTATCTATCTATCTATCTATCTATCTATATCTATCTATCTATCTATCTATCTATCTATCTATCTATCTATCTATCTATCTATCTATCTATCTATCTATCTATGCCCACCACCACCCCTTCTTCATTTGGAAGGACAATATCTATCTATCTGTCTGCCTACTTGCCTACACACACCTACCTGCCTACACACCTGCCTCTACCTACACACTCTATCTATCTATCTATCTATCTATCTATCTATCTATCTATCTATCATCTATCTATCTATCTATCTATCTATCTATCTATCTATCTATCTATCTATCTATCTATCTACGCCCACCACCACCCCCTTCATTTGAAGGACATTATCTGTCTGTCTGCCTACCTGCCAACACACCTACCTGCCTACATACATACCTACCTACCTACACACACACCTATCTGTCTATCTATCTATGCCCACCACCACCCCTTCACTTTGAAGGACAATATCTATCTAACTGTCTGCCTACCTGACCGACTCGACCGACATACATACATACATATCCGACCGACCGATCGACATACATACATACATATATCCGACTAGACAGACAGACATACATATATCCATACCGACAGACAGACACACATACATACATATATCCGACTGACATACATACATACATACATATATCCACCGACCGACAGACATATACATACATATATCTGACATATCCTGACAGACATACATACATATATATATATATATCCGACTGACTAGACAGACATACATACATATATATATCCGACCGACACCACAGACATATACATACATATATATATACATATCGACTGACAGACATACATACATACATATATCCGACTGACAGACATACATACATACATATATCCGACTGATAGACAGACAGACATACATACATATATCCGACTGACCGACAGATACATACATACATACATATATCCGACAGATATCCAGACAGACAGACAGACATACATATATATATATATCCGATTTACAGACATACATACATACATATATCCGACCGACAGACAGACATACATATATATATATCCGACTCGACTGACATACATACATACATATATCCGATACATACAGACATACATACATATATATCCGACAGACAGACAGACATACATACATATATATATCCGAATGACTGACAGACATACATACATACATATATCCGACCGACTGACAGACATACATACATATATCCGATAGACAGACAGACATACATACATACATATATCCATCATACATACATACATATATACATATATCCGACAGACATACATACATACATATATCCGATATCCGACAGACAGACAGACATACATACATATATCCGACCGACTGACAGACATACATACATATATATATCCGATAGACATACATACAGACAGACAGACAGACATACATACATACATATATCCGACTGACACCATATATATACCGACTCGACACATACATACATACATATATCCGACAGACAGACAGATATACATACATACATATATCCGACTCGACAGACATACATACATACATACATACATATATCCATATCCGACTGACTCAGACAGACATACATACATATATCCGACAGACATACATACATATATATATCCTGACTCAATCCATATATACATACAGACATATATCCGAATTTCGACAGACATATATACATACATATATCCGACCGACAGACAGACATACATACATATATCCGACCGACCGACCGACAGACAGACATACATATATATATCCGATAGACTGACAGACATACATACATACATATATCCGACCGACCGACAGACAGACAGACATACATACATATATCTGACCGACCGACCGACAGACATACATATATCTGACCGACCGACCGACAGACAGACATATATCCGACCAACTAACAGACATATATACATATACATATACATATCTATATTACATATATATGACAATATATGAAATCCAACCTTGAGTGTTCGGGACATGGTGAAGAGTTCTCAGGAAAGCATGGCCGCTCAGCTCTGGGTTAGACTCAACAACATTACTCTCCCTAAGGGGTAACGAGCTGAACCTTCATCTCTGGAGGACTCTAGCCCACCCTCTGATGCAGCGAATGAGATGCTGTGTCCACCATGAGAAGGACCACCTGAAGCTCCACAGCTTGCGATGCGATAGAGTGGGGGGGGCTATCTATCTCTCTGCCTGTTTATCTATCTATCTACACCCACCACCACCCCTTCACTTTGGAAGGACAATATCTATCTATCTGCTTGCCTACCTACCACACACACCTATCTGTCTATCTATCTACACCCACCACCACCCTTCACTTTGGAGGGACAACATCTATCTGTCTGCCTACCTGCCAACACACCTATCTATCTACCTACCTATCTATCTATCTATCTATCTATCTATCTATCTATCTATCTATCTATCTATCTATCTATCTATCTATCTATCTATCTATCTATCTATCTATCTATCTATCTATCTATCTATCTATGCCCACCACCACCCCTTCACTTTGGAAGGACAATATCTATCTATCTGTCTGCCTACTTGCCTACACACCTACCTGCCTACACACCTGCCTACCTACACACACTATCTATCTATCTATCTATCTATCTCTATCTATCTATCTATCTATCTATCTATCTATCTATCTATCTATCTATCTATCTATCTATCTATCTATCTATCTATCTATCTATCTATCTACGCCTACCACCACCCCTTCATTTGAAGGACATTATCTGTCTGTCTGCCTACCTGCCAACACACCTACCTGCCTACATACCTACCTACCTACACACACACCTATCTGTCTATCTATCTATGCCCACCACCACCCCTTCACTTTGGAAGGACAATATCTATCTAACTGTCTGCCTACCTGACCGACCGACCGACATACATACATACATATATCCGACCGACAGACATACATACATATATCCGACACCGACAGACATACATATATACATATATCGACAGACAGACATACATACATATATATCCTGACCGACAGACAGACACACATACATACATATATCTGACCGACAGACATACATACATACATATATATATCCGACTCACCGAGACAGACATACATACATACATACATATATCATACATCGACAGACATACATACATATACATATATCCGATATCCGATCACTGACAGACATACATACATACATATATCCGAATCGACAGACAGACATACATACATATATCCGATATATCCGACAGACAGACAGACATACATACATACATATATCCGACTCACATTTGACATACACATACATACATATATATATATATATCCACTTCGATATCTGACAGACATACATACATACATATATCCGACTGACTGACAGACATACATACATACATATATCCGACTTCGACCGACAGACATACATACATACATATATCCGACAGACAGACAGACATACAGACATACATACATATACATATACATCCATCCGACATACATACATACATACATATATCCGAACGAATCACCAGACATACATACATACATATATCCGACAGACAGACAGACATACATACATACATATATATATATCCAGATGACTATCGACATACATACATACATATATCCGACCGACCGACAGACAGACAGACATACATACATATATCCGACTCGATCGACAGATATACATACATACATATATCCGACTGACTGACAGACATACATACATACATATATCCGATCGACTGACAGACAGACATACATACATATATCCGACCGACTTGACTGACAGACATACATAAATACATATATATATCCGACCGAATCGACAGACAGACAATACATACATAAATATATCCTACCGACCGACTGACAGACATACATAAATACATATATATATCCGACTGACTGACAGACATACATACATACACATATCCGACCGACAGACAGACATACATACATATATATAAATCACTTTTCTGACAGACAGACATACATACATACATATATCCGACTGACACATGATACATACATACATATATCCGACTGACAGACATACATACATACATATATCCGACCGACTGACAGACATATATAATACATACATCCGACAGACGATAGACATACATACATATATCCGAATCCGACTGATAGACATACATACATACATATATACATATATCCGATCGAATCACAGACATACATACATACATATATCCGATAGACATACATACATACATATATCCGACCGACTGACAAGACAGACATACATACATACATATATCCTGACAGACTGACCGACATACATACATACATATATCCGATAGACATACATACATACATATATATATCCGACTGACAGACAGACATACATACATACATATATCCGATCGACTGACAGACATACATACATACATATATCCGACAGACATACATACATACATATATCCGACTAACTGACAAGACAGACATACATACATACATATATCCGATCGACCGACAGACATACATACATACATATATCCGACAGACATACATACATACATATATCCGACTGACCGATCGACAGACATACATATACATACATATATCCGATCGACTGACATACATACATACATATACATACATACATACATATATCTGACCGACAGACATACATACATACATATATCCGATACTAATCCGACGACAGACATACATACATACATATATATCCGACTAACAGACATACATACATACATATATCCGACTCGACAGACATACATACATACATATATATCCGACTGACTTGACAGACATACATACATACATATATCCGACAGACAGACATACATACATATATATATGACCGACTTTACAGACAAGACAGACATACATACATACATATATCCGATCGATTAAGACATACATACATACATACATATATCCGATCAATTTACATACATACAGACATACATACATACATATATCCATAGACATACATATATATATATCCGACTGACAGACAGACATACATACATACATATATCCGATCGACAGACATACATACATACATATATCCGACGACATACATACATACATACATATCCGACTGAATTTACGACAAGACAGACATACATACATACATATATCCGACCGACTGACAGACATACATACATACATATATCCGACAGACATACATACATACATATATCCGATTGACCGACTCGACGACAGACATACATACATACATATATCCGACAGACATACATACATACATATATCCGACCGACCGATCGACTGACAGACATACATACATGCATATATCCGACTGACCGACCAACCGACCGATCGACAGACATACATACATACACATATCCGACCGACGACTGACAGACATATACATATACATATTACATATATCTGACAATATATGAAGTCCAACCTTGAGTGTTCGGGACATGGTGAAGAGTTCTCCAGGAAAACATGGCCGCCAACTCTGGGTTAGACTCGAACAACATTACTCTCCGGAAGGTTCAATCTTCATCTCTGAGGACTCTAGCCCACCCTCTGATGCAGCGAATGCTAAACAAAGTGACAAAATAAAAAGCATAACAATAATCCAAGCAATCAATGTGACATTATAACAAATGACAATCTGCAACTGTAAACACTAAACATTATGACAAAAAGCATAACTTTCTATCTATCTATCTATCTATCTATCTATCTATCTATCTATCTATCTGTCTGTCTGTCTGTCTGTCTGTCTGTCGGTCTAGCCTATATCTAAACAACTAACATAATATATACAGAATATATATAATAAAACAGTTATAAATCAGAGATAAATTGACAAGCTGACAATATAGCAATTTTTCAAACAAACACCTCACAATCAACAATGCAACAATCTGCGATCTACAGGCCAATAGAGTGCTATGGAAGCAACTAATATAATATAATGCGAGAGAAATTGCTTGTAGCTTTTGGAGATTGTATAAAGACACGCCCTCTTACCAAATGCCATATGCTTCTCAAACATATGTACACAATTTTATCTATACATATAGATATATAATTGTACCTAGCGTTGATGTCGCTGATGGTGCGGCACAAACGCGCGATGTCGCAGATTCACTTTCGACACTGCATTCTCACGCTGCGATCACCATGACGCCATAACAGCGCCCAACGGCGCCAGAATTCCTGAGTATATGCTTAAAGGGATCAAAATAAAATAAAGCCATCTTTTACTCACCCTGCTGTTGTTTCAATGCCCTATGTCCTTCTATCTTTTCGACCTCAAAAGCAGAGATAATTAATAAAAATAAAAATAAAAAGTCCTGCACGCGCTCCTCCATATAACGGCAGCGAATGGCCACCAAGCTAAAACTTTACGGTAAAGGATACAAAAGTATCACGCAATGATAAAGTGAGACGCTGTGGGCATATGTGGAAAGTGTTCAGGAGACATACTTTTGTAAGGTTTTATGAGGAAGAAACCGTATTATTCAGTCAAAAATACTGAGCTCGACCCGCTTTGCTTTCTGTAAGTGTAGCTCCTCTCATGTTTACTATAAACTCGCACTGTTGCCATGGTACCCAGGATACGCACACCATTTTGAGAAATCAGGCTCAATAGAAACAAACACGACTCTCATCTTTCTATAAGGTATATGATAAGAAATAATAATAATAATAATAATAATAATAATAATAATAATAATAATAATAAGGTAAACGCCTTGAAGTGAATGTTGTGTAGCGGTTGTCATGACAACATTGTATGAGCTGGCTGCTGAAGGCTCATACACACTCACAGGAATGCGCACAGCAAAACCTACACACACTATCTATCTATCTATCTATCTATCTATCTATCTATCTATCTATCTATCTATCTATCTATCTATCTATCTATCTATCTATCTATCAATATGCACATCCATCTATCTAGTGCCATGGAAGCAAATGCATGCTGTGTGTGTGCTATTCATATGTTATGCTATGACTTCTGTAGAGGACACAAGGACAGTTATTAAAACAATAAAATGGCATAATAAGTTTAGACAAATAATTCGAAAACTCAACTTAATCTCACGCTTAAAAACCTAGTTATTGTTTCAGTAAATTGGCCAATGACACTAAGATAAAAAAATAAAAAAATGTTTTAGTCATCGTAGTGAGCCACACTGGTCAAAAAATGTTTTTTCACCATTTGTTATATACAGATGTCATGCTTTTTTATGTTCTGTTGACACTAACTGCTTTCTGTTGTGTACAATAATACAATAATGTCAGTTTTTTCTAGCTGAATGCTTTACTGTAAATACAGATTCAGACAGTAGGTAAAATTGACTGGGAAAAGTTAAAAATATATTACATAATTTAAAAGAAAAGAAACATTTGTATTTATACAGTAAATTATTTTTAAATGTGTTACATGTAAGCTTAACATTCACTGTTGTTTGTTCATTTTACACTCTGTTATGTCTTTCTAACACACACATATCTTCTTGCATACAGTTGTGGTCAGAATTATTGGCACCCTGGTAAATATGATCAAAGATGGCTGTAAAATAAATCTGCATTGTTTATCCTTTTGATCTTTCATTAAAAAAAAAAAAAAAAAGAAAGAAAATCTAACTTTTCATTAAAGTAAAAGAATTGAAAGTGTGGGGTAAATCACATTATGAAATAAATGCTTTTCACGCTGGCCACAATTATTGGCACCCTTTTATTAAATACTGTTTGCAACCTCCTTTTGATAACAGCTCTGAGTTTTCTCTTATAATGCCTGATGACTTCAGAGACCAGAGACCATTCCTCCATACAGAATCTCTCCAGATCCTTCAGATTCCCAGATCCATGTTGGCGCTTTCTTGAGTTCAGCCACTCATTCTCTATAGGGTCGATCGACAGATACATACATACATATATCCGACATACATCCTGACCGACTGACCGACATACAGACATACATGCTGTTACCGATGAAATGATAACATTAAGTTGGATTTGATTTTGTCCTTTATTCTCTTGTGCAGAACTCACAATGTACACATTTGGTCGTTGTTGTAGTTAGATTTTGTTGAGTATTTGTGTATGTGGTACATATGTGTGTGGTCAAACTGTAAAACAAAAACAATCTACAATTAGTATTTAGTATTATTTACATCATCAAACATTCTCTGCATCACAAACGCATATTAAACTTTATCAACTAAATGTAACATATTTTGCATTAACATTTCAACAAGCAACGAAAACACAGTAAATAGCTACACAAACATTAAAACACAAGCGTATAATATTAGACGTTTTTAGGCGCTAATGGCAAATAGCGATCTATATTAGTATCACATCAGAAACTATCAATTTACTTAAACAACATATTAATTACTCACCACGCTGGGAATATAAAGTTTAAATTGTAATTTTGAACTGTAATTGTAGTAAAGTCTAGTGAGGCATTAACATGAGAACATTGCTTTCTCTCAGTGTTTTTGTTTTTTTTCCTTTTTCCTGACGTTGATCACATGGCAACAGAATTAGCGTCCTTAAAGGGCAGCACCTACACACATACATACATATATATATATATACATACATATATACTACTGATCATTAATCAACCAAACAAACATACATACAAACATATATCCGACTGACAGACATACATACATACATATATCCAACTCACCACATAGACATACATACATACATATATCCAATTTAATCCAGACATACCGACATACATACATACATACATGCATACATATATCCGACCGACCGACAGACATATAATACATATATCCGACTCACCGACATGCATACACATACATATATCCGACTGACAATCGACGATTGACAGATACATACATACATACATACATATATCCGACATTACCAACAGGCAACAAACATACATAAATACATATATCCGACCGACCGATCGATCGACATACATACATATATCCTGATTGACTGACTGATTGACAGATACATAACATGCATACATACATATATCCGACTTCATCATCGACGATATACATACATACATATATCATAGACATCAGACATACATGCATACATACATATATCCGATATATCCGACGACATATATATCCAACATATCCGATCGACAGACAGACATACATACATACATATATCCAACCGACAGACATACATACATACATACATATATATACATACATACATATATCCGAATCACCAATTGACATGCATACATACATACATATATCCGACTGACCGACATACATACATATATCCGACCACCATCCGACAGACATACATACACTCACCTAAAGGATTATTAGGAACACCATACTAATACTGTGTTTGACCTCTTTCGCTTTCAGAACTGCCTTAATTCTACATGGCACTGATTCAACAAGGTGCTGAAGGCCCATATTGATAGGATAGCATCTTGCAATTAATGGAGATTTGTGGGATGCACATCCAGGGCACGGTTCCTGCTCGACCACATCCCAAAGATGCTCTATTGGGTTGAGATCTGGTGACTGTGGGGCCATTTTAGTACAGTGAATTCATTGTCATGTTCAAGAAACCAATTTGAAATGATTCGAGCTTTGTGACATGGTGCATTATCCTGCTGGAAGTAACCATCAGAGAATGGGTACATGGTGGTCATAAAGGGATGGACATGGTCAGAAACAATGCTCAGACAGGCCGTGGCATTTAAACAATGCCCAATTGGCACTAAGGGGCCTAAAGTGTGCCAAGAAAACATCCCCATACCATTACACCACCACCACCAGCCTGCACAGTGGTAACAAGGCATGATGGATCCATGTTCTCATTCTGTTTACGCCTAAATTCTGACTCTACCATCTGAATGTCTCAACAGAAATCGAGACTCATCAGACCAGGCAACATTTTTCCAGTCTTCAACTGTTCAATTTTGGTGAGCTTATGCAAACTGTAGCCTCTTTTTCCTATTTGTAGTGGAGATGAGTGGTTTCACAAATGCTTTGCTGCATACCTCGGTTGTAACAAGTGGTTATTTCAGTCAAAGTTGCTCTTCTATCAGCTTGAATCAGTCGGCCCATTCTCCTCTGACCTCTAGCATCAACAAGGCATTTTCACCCACAGGACTGCTACATACTGGATGTTTTTCCTTTTCACACCATTCTTTGTAAACCCTAGAAATGGTTGTGCGTGAAAATCCCAGTAACTGAGCAGATTGTGAAATACTCAGACCGGCCTGCCTGGCACCAACAACCATGCCACACTCAAAATTGCTTAAATCACCTTTCTTTCCCATTCTGACATTCAGTTTGGAGTTCAGAGATTGTCTTGACTAGACCACACCCTAAATGCATTGAAGCAACTGCCATGTGATTGGTTGATTAGATAATTGCATTAATGAGAAATTGAACAGGTGTTCCTAATAATCCTTTAGGTGAGTGTACATATATATATATATCCGACTCGACCGACTAGACAGACATACATACATATATCCGACCGATCGACAGACAGACATATCAAATCAAAATTTAATCACCTTTATTTATATAGCGCTTTTTAACAAGTCCAATTGTTTCAAGCAGCTTCACATTGTTAACAGGAAAATAATGCAACAGAGTTTGTACAGCCGCTCTGGTGAAACGGTGATGTTATCCAGCCAATTTCAAGCATCATATAGTGTCAATGCGGCAGATCGGTAATATAGATGAAATTTAGGTGTCCCCAACTGAGCAAGCCGAAAGCCAGAGGCAACGGTGGCAAGGAACCAAAACTCCTTCAGGGTCAGAATGGAGAAAAACCTTGGGAGAAACCAGGCTCAGTCGGGTGCCAGTTCTCTCTGGCCGACGAACAAACAGTGTATGATTATAATTCTGGCAACATAGCAGGTCTTAATTCATATTAGGCAAATAGATATTTGTAAGATTATTCAAAGATTGAGTCATCACGCCAAGACGGGTTTAATGAGGATGTCGTGGTCGATGCGGCATTTACGGGGAGTTTATTTGATATGCTCTCTGCAGACATTTCAGGGATGCGTTGGTCATGTCCAGGCGCAGGTCCATCATCTGATCTGGATACGCCTGATCCGCTGACTGCAGTAAACCTCGGATAAACAGAGAGACTAACATTAGCGTAGATGCTATTCTTCTTATGATGCAACGAGTACATCAGGTGTTATGGGAAGTGTTCCTGGTTCCGCTGACCTAGTTAATGCAGCCTAACAATCACTTACTGATTTGAATAATAGAAATTGATAATGTTTTATGTGTAAGCCATAGTAAAGAGATGCTGTGATGGCAAAACAGCTGCTTCACTGAATAAGAGACAAAGCCTTACCAACGGTCTTTATAAAGCTTTTATTCTTGCAAGAAGAGCCACACTCAGTACAACCGTCAGTGTCTGTACCAAGTGTGAACTGAGGAACCAAAGGATGGCTCCTAGCCCTTATACTCCTCAATGTCCCGTGATTTCCCCATTAGTGTTTGTGTTCAAGGGTCAGAGTGACTGAATCCTGCTGTGCGTGGTGGGGGGGTTTTACGATCGTGCATGAGAATGTGAGGTGTGGTCGATATACATTTTAATGAGATAGATGTGTGATTCAATCAGCCCCATCTGACACCTAAGGCCCGGGAGAGTCTCCAAAGTAGTAATAATAATAAACAAAAACAAGTTTAAGTCACTCATCACACTTACACTCTTCATCTCTGATTTTTGTATAAATGATCACTCTCTTTAAACTTGTAAATAGAGAAACATTTAGATATCTGAGTTCCTTTAAATGTTGCCCAGATGAAATAAAATAAAATCAAAATAAATCAAAAAAATAAATAAAAATTCCTTAATTTGTTTTAGGTGTCTCCTCGCTAAACATTTCATCAAATTCGTTCATCCATTCATTGTAATCGCCATAAACAGTTTGTTTACCCATTTGCTGAGACATACTGGCCTTCACCATTCTCTGTACTATGCTTGAAATGCACTGAAAAATACATGGTAAACACAGCGAGACTAGTGCCAATATTGCAAAAATTGGTAACACAGTGTAACATAGCCAATATCCCCAACCTCTCAGATTTGTTGTCCACCCAAACCATGAATCATCAGCTTTCTCAGGTCCCCTTACAGCTGCTCTCATATGGTTTATGATATTTGTGATGTTGTCGCTGTAATCTGGAATGTGAAACAAAATGACAGTCCCAACATTTTGCAAACTCCCTTTTTCTGCTGTTAACATGTCTAAAATCAGTCTGTTCTGAATAACTGCATCTCTGATTTGTCTCATTTCCTCATTCACCATTGTCATAGCATGTTCAGTGCTATTGGCAAAGCCAACACACTCCACGCTAACCCATTCATTTTGTTTATAGTTACTGCTGTTCCCACCCCCAGAAAAATAGACCAACCCACATTTGCTCCTGGTGTTGTCCATGGAGCTGACAAGACATAACCATTGTATCGGGTTTGGCAACGTCCCTATTTCAGAACCAATATCTCTTTTCTGTCTGGTCTTTTCTCCCTGTTCATTACCCGGAAAATACACAGATGTTCCTACATTCATTAAAAGCTGTCTTTCTGTGGCATGGAATGATATGCTCTGTCGCCACAAACCCAAACTGCTGCAGGTGAAGTGTCATTTGGTTTGCTAAATGGACAGGTAAAGTCTGTTGTGATACCACCTATCACTGCTGTGCAGTTCCCTGTTGTCGAATTCTTGATGTCAATTCTGACTCTGCATTTAGACCACCCTGTGTTCACGCTCAGCTTCAGTCTCTGGGAGCACACGCACACATCTCCTTGAACGCAGCATTACTCTCAATGGTGGAATCAACATGTCTGTGTGGTCGCATCGCTGTGTTCTCTTGCAGGTATATGTTGGATGTTTTGTTGAATCTTCCTTGCTCGATGTCTGCTGCAGCTCTAAGCACTTCCGTCATCTGCTGTGGGATCAGACAGTCAGTTTCATTTATTGTTGCAACAGTCAATGGTACTGTCTTCCAGGCATGAGACATCTGTAGACAAAGCCAGCAGCTGGTGTTTATCTCCAGTTCCTGTTTCTGCAGCAGTGCCAGAGTGCAAGCTTTGTTCCCTGGCATTTTGTCATTGCCTTGTCCACTTCTGGTTTTGCTCCTCCTTTTTCTACTCCTTCATTTCCCATACACGCTGTTTCATCCCAGCTGGGAATGTCAGGTTTGAAGGCTGGTATAACAGGTGGTTTCACTGGTTGTGGAGCTGGTTTACTCATCACCAAGCTGAATACAGTCAGTAGGCATGCGATTATCTTTGAAAACCGGTGCCACGGTCTCACTTGCTTTATTCTTTATAGTTGGCTAAATGGATCGTACAGTTGTACTGCCAGAACGTGTGAGGAAAGTTAGTCTTTGATGCTTTTCTTTGAAAAGCTGGTTGACTCAGTACCACGCTGTGCCAGTGTCTCTGCTCCTGAGATGATGACAGCAAATGATGTTTATATTTGATCTCTGCTCGCACAGACGCAGCCTCCTGCTTCTCTCTTCTCTTGGCCCTCCTCCCGATCACTGCTGGGACCTTTCTGCAATGGCTTGCATGCACCCACGCCGCTTCTCAGCAACCTTCACCGCGTGTGTGTCGCCAGCAGCACGGCAAAAAGGTCCTAGCCACCTTTTTGCCTTCCAGCTCTTCCTCCTCAGGTCCCTTTATCACCACGTAATCTCCTGGCTTGATGTTGTGCAAGGGAGTCTCAGCCGAGCCTCCTGAGCAGCTTTCACCTGCACACAGACATCAGACAACAGAGAAGACAGTATTCAACATATTGTGCTCAGACAAATCTGTGGATGGAAGCTGTTGTTTACCCCCTTCCATGCCCATAAAAGGCGGTCTTCCAAAGACGATTTCAAACGGGCTTAAATTTGCTTTGGGGTCTTTTCTCATTCTCATGTACATTAACACAATTGGTAGGGTTTTCACCCATGTGAGTCCAGTGTCCTCACAACATTTTGCCAATTTGTTTTTATGGTTGAATTCACGTTTCCACTGCCCTCGCCTGAAGCGTTGCGGGTAACTGCAATGTGTTCTCACATCTATTCCCAAAAACTGACCCACTTGTTTTATTGCCTGCTCACAAAGTGTGTTCCATTGTCTGAACTTATCTTTCTTGGAATTCCCATCTGGGAATTATTTCAGTCAGCAGGGCTTTGCCACTGCTGCTGCCCTGTTTGGCGGTGGGGAAAACTTCAATCCACTTTGACCACGCCAACCATCACCAAGCAGTATTTCTTGCCCTCACACGGATTCAACTCAATAAAATCCATCATAAAGTATTTGAAGGGTTCCTTGAAGGTGGATGAGATGCTAAGGGCATTTTACTCCCTTGCCACATTGTGTGTGTTACAAATTGCATATCTATTGCAAAAATTCTCAGCAACCACTGTAAAACCCTTTGTGAACCACATGTCTTTCATCTGCTGTACCATAGCCCCTTTGCCTCCATGGTGGCATTTAACATAATGAGAGAAAAATGTCGGGGTAAACAAGGCTTGCCGCCAAGCTCATCCACACATCATTCTCAAGTTTGCAGCCACAACGCTTCCACAGGTGTTTCTCCGCTACTGTGGCGAACGCCTGCATACTCTGTAGGGAAGTCAAAGCATTTGTGTTAGTTTCAGATAATAGAATACATTCTGGTTCCTTTGACTGCTGTGTTGCTGCAGCTTTGCAGCCACGCCTGCTCTTGGCGCTTCCTGTTGAAATTAAATCTTGTTGTTAGTATGCGCCATGCATTTACAGATAGCAAGTTGTTTTGGCAATAGAATTGCGCCTTAGAAGGGTAGACACAAGAGAAGCATTCAAAATTGGACGCCCATCAGATTTCAAAATTTCCTGTGTTTCCACAGTGCCCCAAAATCATGCGCAACCCCGAACGCGCATCGTAATCTGTGTAAATCGTTACACTTTTACCCTCCATAAGCTTACATGCTTCTGTCAGGCTACAAGCTCCGCCGCTGAGCTGAATAATTGTGTGGCAATGTGCCAGAGGCCAAAGTGTCAAATTCAGTGGTTACCACGTGAACCCACTTTGTTCAAACTCTGTTTGTGCGCCTCTGTAAGCAGAGCCATCCACAAAGAGGACATTGTCACAGTTCTCAAGAGGTGTGTCTAAAAGGTCAGGACGCTGGTGCACACCTGCTCAAGTGCAGTTAAACAACACTGATGTTCTCCCCCATCCTCCTCCGCTCGGAAGAAGGGTGGCCGGGTTCAGCACTGTGCAACGCTTTACTGTGATATTTGGCATATCTAGCAAAATTGTGTGATACCTCAGCCATCGTGCTTGTTGACAAATGTGATGTCTTCTGTTCCTGCAGAATCATTGACAGCGCATGCGGGACCATTAATGTCATGTCAGAATACCCCACAAATTCTCTAGAGGCCATTACAGCCTGCTCAGCAGCTGCCACCGCCTAGACAGTGCGGCAGTCCTGCTGCAACTGGATCTAATTTGCCAGAGAAATACCCCACTGGACGCAGCCTGTCTCCATGTTGCTGCAAAAGAACAGAAGACATGAAACCATTCTTTTCATCTACCATTTGGACAAACGGTTTAGTTGGTACAGGCAGACCTAAAGTGGGGAGGCAGCCAGCTGAGCTTTCATGTTTTGGAAGGCCTGCTCAGCCTCCCTGTCCAATTAATCTTACCACATGATCTCAACTCCTTCCCCGTAGTCAGGGCTCTCAGGGGTTGCTCAAGAAGTGCATAATTAGGAATGAATGTTCTACAGTAAGAGCACATTCCCAAAAATGACAACATTTGTTTCTTTGTTATTGGTCTGGGTACTTCAGTTATTGCTTGCACCTGCTTTTCCAGACAGTGATTTAGTGTTAGCAGATATCACATGACCCAAAAATGTTATTTGTTGTTGAACAAATTGAAGCTTATTTTTGATTGATTTTGTGACCTTCCTGCGCCTAAATGTTGCAGGAAGGCCACAGTGTCCTTTACACATGTTGTTTCATTTTTGCACAAATCAAAATATCATCAACATATTGAAGCAAGGCTGATCCAGGTGTCAACGCTACATTTTCAAGGTCTCCGCCGAGCACTTCATTGTAAATTGTTGGTGATTCACAGTAACCCTGACACAATCTTGTAAATGTGTACCCTTTCCTTAAAATTAAATGCAAACCAATATGCGCTGTCTTTTTGTCCACTGGTACGCTAAAAAAAGCATTTGCCAAATCCACCACTGAAAAGTATGTGGCGCCTGTGGAATCTGTGACAAGATTGTGTAGGGTTTTGGAACTGTAGCAGCCCTGCTTGCTCTACAGCTGAATTCACAGCCTGCAAGTCCTGTACAAAACGCCATTCAGTGGGCTGACCTTTGTCTTTATCTTTTCACAGGAAAGATCGGGTTCGCACTGTGAAGTGTCACATGGCACAATTATGCCTTCTTTTCAGTAACGATTTAAAACTGGTTCACACTTCCTTAATCAGTCCCACATCATATTTGTGCTTTGCCATAACTCAGCCGGCACTTCCGCCAGCGCTGGGTGTATGTCCAAACACAAATATTTGTCATGCTGTCATTTTCATGTGTGTGTTTGTCAATGGCGGTTACAATTGCCTACCTTAATAATTTCATGCTTGCATTCAGATTTAAAAGCCCCCAATTTTTACTGTACTTTTGGCAGTCTTATTGACTTCTCTCCAGTCAGCTGTCTCAATGGCAGCTTTTCACAAACACTCCCACTTCTTCCAGGTCTGTTTGTTTTCTTTAGAAATTGGTATGTGGCACACACTCTCCTGCTATCAAATAGAGAGAAAGCTGTTTTTCTGACAAGCCTACTGAAATTGCACACATTTTCTTAGTCCAAAACATTTGATCAAGTTTCAAAGTGTCTTTCTCTTTGTTCAAACCATTCCTTTCATAAAATTGATCTCTTTCTAAGGCGACATGTGACGGGGTAAATGTAAGTTGTCAGGCATCATAAAATCTGTCCCTAGTGACGGTGTTCTATTTTTCCCCAATTCACAAATTGTTTTTGCCTACTCAGTTTCGGTTATGTGCCATTTGTAAACCCATTTTGGTTCTGATTTCAAATACATTTGTTCACCCTCTTTACCACAACACCAGAGGGGTCTGCTACCATTATCAAATTTAATTTGCACATTAAATTCGCCCAGAAGGGGCACTGACACGTGGCTGAAGTTAAAAATGCATGTTTCAGCACACGGCCCTCTCCTTCTCACACTTTAATGGCACGGTGAACTGTTCTGTTATAAGATGCCCCTGAGACCGACAGAGACTCATGTATCTTATTTGTCAGTGCTGGTTCACATGGCAAGTCACATTTTCACAAAACAGATCTTGTAGCGCCTGAGTCTACTAAAAATGAAATCATTGTCCCTTCAACTAGCATGGGATATTCAGGCATGTTTAGAAATCCCTTACTGCTATACATAATCAAACATTTATCAAAATCATCTTTGTTTCAGAAACGCACAAAGAGAGGTGCATACTTTTTTTTCTTTTGCAGAGAGCATTATCAGTGCATGTGTATCTGTGTGGATGTGTGTATGTGTGTGTGTTTGATATTAGTAAATGGTGGGGTATTTTCCTTTATGCGATTTCATGCATCTCTCAAGCCGTGGTCCACCCGATCCTCCTGCTTCTCCGCTTGAATATGTCAGTCCGCTTCTTCCGATTTTCAGGGCAGTTGTATGCCCAATGTCCATCTTTTCTGCACCTTCGACACTTCGTGGCACTCATGCATGGTATGATTCTCATCTTCACATAGAAAACAGCCTTCTGCTGTCTGATTGTTGTCCCCTTTTGTTCCAGCTGAATCGTCCATCAGGTTCCACGCAAGCACACCGCGCTGAGTTAAATCTTTATGGTGTCTGTACGCCGCAAGCTGCAATTCTTTTTGTCTTGGTCTTTCTTTCCTTGACCTCAGCTCGCCTTCGCGCAGAGCATGTTTTATGATGGTGCTTACTCGCCCTTCAGTCCATTCAACATAGCTGTGTTTCACTGCTTGGAAATCTGTCGCAGTTATCTAAAAGGCTAGCCGCCAAATGACTTTCTCCTACGTGGTTGGTCTGTTACCACGATCTGTTGGTTCAGCCAATCCACTGTGCTTTGCAAACACGGTATAGAGCCGCCATAATAAGTTTGAACACTCACCTGGTTCTTTGACGGCAGTGGCTCACTTAGACATGCCAATGCGTGCTGGAATGCTTTTCACAGCTCTCAGCCAGGCCCGGCCACAGCTGCTCGACATCCGCCGCCAAAGCATGTTGCCAGGTGATGTGACTTCTGCCTGTGATCTGTTGCTGGTAATTTGCGCTGATCTTGTGCCAGTTCATTCCTCCCAGCTTGGTCAATAAAGGAGTCTTTTCAGTTCATTTACTGTCGGGCTGAACTCTTGGCAGAATGTCATCAGTTCGGTGGCGAAACGTCCCCTGCGCACGTCGGATTCGGCAGGTGGGGGCCATTGCCTCTTTCATGTCGGATAAGTTCCATGGGCGAACATCAATTCTATAGAATTTATTCCCATAACTTCCACCATAGGTGCTGTGATGTTCACCTGCTCTTTCCACAGTTCTGTCCCAAGTTCTTCTTTTCTCCGGGCAGGGCGCATCTCAATTTTCCTCCTCCTCGTCGCTTGAGAGGGTACTCAGTGATTCAGACTCGAAGTCCCTTCTGACTCTAGCGCTTCGGGCCCGCACGCAGTTGATCGTGAACGCTACATCATAAGATCGCACCTTCTTTTCTTAGTTTCGCCTTCTCCGATCGCTAGCGTCTTTCTCCTTTCGCGTGGTGTGTTTCCCCGAAGGCTTCAGCCATGCGCTCTCTCAGTTGATCGCACGCCTTCTGCTGTCTGTTCAGGTGCGCGTATGCCTTCTTCTTTCGCCGGGGCCAGTAGTTGTTCTGGCTGGTTGAATTGGCTGGTTCGGGCGGAAACGGAGAGCAGTCGAGGTCGGGTCCACTTCAGGCCTTGAGCTCCGCATTGGGATACAAATTGTGTAACTCTGCGATGTTTCATGTGGGAAAAGCACTACATAAAATGTGTTAGTTATAGTAATCTCATTCTGTGGAGGCGAG
>JAGHMJ010006372.1:0-36050 GCA_018749465.1 Paracanthobrama guichenoti | reverse complement strand
AACTGTGAAATTAATTTGAGTATCATCAGCATAATCCATAAAGTCCATGTTATTCGATTATTCGACCGGGTGGTAACACATAGATGAGAAAATAAGAGAGGACCCAAGTGCGAACCTTGAGGCACACACCATGAGAGATAGTAACGGTACCTGATCAATCCTTGCTCATCCCAACAAACTGTTGTCGAGATCTGATAAATATGAGATCAACCACTGAAGAGCAGCACCAGTGATGCTCATCGAATATTCGTGAAAGCAGCGTGGAGTGGCACACAGTGTCAAAGGTTGCACTGAGATCAAGCAGAACTAGGATACTGTAAAATTCAGAATCAGGAAACCAGAAGAGATCGTTGGAAGCACCAGCCGTACTGTGATTGGGGCTTAAAAACCTTTGTCAGTGGTTCAAAAATATTTGCTTCAGATACCATTTGCAGTTGTGTTATATAACCCTGCAGTTTTTATAACCCGGTAGTTGTTTTTCCTTGACTCAGGACATCCATTTTTCTGATATACTTGTTGCACTCCTTTTAGAATCAAGCATTTGCATCCTCTTGTTCACCTCATACAGAAGCTTGGTGAATTAGTTTGTCTTTCTCAACTGGGTTCAGAAGGTAAAAAAATGGCTTTGACAGCATAGACCAAGATGAGAACTTAGACAAATGGTCTACAAGATCTTTACTTTCAAGTGTTTTGGAAAATGTCTGCACTTTCCTCATTTCTGGGATTCTACTGAAGTTCGCACAACATTTGAGATCGCCATTTCTTTCTTCCACAGAAATGAAACAGAGAACCAGTTGGATGAGAGCAATATTAGTGGGCAGGTTGATTAGGAAGCAAAAGAAATGCAAAGTTCAGTGGAGATGACAGATATAATGTGCAGTGACTGAACATGTAATCCGACCGATAACCACAAGCAGAAAATACTTTTACATCAACATTAGACATAATATTTATGACTATCACCATCATGTGTGGTATCATCGTGAACTGATGCCAACGTCGCCATGTTCCTTGAAGAGACTTCTTCAGCGCGATTACAATGATAATTCTTTTGTTGTGATCGCCAAAGGTTTTATTGAAAGCAATGAGTTCTTAGTTCGTCTATACGTGACAGGTGTACCGTGTGTTCCATGTACAAATAATCAAGAAACTCTATTAATTTAAATTCGCCTCATTGCTACCTAAACTACGACCAATCCACGTTATGTGAGTCAATACATGGCATCGATTAGAGGGTAAAAACTTTTGTCGCTTCAAGTTAACGACATCACTTTAGTAGGCTGTTGTTTAAGAATTGTTGTCGTGAAAAATTATACCTATAATTATACTAATTAAAATTATTATTAATGAAAACATTACATGAACTTATACCTTAAAAACATCTTTGCCCCTTTTGTCCTTTTTCTTCAAAATGACAGTTTAGGAAATAATTTTAAACGTCTTCAAGGGGCAAAGCTTGTGAAACAACCCAGTGCTGAGTCAAGAAACATCCGTTGCCATACCAGGGCCCTGAAATTAACTTTTTCGACCAACTTCAGCCATGGTTTCAATTCGCCAGTGAGCTTTTTGTTTTGTTTTTATTCTGGCTGTATTCAGAAGACAAGCCTGTTCACTTGCTGTCATTCACTTGTCTGAGTGAAACATTTGCTTGTCCGATTTTTTTCTTTTTTTGTGTGTTATTCATTAAATCTGCATACCTCTGATATTTTTGTTGTTTTATAAAAGGGTATTTTTTTCCATAATCTTATTAAATATAGGTTATAAGCTCTCAGTTTTCAGTTTATATTCTTAAATTGATTCATAGGCTCACATTAAATTAGAATAAGATGCTATAGGGTTGTTAACAATCAAATAATATTTACACGAAAAATTACAACTGTATTTACATATTTTTTTAAGTGAGAATGTTTTTTAATATACAAATAAGAAATGTTGGAAAGAATGTTAAAACATGAACTTACACCAGTAGTGGCGGTAGGCACTTTAGCCGAGTGAATCACAGCCATTCGTTGAAACGTGTAAGCGATCTATTCAAGAACGTAGGCAGTCAGCATTTAATAGTTACTGAATTCTTTGATTCAACCGATTATTCAAAAACGCTGAATCATTCAGTAACACCAGCTTCTGTGAGATACAAGTATGGTTTCACAGGATCTGTTGGAACTATTCGCTGCTGAACTAGAACAAAAGCAGTAAATACTTTACTTCCAAAATGGGTGACTAACAATGTTAATTACCTCGTTATGGAACTGTCATATGAAATCTCGTGTCATTTTTCAATCGTGATGGTAGTTCAGGAAAAATACACTTGTGTGATGTTGCTAATCATTATCACATGTTATAAATATAAAAACTCCACAGTTTGTACTTTAACCGCTATGGGCACTGAGCTTTTAGAGAGGCGCCAGCATCTGAGTCCACAGATAACGCAAGTAGACCATTGATCCAAATAGACCTACCGCAGTCTTCTGTAAACAAATCACACGGTTAGTCAGTACATTTTGTCGTAGACAGGTCTCTGGTAACGTAGCTGTTATCTACATAGCTCAGGAACCGTTAAACAGAAATAAATTTATATTATTATTACTGGTGAAGTTACCGGCAGTGGTCGGGTGTTACCTGCGTTCCGGTTGACCCAGCAGGTTTAACCCAACAACTGGAAATGTTAAGCTAACGTAGACCAACCATGCCCACATCTCTTTCGCTATTCAATCAATAACGCCAACCACCACACCTCGTTGTTGAGAGTCAGACAAGCTTGTCGCGAAAATCATTCCCAGAATTCATTGGACAGTCTGGCTTTGATTGATGTCTTTTGGGACCAATAGATTTTGAGTAAAAGTGGGGACAAGTAATCGCTTCCAAGACCGCAGTAACGGAAGATGATGAGCAAGTAATGGTGTTTCTGCGCCAGAGCAACACAATGATTTATGTCGTAGTTTTTTATGAAAAGTTGGTGTTAAAGAAATGTAAATGTAAAGATGTTGTGTGTGTTTGAGTTCACAAGAGTCAACATCTGTTCTGCCACAAAAACACCTTTCAACAGGGGGTCACGGACCTTCTAGTTTGGAGACTCTCCTCGGCCTTATTGTGATGGGCTGATTGAATCACAACATCTATCTCTGCCAAAAATGTATATCGCATCACACCTCACACTTCTCATGTGCACGATCGTAAAAACTCCCACCACACAGCAGTGATTCAGTCACTCTGACCCTTGAAATTGAAACACTAATAATGGTACGTAATATTGAGGGGTATAAGGGTTAGCTATCCTTTTTGTCTCCTCAGTTCACTTGGTAACAGGACACTGGACGGTTGTACTGAGTGTGGCTCTCTTCTTGCAAGAATAAAGCTTTATAAAGACCATTGGTAAGGCTTATTCTTATTCAGTGAAGTTGTTGTTTTGCCATCAATTTGGTGTCAGAGGATTCCTTGACGAGCCTTTCTGACCTGGAGGGTGCCAGTGACCCGCAATCCTGACTCGTCACCCTACCCCGTTAGATTCGTGATCTAGGACCCACACAGGCCCAGTGTCAAACCCCCTCGCCTCATAATAAAGCTGCAGGCATCTAATACCCATTATCCTCATTAAACCCTCGGCCGGCGTGATGACTCCACCTTTCGAATAATCTACAAAATATCTATTTGCTCATTATGAATTAAGACCCGCGCTATGTTGCCAGAATTATAATCATACACTGTTTGTTCGTCGTGTTGTGAGGGAGAACCGGACACCCGACTGAGCCTGGGGTTTCTCTCCAAGGTTTTTCTCATTCGACCCCGGAAGGAGTTTTGAATTAGCTGGATAACACTATCACCAGAACGGCTGTACAAACTCTGTTGCATGTCGGTCGGGTCGGATATATGTATGTATGTATGTCTGTCGGTCGGTCGGTCGGTCGATATATGTATGTATGTATGTTCGTCGGTCGGATATTTGTATATGTATGTATGTATGTATCGTTCGTCTGTCGGATCTGTCGGTCGGATATATGTATGTATGTATGTCTGTCGGTCGGTTGGATATATGTATGTATGTCTGTCGGTCGTCGGTCGGATATATGTATGTATGTATGTCTGTTTCGTCGGTCGGTCGTTGGATATATGTATGTATGTATGTATGTTCGTCTGTCGTTCGTCGGATATATATGTATGTATGTATGTCGGTCGGTCGGTCGGATATATGTATGTATGTGCGTTCGTCTGTCGGTCGGATATATGTATGTATGTATGTCGTCTGTCGGTCGGATATATGTATGTATGTATGTCTGTCGGTCGGTCGGATATATGTATGTATGTATGTCTGTCGGTCGGTTTGATATATGTGTATGTATGTCTGTCGTTTCGGTCGGATATATGTATGTATGTAAGTGTCTGTCGGTCGGTCGGATATATGTATGTATGTATGTCTGTCGTGTCGGTCGATATATGTATGTATGTATGTTCGGTCGGTTCGTCGGATATATGTATGTATGTATGTCTGTCGGTTCGGATATATGTATGTATGTATGTCGTCTGTCGGATATATGTTCGTATGTATGTCTGTCGGTCGGATATGTGTATGTATGTGTATGTCTGTCGGTCGGTCGGTCGGATATATGTATGTATGTATGTCTGTCTCGGTCTGTCGGATATATGTATGTATGTATGTCGGTCGGTCGGATATATGTATGTATATGTATGTATGTCTGTCGGTCGGTCGGATATATGTATGTATGTATGTCTGTCGGCGGTCTGTCGGATATATGTATGTATGTATGTCGGTCGTCGGTCGTGTCGGTCGTATGTCTATATGGTCGTATGTATGTCGGTCTGTCGGTCGGATATATGTATGTATGTATGTTCTGTCGGTCGGTCGGATATATATGTATGTATGTATGTCTGTCCAGCGTCATTGGTCGGTCGGATATATGTATGTATGTATGTCTGTCGGTCGGCTGGATATATGTATGTATGTATGTCTGTCGGTCGGATATATGTATGTATGTATGTCTGTCGGTCGTCGGATATATGTTATGTATGTATGTCGTCGGTCGGTCGGATGATATGTATGTATGTTCGTCGATTGATATGTATGTATGTATGTTCGTCGGTCGGTCGGTTTGATATATGTATGTATGTATGTCTGTCGGTCGGTCGGATATATGTATGTATGTATGTCTGTCGGTCGGATATATATGTATATATGTATGTATGTCTGTCGGTCGGTCGGATATATGTATGTATGTATGTCGGTCGGTCGGATATATGGATGTATGTATGTCTGTCGGTCGGTCGATATATGTATGTATGTATGTCGTCGGTCGGTCGGATATATGTATGTATGTATGTCTGTCGGTCGGATATATGTATGTATGTATGTGGGCGTCGGTCGTGGTCGGTGGATGTATGTATGTATGTCGTCGTGTCGGTCGGGATATATGTATGTATGGTGTCGAGATATATGTATGTATGTATGTCTGTCGGTCGGTCTGATATATGTATTATATGTATGTTCATGTATGCGTGTTCAAAAGGATATCATGTATGTCGGTCGGGTTATGTATGTATGCGTGTCTGTCGGTCTGTTCGATATGTATGCTGTATGTACACTCGTTCGTCGGTCGGATATATGTATGTATGTATGTCTGTTCGTCGATATATATATGTATGTATGTTCGTTCGGTCGGTCGGATATGTATATATGTCGTTCGTTCTGTCGGTCATATATAGCAGTATGCGTATGTCTGTCGGTCGGTCGGATATATGTATGTATGTATGTCTGTCTGTCGGATATATGTATGTATGTATGTCTGTCTGTCGGTCGGTTATATGTATGTATTTATGTATGTATGTTTGTATATCGGATATATGTATGTATGTATGTCTGTTCGGTCGGTCGGATATATGTATGTATGTATGTCTGTCTGTCGGTCGGATATATGTATGTATGTATGTCTGTTCGTCGTTCGGATATATGTATGTATGTATGTTCGTCGGTCGTCGGATATATGTATGTATGTATGTCTGTCGGTCGTCGGATATATGTATGTATGTATGTCGGTCGGTCGGTCGGATATATGTATGTATGTATGTTCGTCGGTCGGTCGGTCGTATATATGTATGTATGTATGTCTGTCGTCTGTCTGTCGGATATATGTATGTGTGTCTGTTCGGTCGGTCGGATGTATGTATGTATGTATGTATGTCTGTCGGTCGGTCGGATATATGTATGTATGTATGTCTGTCGGTCGGATATATGTATGTATGTATGTCTGTCGGTCGGTCGGTATGTCGGATATATTTATGTATGCTCTGTCGGGTCGGGTCGGATATATGTATGTATGTATGTCTGTCGGTCGGATATATGTATGTATGTCTGTCGGTCGGATATATGTATGTATGTATGTCTGTCTGTCGGTCGGTATATGTATGTATGTATGTCTGTCGGTCTGTCGTCGGATATATGTATGTATGTATGTCAGTCGGTCGGTCGGATATATTTATGTATGTATATGTCTGTCGGTCGGTCGGATATATGTATGTGGCGTATGTATGTATGTATGTCGGTCGGTCATATAGGTATGTAAGTTCGATCGGATATTATGTATATGTATGTATGTCGGATTATGTCGGTCGGTGGGTCGGATATAGATGTATGTATGTATGATAGTCTGTCGGTCGGTCGGATATATGTATGTATGTATGTAGTCGGTCGGTTGGATATATGTATGTATGTATGTCTGTCGGTCGATCGGATATATGTATGTATGTATGTCTGTAGGCGGGTCGGTAGGTGTGTAGGGAAGTTGTCATGTATGGATAGATACTGTCGTTCCTTCGTGATATATGTGGTATGTATGTCATCTGTCGGTCGGTCGGATATATGTATGTATGTTCGTAGATCGGTCGATAGATATATAATGTATGTCTGCTCTTCTGGTCCGATAGATAGATAGTATAGGCATTCGTAGGTGTAGTCAGGTCGGTTATACAGATGTATGTATATGATATTGTCGTCGGTCGGATATATGTATGTATGTATGGATTTCGGTCGGATATTGTGTATGTATGTATGTCGATACGATATATGTATATGTCGTGTCGTTAGTTGGTCGGATATATGTATGTCTGTCGGTCGGTCGCCCGATATATGTATGTATGTCTGTCTGTCGGGTCGGATATATGTATGTATGTATGTCTGTCGTGTCGGATCTGTCGGATATATGTATGTTCGTATGTCTGTATATGTCGGCGTCGGTCGGTCGGTCGGATATATATATATGTATGTCTGTCGGTCGGATATACTGATATATGCCGTATGTATGTCTGTATATGTCGCGTCGGTCGGATATATGTATGTATGTATGTATGTTCGTTCGTCTGTCGGTTGGATATATGTATGTATGTCTATGTCGGTCGGTCGGTCGGTCGGATATATGTATGTATGTATGTTCGTCGGTCGGTCGGTTATCGGATATATGTATGTATGTCTGTCGGTCGGTCGGATATATGATATGTATGTATGTCTGTTATCGTCGGATATATGTATGTATGTATGTCTGTCTGTCAGTCGGATATATGTATGTATGTATGTCTGTCGTCGGTCGGATATATGTATGTATGCGCGTATGTATGTTCGTGGTATATATGTATGTATCGTATGTCTGTCGGTCGGATATATGTATGTATGTATGTCGGTCGGTCGGATATGGCGTATGTATGTATGTATGTCGGTCGTCGGTCGGATATATGTATGTATGTATGTCTGTCGGTCGTTCGATATATGTATGTATGTTCGTCGGTCGGTCGGATATATGTATGTATGTATGTATGTCGTCGGTCGGTCGGATATATGTATGTATGTCTGTCTGTCGGTCGGTCGGATATATGTATGTATGTATGTCTGTCGGTCGGTCGATATATGTATGTATGTATCGTCTGTCGGTCGGATATATATGTATGGGCGTATGTATGTCTGTCGTCTGTCGGATATATGTATGTATGTATGTCGGTCGGTCGGATATATGTATGTATGTATGTCTGTCTGTCGGATCGATATATGTATGTATGTATGTCGGTCGTCGGTCGGATATATATGTGTATGTATGTTCGTCTGTCTGTCGGATATATGTATGTATGTATGTATGTCGTCGGTCGGTCGGATATATGTATGTATGTATGTCTGTCTGTCTGTCGGATATATGTATGTATGTATGTATGTCTGTCGGTCGTCGGATATATGTATGTATGTATGTTCGTCTGTCGGTCGGTCGGATATATGTATGTATGTATGTCTGTCGGTCGGATATATATATGTATGTATGTCTGTCGGTCGGATATATGTATGTATGTATGTCTGTCGGTCGTCGGATATATGTATGTATGTATGTCGGTCGGTCGGATATATGTATGTATGTATGTATGTCTGTCGGTCGGTCGGTCGGATATATGTATGTATGTATGTCTGTCTGTCGGTCGGATATATGTATGTATGTATGTCTGTCGGTCGGATATATGTATGTATGTATGTCTGTCGTCGGTCGGTATGTATGTATGTATATGTATGTATGTATGTCTGTCGGTCGGTCGGATATATGTATGTATGTATGTCTGTCGGTCGGTCGGTTATATGTATATATGTATGTATGTCGTCGGTCGTCGTCGGTCGGATATATGTATGTATGTATGTATGTCTGTCGGTCGGATATATGTATGTATGTATGTTGTCGTTCGTCGGATATATGTATGTATGTATGTCGTCGTGTCGATATATGTATGTATGTATGTCTGTCGGTCGGTCGGATATATGTATGTATGTATGTATGTCTGTCGGTCGGTCGGATATATGTATGTATGTATGTCTGTCGGTCGGTCGGATATATATATGTATGTATGTATGTTCGTCGGTCGGTCGGTATATATGTATGTATGTATCGATATATGTATGTATGTATCTGTCGTCGGTCGGATATATGTATGTATGTATGTCTGTCGGTCGGTCGGATATATGTATGTATGTATGTCGGTCGGTCGGTCGATATATAGATGTATGTATGTATGTATGTATGTTCGTCGGTCGGTCGGTCGGATATATAGGCAGTATGTATGTATGTCTGTCGGTCGGATATATGTATGTATGTATGTATGTTCGTCGGTCGTCGGATATATGATATGTATGTATGTCCGTCGGTCGGTCGGTATGTATATGTATGTATGTTCGTCGTCGGTCGGATATATGACAGATGTATAGATGTCTGTCTGTCGGTCGGATATATGTATGTATGTATGTATGTCGGTCGGTCGGATATATGTATATGTATGTATGTAGATAGGTCGGTCGGATATATGTATGTATGTCTGTCGGTCGGTCGGTCGGATATATGTATGTATGTCTGTCGGTCGGGTCGGATATATGTATGGCGTATGTATGTCTGTCGGTCGGATATATGTATGTATGTATGTCTGTCTGTCGGATCGTTGGTCGGATATGTATGTATGTCTGTCTGTCGGTCGGTCGGATATATGTATGTATGTATGTCTGTCGGTCGGTCGGATATATGTATGTATGTATGTCTGTCGGTCTGTCGGATATATGTATGTATGTCTGTCTGTCGGTCGGTCGGATATATGTATGTATGTATGTCTGTCGGTCGGTCGGATATATGTATGTATGTATGTCTGTCGGTCGGTCGGTCGGATATTTGTATGTATGTATGTATGTCTGTCTGTCTGTCTGTCGGATATATGTATGTATGTATGTCTGTCGGTCGGTTGGATATATGTATGTATGTCTGTCGGTCGGTCGGATATATGTATGTATGTATGTCTGTCGGTCGGTCGGATATATGTATGTATGTATGTATGTCTGTCTGTCTGTCGGTCGGATATATGTATGTATGTATGTCTGTCGGTCGGTTGGATATGTATGTATGTCTGTCGGTCGGTCGGATATATGTATGTATGTATGTATGTCTGGTCGGATATATGTATGTATGTATGTCGGTCGGTCGGTCGGATATATGTATGTATGTATGTCTGTCGGATATATATGTATGTATGTATGTATGTCGTCGGTCGGTCGATATATGTATGTATGTATGTATGTCGTTCGTCGGTCGGTCGGATATATGTATGTATGTATGTCTGTCGGTCGGTCTGATATATGTATGTATGTATGTCTGTCTGTCGGTCGGTCGGATATATGTATGTATGTATGTCTGTCGGTCGGTCTGATATATGTATGTATGTATGTATGTCTGTCTGTCGGATATATGTATGTATGTATGTCGGTCGGTCGGATATATGTATGTATGTATGTCTGTCGGTCGGTCGGTCGGATATATGTATGTATGTATGTCTGTCTGTCTGTCGGATATATGTATGTATGTATGTCGGTCGGTCGGATGTATGTATGTATGTATGTATGTATGTATGTCTGTCTGTCGGTCGGATATATGTATGTATGTATGTCTGTCTATCTGTCGGATATATGTATGTAGGTCTGTCGGTCGGTCGGATATATGTATTTATGTATGTCTGTCGGTCGGATATATGTATGTATGTATGTCTGTCTGTCGGATATGTGTATGTATGTATGTCTGTCGGTCGGTCGGTTATATGTATATATTTATGTATGTATGTCAGTCGGTCGGTCGGATATATTTATGTATGTATGTCTGTCGGTCGGTTGGATATATGTATGTATGTCTGTCTGTCGGTCGGATATATGTATGTATGTATGTATGTCTGTCGGTCGGTCGGATATATGTATGTATGTATATCTGTCTGTCGGTCGGATATAAGTATGTATGTATGTATGTCTGTCGGTCGGATATATGTATGTATGTATGTCGGTCGGTCGGTCGGATATATGTATGTATGTATGTCTGTCGGTCGGTCGGTCGGTCGGATATTTGTATGTATGTATGTCTGTCTGTCTGTCTGTCTGTCGGATATATGTATGTATGTCTGTCGGTCGGTCGGATATATGTATGTATGTATGTCTGTCGGTCGGATATATGTATGTATGTATGTCTGTTGGTCGGTCGGATATATGTATGTATGTATGTCTGTCGTCGGTCGGATATATGTATGTATGTATGTATGTCTGTCGGTCGGATATATGTATGTATGTATGTCTGTCGGTCGGATATATGTATGTATGTATGTATGTCTGTCGGTCGGTCAGATATATGTATGTATGTATGTCTTTCGGATATATGTATGTACGTATGTCTGTCGGTCGGTCTGATATATGTATGTATGTATGTCTGTCTGTCGGTCGGATATATGTATGTATGTATGTCTGTCGGTTGGATATATGTATGTATGTATGTCTGTCTGTCGGATATATGTATGTATGTATGTCGGTCGGTCGGATATATGTATGTATGTATGTCTGTCTGTCTGTCGGATATATGTATGTATGTCTGTCGGTCGGTCGGATATATGTATGTATGTCTGTCTGTCGGTCTGATATATGTATGTATGTCTGTCGGTCGGTCGGTCGGTCGGATATATGTATGTATGTATGTCTGTCTGTCGGATATGTGTATGTATGTATGTCTGTCGGTCGGTCGGTTATATGTATATATTTATGTATGTATGTCAGTCGGTCGGTCGGATATATGTATGTATGTATGTCTGTCGGTCGGTCGGATATATGTATGTATGTATGTCTGTCTGTCGGTCGGATATATGTATGTATGTATGTCTGTCGGTTGGATATATGTATGTATGTATGTCTGTCGGTTGGATATATGTATGTATGTATGTCTGTCGGTCGGATATATGTATGTATGTATGTATGTCGGTCGGTCGGATATATGTATGTATGTATGTGCGTCTGTCGGTCGGTCGGATATATGTGTATGTATGTATGTTCGTTCTGTCTCGTCGGATATATGTATGTATGTATGTCTGTCGGTCGGTCGGTCGTTATATGTATATATGTATGTATGTCTGTCGGTCGGTCGGATATATGTATGTATGTATGTTCGTCTGTCGGTCGATATATGTATGTATGTATGTCTGTCGTCGTCGGTCGGATATATGTATGTATGTATGTCTGTCGGTCGGTCGGATATATGTATGTATGTATGTCTGTCTGTCGGTCGGTCGGATATATGTATGTCGTCGGTCGGTCGATATATGTATGTATGTATGTCTGTTCGTCGGTCGGTCGGATATATGTATGTATGTATGTCGTCTGTTATATGTATATATGTATGTATGTATGTCTGTCGTCGGTCGGTCGGATATATGTATATATGTATGTATGTATGTGTCGTCGGTCGGTCGGATATATGTATGTATGTATGTCTGTCGGTCGGATATGTGTATGTATGTATGTTCGTCGGTCGGTTATATGTATATATGTTATGTATGTCTGTCGGTCGGTCGGATATATGTATGTATGTCTGTCGAGATATATGTATGTATGTCTGTCGGTCGATATATATATGTATGTATGTCTGTCTGTCGGATATGTGTATGTATGTATGTCGTCGGGGTCGGTCGGTTATATGTATATATTTATGTATGTATGTCAGTCGGTCGGTCGGATATATAGGCGTATGTATGGTCTGTCGTGTCGGTCGGATATATGTGTATGTATGTCGGTCGGTCGGTCAGGTAGGCAGACAGTTAGATAGATATTGTCCTTCCAAAGTGAAGGGGTGGTGGTGGGGCGATAGATAGATAGATAGATAGATAGATAGATAGATAGATAGATAGATAGATAGATAGATAGATAGATAGATAGATAGATAGATATAGATAGATAGATAGATAGGTAGGCAGATGTGTAGGCAGGTAGGTGTGTAGGGAAGTAGGCAGACAGATAGATAGATATTGTCCTTCCAAAGTGAAGGGGTGGTGGTGGATATAGATATATATTGTAGATAGATATGTAAGATTGATATGTATATGTATATATAGATAGATAGTAGATAGTTGGTCGGATATATGTATGTCTGTCGGTCGTGTCGGTCAGGCAGATATATGTATGTATGTCTGTCCTTCCAAAGGATCGGGTGGTATGTATGTATGTATGTCATGTATATCTGTCGGATATATGTATGTATATATGTCTGTTAGTTGGTCGATATATGTATGTCGTATGTCGGTCGGATATATGTATGTATGTCTGTCTGTCGGTCGGTCGGATATATGTATGTATGTATGTCTTTCGGTCGGTCGGATATGATGTATGTATGTATGTATGTCTGTCGTCTGTCGGTCGGATATATGTATGTATGTATGTCTGTCGGTCGGTTGGATATATGTATGTATGTCTGTCGGTCGGTCGGTCGGATATATGTATGTATGTATGTCTGTCGGTCGGTCGGTCGGATATTTGTATGTATGTATGTATGTCTGTCTGTCTGTCTGTCGGATATATGTATGTATGTATGTCTGTCGGTCGGTTGGATATATGTATGTATGTCTGTCGGATATATGTATGTATGTATGTATGTATGTCTGTCGGTCGGATATATGTATGTATGTATATCTGTCTGTCGGTCAGATATATGTATGTATGTATGTCTGTCGGTCGGTCGGATATATGTATGTATGTATGTCGGTCGGTCGGTCGGATATATGTATGTATGTATGTCTGTCGGTCTGTCGGATATATGTATGTATGTCTGTCTGTCGGTCGGTCGTCGGATATATGTATGTATGTCTGTCTGTCGGTCGGTCGGATATATGTATGTATGTATGTCTGTCGGTCGGTCGGTCGGATATTTGTATGTATGTATGTATGTCTGTCTGTCTGTCTGTCGGATATATGTATGTATGTATGTTCGTCGGTCGGTTGATATATGTATGTATGTCTGTCGGTCGGTCGGATATATGTATGTATGTATGTCTGTCGGTCGGTCGGTCGGATATTTGTATGTATGTATGTATGTCTGTCTGTCTGTCTGTCGGATATATGTATGTATGTATGTCTGTCGGTCGGTTGGATATATGTATGTATGTCTGTCTGTCGGTCGGATATATGTATGTATGTATGTATGTCTGTCGGTCGGTCGGATATATGTATGTATGTATGTATGTCGGTCGGATATATGTATGTATGTATGTCGGTCGGTCGGTCGGATATATGTATGTATGTATGTCTGTCGGTCGGTCGGATATTTGTATGTATGTATGTCTTTCGGATATATGTATGTATGTATGTCTGTCGGTCGGTCTGATATATGTATGTATGTATGTCTGTCTGTCGGTCGGATATATGTATGTATGTATGTCTGTCGGTTGGATATATGTATGTATGTATGTCTGTCTGTCGGATATATGTATGTATGTATGTATGTCGGTCTGTCGGATATATGTATGTATGTCTGTCGGTCGGTCGGATATATTTATGTCTGTCGGTCGGATATATGTATGTATGTCTGTCTGTCTGTCGGATATATGTATGTATGTATGTCTGTCGGTCGGTCGGATATATGTATGTATGTATGTCTGTCGGTCGGATATATGTATGTATGTATGTATGTCTGTCGGTCGGTCGGATATATGTATGTATGTATGTATGTCTGTCGGTCGGATATATGTATGTATGTATGTCTGTCGGTCGGTCGGATATATGTATGTATGTATGTCTGTCGGTCGGATATGTGTATGTATGTATGTCTGTCGGTCGGTCGGTTATATGTATATATGTATGTCAGTCGGTCGGTCGGATATATGTATGTATGTTCGTCGGTCGGATATATGTATGTATGTATGCTATGTCTGTCGGATATATGTATGTATGTATGTCTGTCGGTCGGTCGGATATATGTATGTATGTATGTCTGTCGGTCGGTCGGATATATGTATGTATGTATGTCTGTCTGTCGGTCGGATATCGGTATGTATGTATGTATGTATCGGTATATATGTATGTATGTATGTCTGTCGTCGGATATATGTATGTATGTATGTCGTTCGGTCGATATATGTATGTATGTATGTCTGTCTGTCGGTCGGATATATGTATGTATGTATGTATGTATGTTCGTCGGTCGGATATATGTATGTATGTATATCTGTCGGTCGGTCGGATATATGTATGTATGTATGTCTGTCGGTCGGTCGGATATATGTATGTATGTATGTATGTCGTCGGTCGGTCGGTATATATGTATGTATGTATGTTCGTGTCGGTCGGTCGGATATATGTATGTATGTATGTCTGTCGGTCGGTCGGATATATGTATGTATGTATGTCTGTCGGTCGGATATATGTATGTATGTATGTCTGTCGGTCGGTCGATATATGTATGTATGTATGTCTGTCTGTCGTCGGTCGGATATATGTATGTATGTATGTCTGTCGTCGTTGGATATATGTATGTATGTATGTCTGTCTGTCGGATATATGTATGTATGTATGTATGTCGGTCGGTCGGATATATGTATGTATGTATGTCTGTCTGTCTGTCGGATATATGTATGTATGTCTGTCGGTCGGTCGGATATATTTATGTCTGTCGGTCGGATATATGTATGTATGTCTGTCTGTCTGTCGGATATATGTATGTATGTATGTATGTCTGTCGGTCGGATATATGTATGTATGTATGTCTGTCGGTCGGATATATGTATGTATGTATGTCGTCGGTCGGATTTATGTATGTATGTATGTTCTGTCGGTCGGTCGGATATATGTATGTATGTATGTCTGTCTGTCTGTCGGATATGTGTATGTATGTATGTCTGTCGGTCGGTCGGTTATATGTATATATGTATGTCAGTCGGTCGGTCGGATATATGTATGTATGTCTGTCGGATATATGTATGTATGTCTGTCGGATATATGTATGTATGTATGTCTGTCGGTCGGTCGGATATATGTATGTATGTATGTCTGTCGGTCGGTCGGATATATGTATGTATGTATGTCTGTCTGTCTGTCAGTCGGATATATGTATGTATGTATGTATATCTGTCTGTCGGTCGGATATATGTATGTATGTATGTCTGTCTGTCGGATATGTGTATGTATGTATGTCTGTCGGTCGGTCGGTTATATGTATATATGTATGTCAGTCGGTCGGTCGGATATATGTATGTATGTCTGTCGGATATATGTATGTATGTATGTATGTTCGTCGGTCGTCGGATATATGTATGTATGTATGTCTGTCTGTCGGTCGGATATATGTATGTATGTATGTCGGTCGGTCGGATATATGTATGTATGTATGTATGTCTGTCTGTCGGTCGGATATATGTATGTATGTATGTATGTCTGTCGGTCGGTCAGATATATGTATGTATGTATGTCTGTCGGTCGGATATATGTATGTATGTATGTCTGTCGGTCGGTCGGATATATGTATGTCTGTCGGTCGGATATATGTATGTATGTCTGTCGGTCGGTCGGATATATGTATGTATGTATGTTTGTCTGTCGGATATATGTATGTATGTATGTCTGTCGGTCGGTCGGATATATGTATGTCTGTCTGTCGGTCGGTCGGTCTGATATATGTATGTATGTATGTCTGTCCGTCTTTCTGTCTGTCGGTCGGTCTGTCGGATATATGTATGTATGTATGTCTGTCTGTCGGTCGGTCGGTCGGATATATGTATGTATGTATGTCTGTCGGTCTCGTCGGTCGGTGTCTGTCGGATATATGTATGTATGTATGTCTGTCGGTCGGTCGGGTCGGTATATATATGTATGTATGTCTGTCGGTCGGTCGGATATATTTATGTATGTCTGTCTGTCGGTCGGTTGGATATATGTATGTATGTATGTCTGTCTGTCGGTCGGATATATATATATGTATGTATGTCGATCGGTCGGTCGGTCGGATATATTTATGTATGTCTGTCTGTCGATCGGTTGGATATATGTATGTATGTATGTCTGTCTGTCGGTCGATCGCATATATGTATGTATGTATGTCTGTCGGTCGGTCGGATATATATATATATGTATATATGTATGTCGATCGGTCGGTCGGTCGGATATATGTATGTATGTATGTCGGTCGGATGTATCTATGTATGTATGTCTGTCGGTCTGTCGGATATATGTATGTATGTATGTCTGTCGGTCGGTCGGATATATGTATGTATGTCTGTCGTTCTGTCGGATATATGTATGTATGTATGTCTGTCTGTCGGTCGGATATATGTATGTATGTATGTCTGTTCGGTCGGATATATGTATGTATGTATGTCTGTCGGTCGGTCGGATATATGTATGTATGTATGTCTGTCGGTCGGATATATGTATGTATGTATGTCTGTCGGTCGGTCGGATATATGTATGTATGTATGTATGTCTGTCTGTCGGTCGGATATATGTATGTATGTCTGTCGGTCGGTCGGTCGGTCAGGTATATATGTATGTATGTATGTCTGTCGGTCGGTCGGATATATGTATGTATGTATGTCTGTCGGTCGGTCGGATATATGTATGTATGTATGTGTCGGTCGGATATATGTATGTATGTATGTCGTCGTCGGTCGGATATATGTATGTATGTATGTCTGTCGGTCGGTTTGATATATGTATGTATGTATGTATGTTCGTCGGTCGTCTGTCGGATATATGTATGTATGTATGTCTGTCTGTCTGTCTGTCGATATATGTATGTATGTTCGTCGGTCGGTCGATATATGTATGTATGTATGTCGTCTGTCGGTCGGATATATGTATGTATGTCGTCGGTCGGTCGATATATGTATGTATGTATGTCTGTCGGTCGGTCGGATATATGTATGTATGTATGTATGTTCGTCGTCGGTCGGATATATGTATGTATGTATGTCGTCGGTCGGTCGGTATGTATGTATGTATGTATGTATGTCGTCGTCGGATATATGTATGTATGTATGTATGTCTGTCGGTCGGATATATGTATGTATGTATGTCGTCGTCGGTCGTCGGATATATGTATGTATGTATGTATGTCTGTCGGTCGTCGGATATATGTATGTATGTATGTCGGTCGTATGTATGTCGTATGTCGGTCGGATATGTGTATGTATGTATGTCTGTCGGTCGGTCGGTCGGTCGGATATATGTATGTATGTCTGTCTGTCGGTCGGTCGGATATATGTATGTATGTATGTCTGTCGGTCGGTCGGATATATGTATGTATGTCTGTCGGTCGGTCGGATATATGTATGTATGTATGTTTGTCGGTCGGTCGGATATATGTATGTATGTATGTCTGTCTGTCTGGTCGGATATATATATGTATGTATGTCTGTCGGTCGGTCGGTATATGTATGTCGGATATATCGTATGTATGTATGTATGTCTGTCGGTCTGTCGGTCGGTCGGATATAGTGTGTATGTATGTCTGTCGTCGGTCGGATATATGTATGTATGTATGTCTGTCGGTCGTCGGATATATGTATGTATGTATGTCGGTCGGTCGGATATATGTATGTATGTATGTTTGTCGGTCGGTCGGATATATGTATGTATGTATGTCTGTCTGTCTGTCGGTCGGATATATGTATGTATGTATGTTCTGTTCGTCGGTCGGATATATGTATGTATGTATGTCTGTCGGTCGGTTATATATGTATGTATGTATGTCTGTCGGTCGGATATATGTATGTATGTATGTATGTCGTCTGTCGGTCGGATATATGTATGTATGTATGTCGTCGTCGGTCGGATATATGTATGTATGTATGTCTGTCGGTCGGATATATGTATGTATGTATGTCGGTCGGTCGGTCGGTCGGTCGGATATATGTATGTATGTATGTCTGTCGGTCGGTCATATATGTATGTATGTATGTGTGTCTGTCTGTCGGTCGGATATATGTATGTATGTATGTCTGTCGGTCGGATATATGTATGTATGTATGTCGGTCTGTCGGTCGGTCGGATATATGTATGTATGTATGTCTGTCGGTCGGTCGGATATATGTATGTATGTATGTCGTCGGTCGGTCGGATGTATAGGCAGTATAGTATGTATGTGTCCTTTCCAAAGTCGGTCGTGGTATATATATGTATGACGTATGTATGTGTGTCGTCGTCGGATATATGTATGTATGTATGTAGTATGTATGTCGGTCTGGTATGATATATGTATGTATGATATCTGTCGGTCGGATATATGTATGTATGTATGTCGATCGTCGGATAGATATATGTATCGTATGTTCGATAGTCGTCTCGGATATATGTAGATATATAGATGTATAGTTCGATCGTCGATAGATATATATATATGTATGTATGTCTGTCGGTAGGCATGTATGTATGTTCTGTCGTGTGTCGGTCGGATATATGATATGTATGCTGTCTGTCGGCGGTCGGATATATGTATGTATGTATGTATGTCGGTCGGTATATATATGTATGTATGTATGTCGGTCTCGATCGATCATGTAGGCTGTAGTATGGGATAGATAGTATCTATGTCGTAGGTCGGATAGATATGTATGTATGTAGATAGATAGATAGATCGGTCGGATATATGTATGTAGATAGTATGTATGTCTGTCTAGGTAGTCGGATAGATATATGTATGTATGTAAGGTGTGTCGGTCGGAGATATATGTATGTATGTCTGTCTGTCTGTCGGTCGGATATATGTATGTCCTTCCAAAATGTCGGGTGGTCGTGTATATAGATAGATAGAATGTCAGATAGATGTATGCCTGTCTGTCGGTCGGTCGCGATAGCTGTATGTATGATAGATGGTCGTTCGTCTGGATGTGATATATGTATGTGTATGTATGTAGGTCGGTCGGCTAGATATATGTATGTAGGTTCAAAATGTTCGTCGGTCGGATATATGTATGTATGTATGTTCGTCTGCATCGTCTGTCGGATATATGTATGTATGTATGTCGGTCGGTCGGTCGGATATATGTATGTATGTCTGTTCGTCGGTATGATATGTATGTATGTATGTATGTCTGTCGGTCGATATATATATGTATGTATGTATGTCTGTCTGTCGGTCGGTCGGATATATGTATGTATGTCGTGTCGGTCGGTCGGTCGGATATATGTATGTATGTATGTTCGTCTGTCTGTCGGTCGGTCGGATATATGTATGTATGTATGTCTGTCTGTCGGTCGGATATATGTATGTATGTCTGTCGGTCGGTCGTCGGATATGTCTGTCGGTCGTATGTATGTATGTCTGTCGTCGGTCGGTCGGATATATGTATGTATGTATGTCTGTCGGTCGGTCGGATATATGTATGTATGTATGTCGGTCGGTCGGTCGGATATATATGTATGGCGTATGTCTGTCGTCGGTCGGTCGGATATATGTATGTATGTATGTTCGTCGGTCGGTCGATCGTCGGATATATGTATGTATGTTCGTCGGTCGGTCGGATATATGTATGTATGTATGTTCGTCGGTCGGTTTGATATATGTATGTATGTATGTCTGTCGGTCGGTCGGATATATGTATGTATGTATGTTCGTCGGTCGGTCGGATATATGTATGTATGTGTTCGTCGGTCGGTCGGATATATGTATGTATGTTCGTTCGTCTGTCGGCGATATTATGTATGTGTGTCGGATATATGTATGTATGTATGTTGTCGTCGGTCGGATATATGTATGTATGTATGTCTGTCGGTCGGTCGGATATATGTATGTATGTCGTCTGTCGGTCGGATATATGTATGTATGTATGTCTGTCTGTCGGTCGGATATATGTATGTATGTATGTCTGTCTGTCGGTCGGATATATGTATGTATGTATGTCTGTCGGATATATGTATGTATGTATGTCTGTCGGTCGGTCGGATATATGTATGTGTGGCGTTCATCTGTCGGTCGGATATATGTATGTATGTATGTTCGTCGGGTCGGATATATGTATGTATGTATGTATGTTGTCGTCGGTAAGGTCGGGATATATGTCGGTATGTATGTTCGTCGGTCGGATATGTATATGTTGTATAAAGTTGTTCGTCGTCGTCTGTCGGTCGGTCGGATATATGTATGTATGTATGTCTGTCGGTCGGTCGGATATATGTATGTATGTCTGTCGGTCGTCGGATATATATATGTATGTATGTTCGTCTGTCGGATATATATGTATGTATGTTCGTAGACAAAGTTAGATAGATATTGTCCTTCCAAAGTGAAGGGGTGGTGGTGGGCATAGATAGACAGATAGATAGATAGATAGATAGATAGAGAGATAGAGTATATATAGGTAGGCAGGTAGGTGTGTGTGGTTTAATTCACTCACAGATTTGAATCTATTAAAAATAATTAGATCTGGGAATTGGTTTTGCTTAAAGCTATTTATTTAAATTCATTTTTTGTCTTTTTTATAACCTTAGGTGTGGCTCAGTCCCTCACCCAATCTGACCTTTACAGGCCACACCCCAGTCCTAACTCCAAGTGTTGGTTTGGGGTGAACTGCCAGCTTTACTAAAAATATCCAACTGCTTTTATGAAGCACAAAGCTGGCAGGAAGTCTCTTCGCCCAGATTCTGCACCAGAGTTGTGAACCACATAACACAAAAGGCCATTTTCACCACAGATTTTCATATTTTCAATATTTAAATACTTCACCTGTAAGCACTAAGTTCCAGTGCATTTATCATAAGTCAGTGGTTGCCATGGCAGGTCAGACCAACAACCTCTCCCATATAGCGCCACTCCAGAAAATGGCTGATGCACAGTACTTCAATAACAGATTCTAGGGAAATATGGCGTTAGTGGAACTGCAGGTATTTAGCATGCACTAATTTTCATTTATAAGGCCGCTATCAGTTTGTAGTAGCAAATGAAGAGATGTCACAATCACATTAATGTTCAGTATGTAGCAATCGCAGGGCTCAGTGGTGCGCAGGACCGCTGTTTCTTCACCCTGTACATGCCACCACTGGGAGATATCATCATTAGAAGCATGGCATTAGTTTTCACCTGTTATGCTGATGATACTCCGCTCTATATTTCTTCACGCCTGACTAAACTTTACCAATTCACAAGATTAACGGAATGCATAGCTGATATAAAAACATTGATGTCTAGTAATTTCCTGCAACCTAATTCAGAAAAATTAATTTTTAATTATTGGACAAAAACCGCAAGTAGTAACCTGTAATGAACAATACTGCTCCAACACCGATGGCTGCTCTGTCAGTCCTTCGGCCGCCGTTATTAGAACCTGGTGTGTTCTTTGATACCACCTTTCATTTGAAAGCCAATGCTTAACATCTGTAAACTGCATTCTACCATCTTAAAAATATATCTACCACGTGCATATCCTTTCTAATGCAAAATGCTGAACAAGTTAATTCATGCCTCTTTCCCTCATGACCTCAAGGCTAGATTATCGGCCGCTACTGGTGGTTACCCGCTCGCACAAACAACTCCAGCTGGTCCAGCAGCAGTCCGAGCCTTTTACCAGAACAAGCGTAGGTATGACCATAGTCCGGTTTTGTCAACTGCACTGCCCTCTTATTAAAACATCGTATACATTTAAAATCTTGCGACTACTTACAGCAACAAATGGTTTAGAAGGCTCTCAGCACGACCAAACTTCTGGCCAATATACCCCATCACGCCACGTCTCAAACTTGGCCAAAGCTGATACTAACGGATTATCAAATCAACTGCAGGCGTGTCGATCCTTTCCTATTTAGCGCCTAAACTTTCTGGAAAACAAAGTCTTCCTGCACTAATAAGCAGACACACTCTGTCAGTTTAAATCTAGACTAAAACCATCTCTTTACTATGGCTTACACATAAAACATTATCAATTTCTTTATTATTCCAAACGGGGTAAATGATTGTTAGCTGCATTAACTAGGTCAGTCGGAACCGGGAACACTTCCCTCCATAACACCTGGGAACACTTATGTTATGGGGAACACCTCTCCCATAACACCCGATGTACTCGCTACATCATAAGAAGATTCGGCATCTACGCTAATGTTAGCAAACCACGCATCCCCGAAATGTCTGCAGAGTATACGTCATCAAAACTCCCCTCCATAAATGCTACAGCATCACATCGAAGATCCCTACAAACCGCTCTTTGGCATGATCTATCCACCTTCGTATCAATTCACGAATATTCATTTACCCAATATGAATTAAGACCCGTTATGTTGCCAGAATTATTCATACACCGTTTGTTCGTCAGTTTATAGAGAACTGGCAACTGGAGCTCGTTTTTCTCCCCAAGTTTTTTTTCCATTCTGGACCCCATGAAGGAGTTTTTTCTGCCACCGTTGCCTCTGGCTTTCTGCGCTGGTCAGCTGGGACACCTGGGCCATCTATATTACAGATCTGTCCCATTGACACTATATGATACTTGAAATTGGGCTGGATAACATCGCTTTCATCGTGGAACGCTGCACAAATTCCTGTTGCATTATTCTCGCCAACAATGTGAAGCTGCTTGAAACAATTGGACTGCAGCGGGTCTTGCAGGAACAGGCAGTGACTGACCTTCCTGCTGGGAGCCCTGACTCAACTCCAATTTAGAGCGATCCAGTGAGCCCGGCAGCGCTGGAAGGGCCAGCATGGCGTGTTGGTGGAGATCCCACCGTCGGCCGCCCTCAATGCACGCCGAACGTGACCGACTGACAAACATCTCGGTTACGTATTAACCTCGTTCCCGAAGAGGGAACGGAGACGACGTCCGCCGCCATAAAAGCGTGCTTCAGCTGAAGCGAGCAGAACAGGGAACACTTCCCATAACACCTGATGTACCGTTACACTGGCAAGAATGGCATCGCACACACACACGCCATATCGTTAAGGTCTTCTGTTATCCTCGAGACGACAGTCGCCGGATTCTCGGCCGAATCCAGATCAGATGGTGGACCAGTGCCTGGACATGACCAATCCATTCCTGAAATGCTCCGCAGAGAGCATCAACAATCCCATAAATGCCGCATCGACACCCACATCGATCTTAAAAAAACTAATCCATAAAACATAAAAACATAAAAACTATCTTAAGCCGTCAGTTGAAAAAAAAGTTATATGTGGTATTTCGTCAGATTTATACCGCGTTATGGCGGAGTGGGACCGGCATGCCAATGATTATTAGCTCGTTTGTAAACACTTAAGTATTGGTCTCCTAAAATAGATCCCAATTGTCAGTCACTTTCGACGAGGCAAATGCTCTCCTTCAGGAAATTGTGTTACATACGCAATCCAGAGATGTTTTCTTCCATTCCGTATAGTACCTGAGTCACTTTTCGTCAGAAGGTGCAAATGATGGAAGAAAGCATCAATGATCCAAACCACATTAGAAATCCTAACGAAATTTAATTATTAGGCTTCTTCCAGAGGTTGCAAAAATACATCAAGTGAACACCATTTAAACTTGATTTCAACCACTACAGCAATCCTGTGAACTCCTTTGAGGTTTCTCTCATGGGCTTTGCTCAGGAAACCAATAATAAACATTCAGAAAGAGCTCAATGTAAATCAATGTGTTTAGCTCACATAAGAAAAATTGCCAGAAGATGTGTCTCGTTTCCTGAAAAAATAACGCACCATGTCAAAGCTCAAATTATTTCAAATGCTCTTGAACATGACAATGAGTTCACTAAAATGGCCCCCACAGTCACCGTAGATTCACTCCAATAGAGCATTTTGTTATGGTGGAACGAGTTGTGCCCTGGATGCATCCTCACAAATTTCCATCAACTGCAATGCTATCCTATCAGGTGCATATGGGCCAACATTTCTGCAAAGAATGCTTTCAGCACCTGTTAGTGTCACAGAGAATTAAGGTAGTTCTGAAGGTGAAAGGGGGTCAAAACACGTGGCTAGTATACCTGGGCCCTTAGTGTATGTCTTACCTTCAAGCAACGTGGAAGCAAAATGGCTAAACATAAAAGAAACTTTTGCAGCCTTGTCACAGGTCAAGGTGTGACAATCGGCTCCGCCTCTGTTGTTTGTCTGTCCTGTCATTTTTCCTGCAGCTCGTGATTGAGAGTTACCTGGGCATAGTCATAAAGTTCAAACCGTGCAAGAACGCTTGCTAATGTTTCAGTTGAATGTCATGCTTCTGGAAACGGTGTGCAACGGGTTTGTGTTTTCTCGCTTGCGGGTGTGTCATATGTCAGCCCAACTAGCAGCAACATGTATATAAACCGCATGTGTTAAAGAAGTCAGACAATGGGTCCATAAAAATACTATATATATTTATATATTTGTTATTGTATTATGGAGTGACACTTTCATAAACTTTTCTATATTCTCTGATTATATAATAATGGTAATATTACAATATCATAGCGCAACAGTTATCGGGCAATAATAAGTCTAATAGCCCACTCAATAATAAAAAGAATAAAAGTCATATAGATCATAACACAGTGTCGGAGGTGAGAAGGGTTATCCTTCACCTGATACGGTTTTTTCATCCTGAAATGCGAGGCAAATGTTGGATCACAATAATACTTCAACCACAGTTTCCACGTAAATTCCTTCACTGATTGGGATGTTCTCTTTATTCTCCTGGACTGCAAGAGCAGTGACTAACATTAGAATGATTTTTGCAGTATTAAATACGCGCATTTATACCTATTTTCATCAGGCAGCACCGCGCTTCTGCTTAAAAACGCTTGGTATCGTTTTCTTGTCTGTTGTATATATAACAATGCACAATCAACAGGAAGCCGACATGCTAAGCGGTTTGGTCGTGATTCAGAGAAATGTAGCAGCTGCAGTTGATCTGTCATCATTGCGAAAAGCCAGTTGATTAATAACGGGCTCTGGCCTGCCTTATGGGGGCCTCTAAGCAGTTTAAAACGCGAGCCCAGCTGTAACAGCTTTATTAACAGTTCTCAGCGACGAATTGTTCCCTAAGCTTTTAAACGATGCTGTAGTTCACCTCTGCTTAAAACCCCATCTTGACCCATATCTACCCTCAAATACTTTAGACCCCCATCCAAGTTGCTCTTATTTCTACAAGATCTTAGAGAAAGTCAGCATTGTCAGCTGAATCCTACATCAGTATATCCATTATTTTCTACTTTTTCAGTCTGGTTTAGATCACGCACACGGAACTGCTTTGTTGAAGTATCGGGGCAATGACCCACAACCGATAATCGGTTCACACCCAGTGTTGTCTTGTTGGACTTAATTAAATTAAAGCAAAGTGAAATTTCACATGTTATTCCTTGACACACTCCAAAGAACTCTCTAGCTTTGTGATCAGCTTCTTTTATCTGTTCCACGGTTTGGTTGTAAACCAAAGGTGGTCGGGCCTTCGTTGCAGCACCTAAACTTCTGGAATAGTCTGCCCTTCAGTGTGAGGTCTGCTCCTTCATTAGCCAGTTTAATGCTTCTAAATCTCATCTGTTCGGCTTTGATTAGATCGACATGCAAATGCTTATATGTTTTATTATTTGGATTATTGGTCTAATGTGTTTATATTTTTGTATCTGCCTTGTTTTTTTATGCTTTCTTTTATATGCACATTGTCTTACTGTACAGCACTTTGGCTAACTCATAGAAATAAAATTTGACTTGACTTGAATCTGTGGTATGTGACCCCTTGAATAAAAAGTATCATTTGTTTGTTGAATTGCACAGCCTTGCAAAGCATACTTCTTTTTGATCTCGCACACTACACAGTATGCTTGGACATTACAAGCAAGAAGTTTGAGCAATTCTTCATTACCTAAAGCTACAACCCATGTAAAAATCTTTTGTATTTTCTTTAATGCTCGAGTTGTAAAAATGAGGGTGCCTTTAAGTTTCTTGGCACACCTCGTCTGTATAGGCCTCCATTGCTGCTGCTGTAGTTTTGCATGCGCTCCGGCCCGTTCTGTTTATGCAAGCTTTTCTTCGATCACTCAGAACGACGCCCCAGGGCACGCGTTGCCACATTGTGGATAAACTACGAGGTCCAACGGGCCAAAGGTCTAATGGAAAAAACGCCTTTGAGCTATTTTTCCTCTCAAACCACTAGATCTCTCAACTTTCCAAAACATCCGCAAGATCCATGTGGAAATGTGTTCGATCTTTTGGACACCATCGACGGACAGAAAGCTCAAAGTACCCTGCGCCACGCATCTAATATTAGATGTTTTTAAAATGTTGTAGATTTAAGTAGCAAATAAGAATCACTAAAATGATTGAATATATTTTGAAAACAAAGGTCTGTTAATGTGTTTGTCAGTTTGGCTCAAGGTCATTAAAGCAACAGTTTTTTCAATACGGAAGAATATGTAAAAGTCTAATAGCAAAAGGTGCCAATAATTAACACAGATAATAAATTACGTGCTGACTTAACATTTGTTGACATGACATGGTCGATTCAGATTGTAAGTATCATATATTAAGTTGGGCTGCCCACCTTTAGAGATAATCACCATATTTATAATGAACCACATCAGATTTAAAAATGTGATATTAATCCATATCATATGTAATAAAATATAATTTATTGCTACCACTGTAACTATATTAAATTATTATTCAATGCTTTAAGAATCTTTACTTTTTAAATGATTTTGTTTGTATATTTTTCAGATATATTTCTGTTATTAATATTTTTAATGACAGCATATTTATTGATCAAAAATAATTCTTCTTTTATTCATCAAATAAACAGAAAATAGTTTTACAAGTGAACAAGTATTAACTTATTATTAAAAACATTATTTTAGCGGCTTGTATCAATACTGTGTGCTCTTTGTTCTCGTGTGGGGTAAATGCCCCCTCGAGCACCCCCATACAGTTTAAGATTTTTAACAAAATAAACCACTCTTTTAGCTTATCTTCACACAAAATCTGAGCTCCATAAAAATTCAATACAAACATAAACACTGCTCAAAGAAATTAAAAGGAACACTTTGAAAACACATCAGATCTGATTGGGGAGAAATATCATGCTGGATATCTACCATTATGACTGGTAATGTTATGAACCAAAGGATGCCACATTGTTTGATGGAAATGAAAATTATCATCCTTCAGAGGACTTCAAAGACATCCTTAAAATCAAAGTGAAAAATGATGCAGCAGGCTAGTCCATTTTGCTGAAATTTCATGCACCAACTCAAAACGCAGTAGTCAGTAGTTTGTAAGGCCCCATTGCTTGTATGCGCATGCCCGACAATGTCGGGGCATGCTCCTAACGAGGCTGCCACCGGTATTTCCTCCCAGGACCAGGGCAAAGCCTGACAGTCTGAAAAGTAACTCACAACGTTGGATGGACTGAAACATAATGGGAATCCCAGAGGTGTTTATTGAATTAGGTCAGAAGTAGCTGCGGTGGCCATTCAATGGTATCCACCTTCATCCTCCAGAACTGCCTGCATACTCTCAGCAAGCACTAACGAGGAATCCAGAACCCACTGCACCAGTATAGGGTCTGACACGATCTCAGGATGTTATCCCAATACCTAATGGCAGTCAGGTGCCACAGGCCTAGCCTGCAGAGGTCTGTATCCTCCATGGAGATACCCCCAGACACAACCCAGCAACAAACCGGTCATGCTGGAACGATATTACAGGCAGCATAACGTTCTCCATAGCTTCTCCAGACCTCGTCTGTCACATGTGCTCAGGGTGAACTCACTTCATTTGTGAGCACAAACGCCAGTGGCAGAGACCTGCCACCTCTGGTGTTCACGGCAATGCCAATTGAGCTCCACCTGAGCAGGAGCACAGGGCCACTAGAGGATGCCGGCCCTCAGGCCGCCCTCATTAAGCCTGTTTCTGATTGTTTGGTCAGAGAAATTCACACCAGTGCTCAAGTTGGAGGTCATTTTCTGTAGTGCTTCCTGGGAGTGCTCATCCTGTTCCTCTTTGTGGCCAAAGCGAGCAGCACGTCCTGCTGATGGGCTAGCGTCCTCTACTGCCCCTGCTAACCAGCTTTCCTAGAGTAACTGCCTGTCTCCTGAAATCTTCATGCTCTTTGAGACCGTGCTGGGTTATCAGCAAACCTGGCAATGCCACACACATATTGATGTGTCCATCCTGGAGTGAGTTGACTACCTGTGTAACCTCTGTAGGGGTCCAGGTATTGCCTCATGCTACCAGTAGTGACACGACCAGCCAAATGCAAACTAGTGAAAACATTCAGAAAGATGAGCAGAGTAAAAAAATGTCAGTGGCCTCCACCTGTAAAACCATTCTTGTTTTGGGGTTGTCCCATTGCTGCCCATCTAGTGCACCTGTTGTTAATTTCTATTAACATTTCAGCAGCTGAAACTGATTAACAACCCCCTGCTACTTTCAAACTGACCAGATCAACTTCAGGAGAGAACTGACTTTGATGCTATTTCTCGATTAAAAGTTCTTTAATTTTTTTGAGCAGTGTATATGGTTCTTACATCATACACTATAGAGTAGTGAAAAGCACATCTTTCTAGCAGCAGTTTTAGCCTCAAGAAATTCTATTGTAACCGAGACTATAGATCAACACTTGGTCCGACCACGCCACCGGCTTTAGTACCCACGGACATAACCAAACAGCAAACACAAGTTCTATCAAGCACGAACAGATAACAGAGACGTGACTCAAGTACAAACAACTTTTATTAACAATCATATTAAAATCTATGAATAAACAGCACATTTAAACCATCTAAAAAAGAGATCACTTAAAAGATATCTAGTCATTAAATGAACTATTAAAATCAAACCCCCACTTGCATGTATAGTCAAACTGGCTCGCGGGAAGAGAAGAGAGAAATCACTAGCTGACCCACAGCTTCAAAAAAGTACACACCACACACACATATACACAAAGCAACAAAACTGAAAAGGTGTGTGAATACTGCAAGTAATCCTACTGCCTTCAATACTGTTTCATGCTAAAAAAAGTTGGAACCTCAATGCCACATGCAGTGAGTGAAAGACCCATAGAAGACCCCTGAAGACAACACACTCCCACACAGGCTGGTTCTTGTGAAAATAGAAAATGGGTTAACCCTCTCTTGAACACATAAACCCTTAGTTGCTATACAAAACAAAAACCTAAGTAACAGAATATATAACAAAAAGAAATACTTTGAAACAAACACTTATATTGACCGCTTAAAACTTATGAGAGAAACAAGTAACAAATCATAAGCAAAACAGCAGAGCCTAGACATCAAAGGTCCATAGTGCATAGGGGACTCACAAAGATCTGTCAAACAGAAAAACTAAAATATAACACTTATCATTTCTTCAACAAAATAAATAAAACAATATATCAACACATAAAACACTTTGTCACAAAAAAATAAAGCTAACAGCTGCCGTGACCACTCAAAACACACAATCTTCTAAATCACTCATTACACAGATTATAAATAATAAACTCATACTAATCAATACAGAGACATACCTCTGCCGTAATCCCAGAGTGAATCCAATAGGAAATGGAATAGTTTAGCGCGCAGACTAACAACGCTGCGTGATACCGTTTGTTGCTGGGGCACTGCAAACACGGCATGCTCAACTGATCAGATCCCACCCACACGCCACAGTCTTGCATCGAGGGTCTTCTACAACATAAGATGGATCATGAGAAACAAACACTTATGTGCAAGCCCACAGCACCTAAGATAATATGCTCCTACCTCAAGGTTATGGCGCTTCAGGGTCACAACACCGGAAGGAGACAGAAGGAATCAAACGTCAGAGTTACGCCACCTGTCATCTTGCAGCATTTATAGGGCAAAAATAAACATATGCACCACCCCATACACCATCCTGGGTTTATCCACTTGGTATTTTTAAAAACATTTGTTAATAGGTAAGAAAAATATACTCACTATGAAAGCATTTGTGCAGCATGAATGAATGAATGAAGTAACGCTAATGTTTTTAAAAGGTTATTAGAGTAAGTTACCCTCTCTGGTAACTGGACTCGGAGTAAGGTAAGTTACTCTCTTCTGTAAACGGGTTGACTTACCCTGCTTTCTGGCTTGGACATACCACAGACCTTAAAGTTGTTTCTCTGTTCAAAAGGATACAATGATCCTTTTGACCAGTCTTCTACACAGCAGAAGTAAACAAAGCAGTGACTGGGCACATTGTACAATGGTGTGAAATATCATCTTAAAGGGATACTTCCACCCAAATAATGAAAATATTTCCCTTATTTAACTTAATCCTTGTGCCATCCCAGACTTTCTTTTCTTCAATAACAAAAACAAAGATTTTTAAGAAAATAATCCATCTCTGTGAGTCCATATATAAGCAGTGATTGTAAACCCATGTGTGAATGGTGTTAGTCAAAAGATAAATAGCTACGTTATTTTATTTCACTGGGGTGGATGGAGGTAAACGGCCAGAATTACAGTATGGAGGCACGTGATGCCTCTCATTCGCCCACTCCAGGCACGACGCACCGCCATCTTAGAAAGCCAACACACGCCAACACTTCTCAGATGCTGTCAATAATGCGATAAAAAAACAAAAACTAGCAGTCCCGTAAAACCCGGCACCGATTTAATTCCTGGAAGACATGGGATAACCTTTCTCACGTGTGAGAATTAGTTGGTTTGTGTTTAATAGTTCATATGTTTTAACCAATATTACAGGTTTTTAACCAGTTAGGCTACTTTTTAATGTGTGTTAGCTAAACGTCTATGTATTGTGTTAGTTTAGCTGTTATAATGTTTGCATCTACACAAAACACGCACATTTGTTAGTTAATAACAGACTGTGGTTCTTGAATTCTCAGACAGTATTCGAGGGAATGATAAATAGAAAAACAATGATTTTTGAGAATTTGCTTTCAAAATAATACCTTAGTTTATGATTGTCAGGTTATGGACATTTTTCGGCCACCAGGAGGACCCCATTGCATCCTTTTGTTGTTTTTCAGTCACTCATGATGTCAGATTGTTTTCACCTGTGCCTGTTTCCTGTTTGTGTATTTGTCACCCTGGTCTCGAAAGTACTTTTGTTCAGTGTCTCGGTAGTCATGACCAAGTCCAGGTCATTTTCATGCTGTCCCTTTTGATTTTTCTGAAGAAACTACTTTGTGTACCTGGCATGGCTTTTGTTTTATTTCCATTTGGACATTATTCTTTTGAAACTTTGGCAGTTACTCAAAGATTTTTTGGTTAACTTTTTGGAATTCTTCTGGATTTGCATTAGAACTTTTTGGGATTTACCTTTGAACGACAGCATTTCTCTTTTACTTACTTTCAAGAACATGCTTATATGCCTTATACCTTATTGGAACCTTTTTGAAGTTTTTTTTTTTTTTTTGGAAAACCCAGGGTGGCCTTTGTCCCCTTACAATCTCCTGATTTACCAAAAGATTTAGGACTGGCTGTGGCACAGACACCAAATCCTAAACTTTTTGTCTTTAATATAGTCCACTCACTCTCCATGTTGACGCCAACAAGCCCTGTGTTTGTGATGTTTGAGCGTGACGAAAGACCGCTTGCAAGGTTGCTTTATTTTTTGAAATTCTGCTAAAAGTTACTTCACGTCACAGAAACAAAAATACTTCACCCAGGCGTTAATCTAAGTCTGCAGATCAAGTGTCAGCAAGCACGTAAGCGGCAGACCAACAACCTCCCCTATAGCTTACCTTTGTAACGGTTGATGTTCAAGCTTAAACAAGTCAGAGTTGGTTGGAGCCAATTGAAGATGTTGATAATATCATCATATTCTTTAGTTCTCAAACAGACAAAAGTAAAGTTATGGCATCCTTATCATCTTTTGTCAAGACATGTTTTTCTTTAAATGTGTCATAAATGGCAGTTTACTATTTTTTTTTTTAGTAACAAAAAAAGGGCGCTGTTGGAAATCAAACTCCTGCCCGTTGTCTTGTTCTTGTACAGATGCTCTTGTACTTCCTCTCTTGCAGTCCTCATAGTAAATTTGTGTGGTCAAGAAAGCAAATCCCAATTTATGTGATAACGCAAGAAGAAAACTAACACATGTGTAAACAGTTTTTGAAGGCGGCTTGTGAATGTGATCCGCCAGCAACGCAATGTCGAGAGAGACGATCTCTAAAGGATTAGCGAGTTTCTAAAAGTTGATCAATTCAGATGTCCACAGGTGCTATACTGAGCGCTGGCTGTACACAGTCCCACATGTATCTCCTTGCTGTATATTATTAGGTAAGAAATTGGTTCTTTCTAAAAGCCAATTTAAAAGATCACCAAGAGCAGTGCTGCAGTGATTTTCTGTATTTGATTCTCATTAGCAGAATAGGACAACAGCAGGTACTGTGCACATTAAGCTGCTAGTCATACATCACAACAGATCTTGCCTGCATTTATGCGCATTTCTTTTTCAGTTGCGCCACATCTCACAAGACACTATAGACTGTGTTCATGTGAACTTTGTGTGGTTTAACCTTTGTGTATTGGACATTTTGAAGGGACAATAAGATGCTAAAGAAAAACTTTGCTTGGCACTTACATTATGCTTTATATTGAGACAGGGGAATATTATTCCAGAAAGCAAGGTCATCTCATCACTAAAATTACTGACCCTTTGGTTGATTAACCCAAACCTTGCTTACTTGATGGTATATGCTGTTCCAAAAACGTGTGCGGAGTAGTTCAGCCCGGAATCGGTTAACGGCAAGAGACGAAGTCACCATGCGAAACGGACAAGAATCAAGAAGTGGCAGACAAAACATATAGGTATATAGCTCCATATTGTTTAGGTTAATTAAAAATGTTTTACCAACAAGGGGATCAGAAAGAGTAAAAGAGTCCTGCACTCACACACATCGTGAAGCAAACACAAACCGTAACGTTATGGTCGCCGCGCGTAACAGAGTCGCCCGCGTATGTTTAACTGTTGCAGCTAGTCCTTTCTTACACCAGGGGCCTCGCGAAATGACTTTGCTGTGGTTTTAGATGATTGGCCTTAAACAATTACTAACAACTGCAAAATGTTAATTTCTAATGCACGGATTGATTCGACAGCACTGCATCTTACTGCTGGCGCCATCGTCGACACTATTTTTGCTTGTTAGCCAGGGTTCAAAGTCGTGGTAACATTACCCAGTTGCCCCCGGCAACCTTTTTATGAATGGATGGATTTGAGAATGCGCTATGAATTAGTTTGCTTTTTAGCTGTTATTTTTTAAAAATAATTTTGTGTCTTTTTTGAAACCTAGGTGTGGTCTCCACCCGCCCACCTACAGGCCAATAACTTAAAATCCTAACCCAAAGTGTTGACTTGGGGTGAACTGTCAGCATAACTGAAATATCCAAAAGGCGTTATAGGGCACAGCCAGGCAGTCCCACCCAGAGTGCTGCACCAGAGTTAGAGCAAATATCGACAACAATGCCAAATCACCACAGATTTCAGATAAAATACCACATCTCGGGAATTGCTTGTTTTTGAATATTTTTTTTAAATAATTGTTTGTCTTTTTTGCAACTCAGGCCTGTGTCCCACCCACCACCTACAGTGTCACACCCTAGTCCCAACCCGCAAGTGGGACTTGGGGTGAACTGCCAGCATAATCCAAATGATCCAACAGGTGCAGTGGGGCACAGCCGGTCGCCACCCAGAGTGCTGCACCACCAGAGCTAGGAACCAATACGAATGTGCGACATTTCACCACAGATTTCATATTTCAATATTTAAATACTTCACCTGTGTTAATTCGTGCGACTGCGTCAGTGTGGCTGCCATGGCGGTCAGACCAACAACCTCCCCATAGCTACCTTTGTACGGTTGATGAACGGCATTTCTTTTAATAGACTCAAATTATTGGCATTAGTGGAACTGCATTGGCATGGTTAATTATACTTATCTGACTGTTATCATTTGTAGCAGTAAATGAAGAGATGTCACACTGATCACAACTTCAGTATGGAGTACTGCAGGCTCAGTGCTAGACCGCGCTTTCACCCTTCTGTACACATGCTACTACCACTGGAGATATCATTAGAAGCATGGCATTAGTTTTTCACTGTTATGCTGATGATACTCAGCTCTCATTTCTTCTCGCCCCGACGAAACTCTTACCACCACAAGATAACGGAATGCATAGCTGATATAAAACATTGATGCCCAGTACTTCAACCTAATTCAGAAAAAAACAGAATTTTTAATTATTGGACAAAAACTTCGCAAGTAGTAACCCAGAATACCGTTCCAACACTCGATGGTTGCTCTGTCAAGTCTCTCGCCGTCAGTTAGAACCTGGTGTACTTGATACCAATCTTTCATTGCTTTCAAACATCTTGTAAAACCGCATTCTCACCATCTAAAAATATATCTAAATTCACGCACATCCTTTCTCGATGCAAAAATGTTGTGAACTCTGAATACCTTCCTGTAGTGTTCGGAAGCATTCACAATTCTTCTGTCATGTTTAAATCTTAGACTAAAAACGCATTCTTTGATTATGAAGCTTACACATAAAACATTATCACTTTTATTATTCAAATCAGTAAATGATTGTTAGCTGCATTAACTAGGTTGTAGCCGGAACCGGGAACACCTCCCATAACACCTGATGTACCAAGCACATCATACAAGAAGAATGGCATTCACGCTAATGTTAGCTCCTCTTTTTTTTCTAATTCTACTAACATGAATTAAGACCTGCAATGTTGCCAGAATTATTCATACACTGCTTGTTCGTCGGTCAGAGGAGAACTGGCCTCGACCGGGAGCCTGGTTTCTCCCAAGGTTTTTTTCTCCACTGACCCTTAGAGTTTTGCTCTTGCCACCGTTGCCTCTGGCTTTTTGGCTTGCTCAGTTGGGGGACACCTAAATTTCATCTATATTACCCATCTGTCCCATTCGACACCATATGATATTTCAAATTAGCTGGATACCGTTCATTTCACCAGAACGGCTGCATGCCCTGTTGCATTATTTTCCTGTTGAACAATGTGAAGCTGCTTTGAAACACTGGGACTGCTGGGTTCTGCAGGAACAGCAGATCGACCTGCCGGGAAAGCTTCCTGACTCCACTCCAACTTAGAGTGATCCAGGAGGCAGGCGCTGGAAGGGCCGTAGCATTCGGCGTGGTTGGTAGGGGATATCTCACCTATCGGTCACGACGCGACGCTGAACGCGGACCGACGAAAGGGAAACACCGTTAATGATGCAACCCTCGTTCTGAAGAGGGAACGGAGACGCGTCCCATCGCGTTGTGGTGCTGTAAGCTCAGCTGAAGGTGAACAGGAA
>JAGHMJ010006371.1:0-33641 GCA_018749465.1 Paracanthobrama guichenoti | reverse complement strand
AATATCACACTGCTTATCTGCAAAGCGCTGGTGATCCTTTCTGGATCGATTGCTGTAATCACGGAGTTCAGTTCGTTCTTTTTAAGCCCACAAATTAATACCTTGATCGCATCTGATCTGTCATACACGTACCTCGATAGCAAAGCATCGCAGACTGTTGATGAGCATCTGTATCGACATATCTTCTAACATTTCTATATGAATGAAGCCATACGAACAAAAGCAAGTTAGAAGCAGGCCATACCTTTTTGTGCTGTTTTCTTTGTGCTTTAGTCATGAAAGGACCAAAACAATCCCATTGCCATATTACACAAATGGTGGGGAAGGCTCTCTGGCGTTCTGTGGGGACATCACTCATCGCTGGCCTTCAGCAGATTTTCTCAAGCCTTCTACACGTTACACAGTTGCAGATATAAGATGTAACGCTCTGGCCCAGTTCCAGGTATCCAATAGCCACAAGATCTGATTTCATTGATTGTGAAGTCCTTTTTCCTTGATGCTTTACACTTTCATGATAGTGTGCAATTATCAACTTTGTCACATGATGATCTTTAGGAAGGATCAGTGGATGCTTGAAAATGGAGTGCATGATGAGTGGCTTAATCTTCCTCCACAGCCCGATCGCTACCATCATTATCGATGCAAATGTCAGGTCATGAAGTTTTTAATAATAATAATAGCCAATAATGTGTTTATTTTATATAGCGCCTTTCAAGGGCAAAGGTAAGCACAGTAGATGCAAAGAAGTACAATCAGTGGGTGTACAACAAATAACTACAGATGAGACAACAACAATGTCATAAAATCAAAGAACATTAATACAATAAGTGGTCATAAAAATAAAACATAGGAAGTGTGAGATAACATGAAGGAAGAGAAGGTGAGAGAAAGCAGATTGCTTACTGAGCAAAAGATGAGTTTAAGTTGGGACTTAAAAGTCTAGTGGAAAGTAGGTGTGTTCACGGATATTCAGAGGCAACTTATTCCATAGTTTGGGACCAGTAACACTAAAAGCCCTTCCACCCCACAGTAGAGCATTTAACCTTAGGGATGACAAGCAGGTTTTTCGCTGCTAGATCTGAGGGTCGGGCAGAACATATGGCTGAACTAGAATTCAGTTAGGTATTTTTGGTGCAGGGCCATGGCTGGCTTTATAGACTAAAACCAAGAGTTTAAACTGGATACGACTGGCAACAGGAAGCCAGTGAAGTTAGTTGAGGATGGGAGTGATGTGTGCTGATTTTTATTAAATGTTAGGGCTCGAGCAGCTGAGTTTTGCACCAATTGGAGCGGTGTATTGATTTAGTAGGTAAGCTATAAGGCGTTACAGTAGTCAATCTAGAGGTCACAAAAGCATGAATAACAGTCTCAGCATCACTAAAAAGAGTTAAGGGCATGACGGATGGAACTAAATTTACCAAATGGAAAAAGCAAGATTTTACTGTCATACCAATATGTGATTAGAGAGGATAATGTGGAGTCAAACAGTACTCCCAGATTACGCATGATTTTGACGGTCTAAACTGGATACCATCAATATCAATGAAAAAGTCATCATGTGTGTCAGATTTTTTGATTTAGGGCCAATCAACAGGACTTCTGTTTTATCAGTATTTAGCTTTGAAGTTATCATTCATCCAGGTTTAAGTTCCTGAAGGCAGAGTTAACAGAAACTGGTAGACAAGCTGAGTTAGGTTTAACCGTGAAATAAATTTGAGTATCATCAGCATAACTATGAAAGTTAAGACCATGTTGTCTGATTATCTGACCAAGTGGTAACACATAGATGAGAAATAAGAGAGGACCAAGTACAGAACCAGGAGGCACACCATGAGAGATAGTAATGGTACCTGATCGATCCTTGCCTATCTAACAAACTGCTGTCGATCTACAGATAAATATGAGGTCAACCACTGAAGAGCAGCACCAGTGATGCCTATCGAAGATATTAAGTGAAAGCTTGGCGTGGAGTGGCACACAGTGTCAAAGGCTGCACTGAGATCAAGCAGAACTAGGATACTGTGTCACCAGAATCAGAAACCAGAAGGAGATCGTTAAGCACTTTTAAAAGTGCTGTTTCTGTACTGTGATTGGGCGAAAACCTGAGTTGAAGTGGTTCAAAAAGATTATTTTGCTTTAGATACGATTGCAGTTGTGTTATATAACCTGCAGTTTTATAACCTGGCAGTTGTTTTTCTTGACTCAGGACATCCATTTCTTTCTGATACACTTGCTTTTGCACTCCTTTTTAGAATCAAGCATTTTGCATCCTCTTGTTCACTTACAGAAGCCGGTGAATTAGTTTTGTCTTTCTAATCCGTCTCAGAAGGTGTGCAATGGCTTTGACAGCATTAGACCATTAGAAGATGAGAACTTAGACAAGATCTTTACTTTCAGTGGTTTCTGTTTGAAATGTCTGAACTTTCCTTACTTCTGGATCTCCTACTGGAAGTTCGGTACAACATTTGAGATCACCATTTCTTTCTTCCACAGAAATGAGGACCTGAGATCCAGTTGGATGAGCAATTATTAGTAAGGTGTGTTGATTTAGAAAGCAAAGAAATGCAAAGTCTCAGTGGAGATGACAGATATAATGCAGTGACTGAACATAATCTGATCGATAACGACAAACAGAAAATACTTTATATCAAACATTAGGACATAATATTTATGACTACTCACCAACATGTGGCACACGTGAACTGATGCCAAACATCGCCATGTGTTCTGAATGAGACTTCTTCAGCGCGATTTCATACCGATAGAATTCTTTTGTTGGCGACAAAGGTTTCCCATTGAAAGCAATGGAGTTCCCAGTTAGATCCATAGCGTGGCGCCGAGGGGTACCGTCAGGGTTCCATGTAATAAATAATCACAAACTGTATTAATCTAAATTTGTCTCACATACCTAAACTAACATGACTAACGTACGTTATGTGAGTCAATACATGGCATCGGATTATGAGGTAAAACTTTTGTCGTCTAAGTTAACGTATCACTTTAGTAGGCTATGTTTAAGAATTGTTGCCGTGAAAAAACTATACCTATAATTATGCTAATTAAAATTATTATTAATGAAAACATTACATGAACGTACCTTAAAACATCTTTGCCCCTTTGTCCTTTCAAAATGACAGTTTGGGAGCGAATTTAAACGTCTTCAAGGCGCAAAGCTCGTGAAACAACCCAGTGCTGGGTCAAAACAACCAAGCGTTGCGACCAGGGCCTGAAATAAATCTTTTCGACCACCAGCCACAGTGACTTTTACCTGCCAGTGTTTTTGTTTTGTTTTTGCCTCACAGGGCTCGACATTAAGCCTGTTCACGTGCTGTCATTCACTTGTCTGAGTGAAACATTTGCTTGTCCGGATTTTTTTTTTTTTTTTTTTTTTTTTGTGTGTTATTCATATTTAAATCTGCATATCTCTGATATTTTTACATTTTATAAAGGGCATTTTTTTTCCATAATCTTATTAAATATAGGCTATGCTTTAGCTTTCAGTTTATATTCTTAAATTTGATCTATAGGCCTACATTAAATTAGAATAAGATGCTATAGGGCTGTTACCAATCAAATTAAATAATTTACACTGAAAAATTACAACTGCATTAAATTTTTTTATGAGAATGTTTTAATATACAAATAAGAAATGTTGGAAAAGAATGTTTAAGCAGTAGGTGGCGGAGGTGACCGTCTTAATGAGCGAATCATTGAGTCGATTCGTTGAAACGGCTGATTCATTCAAACGAGGCGATCGTTTCACGAATAGGTTATTGAATCTTTGATTCAACGATTCATTCAAAGCGCTGAATCATTCAGTAACACTGTTTCTGTGAGATGCGTTATGGTTCTGCTGTGATCTTTGTTTGGAACTATTTCCGCTGCTGAACTAGAACAAAAGCAGTAAATACTGCATCTAAAATGTAAGTGACTTAATGTTAATTAATTGTTTATGGAACTGTCATATGAAATCCGTGTCATTTTAAATCGTGATGGTAGACTATTCAGGAAAACAGCACTCTTGTGTGATGTCGCTTAACTGTATCACATGTTATAAATATAAAAACTCCACAGTTTGTAATTTTAACCGCTTATGTTAACTGAGTTTCTTTGTGTGAGAGGCGTCAGCATCTGGAGTCCACAGATATAACGTTAGACCACAGACCGGAAATAGACCTACCGCAGCTCCTGTGTAAACAAATCACGGTTGTGTCAGTGGCTGATTTAGTCACGTAGGCCGGTCCTGGTAGCGTTAGCTGTTATTTACAGCGTTCAGGAACCGTTAAACAGAAATAAATTAATATTATTATTACTGGTGAAGTTACCGGGTGGTCGGGTGTTAATTTCAGGCCCTGGTTGACCCAGCAGGTTTAACCCAACAACTGGAAATGTTAAGCTAACGTAGACTAACCATGTTCCGTACACTTTTCGCTATTCACCACACGCCAACGACCACACCTCCGTTGTTGAGAGTCAGACAAGCTTGTTTGTGTGATCATTCCCTGGGTGAATACCCATTGGACAGTCCACATTTTGATTGATGTCTTTTGGACCAATAGAATTGAGAAAAGTGGGAAAAGTACGCCTCCGCATGCATGCGGAAGATGATGAGCATTAACGGTGTTCTGTACAGAGCACATAAATGATTTCAGCGTCGAAAATGGACATTCAATGGATCAATTTTGAGCTGTTTATTAAATTAAATATTATCATTAAAACTGTTATATTTTAATCATGCATCATTCACTTCAAATGATTTTGTAATTAAATGTATAAACTCTTAGATGTCAATTGATGTATGAAATCTTCTTAAATATGTGTGAATAACCTATCATTGTGTTTAAGTTAATGTTAACGATAAATAATGTTTTTTTTTTTTTTTTTTTTTTTTATGAAAAGTTGGTGTTAAAGAAAAATGTAATCATTTATGTTTGAGTTCACACAGAAGTCAACATCTGTCTCTGCCACACAAAAACACCTTCTTAACAGGGGTCACGGGACTCCTAGTTTGGAGACTCTCCGGGCCTTAGGTGTCAGATGGGGCTGATTGAATCACACATCTATCTCATTAAAATGTATATCGACCACATCTCACATTCTCATGCACGATCGTAAAACCCCCACCACGCACAGCAGGATTCAGTCACTCTGACCCTTGAACACAAACACTAATGGGAAATGCGGGACATTGAGGGGTATAAGGGCTAGGGCCATCCTTTGGTTCCTCAGTTCACACTTGGTACAGACACTGACGGTTGTACTGAGTGTGGCTCTTCTTACAAGAATAAAAGCTTTATAAAGACCATTGGTAGGCTTTGTCTCTTATTCAGTGAAGCAGCTGTTTTGCCATCACAATTTGGTGTCAGAACCGGGATTCCTTGGACAAGCCTTCTGGACCTGGAGGGTGCCAGTGACCTGAAATCCTGACTCAAGTCAGCCCTACCCTGTTAGATTCAGGGACGAGGACCGGCGCCACAGGCCCAGGAGAGTCCGACCACTGGAATCAGAGAAAGCGAACTTCGGAAATGGCAACAAGCGCTCCTGGTAAGAGACAAACCTAAAAATTTTGGGAAGAATTTTAAATAAGAATTTGGGTTTAATTGAATTTAAAAATTCATTGTAAAGGATAAAACCATAGGGGAAATCTGAGTTCTGTGGTCAGCATGATTAAGATATTCTGGGAGAATTGAAATCACAAGAGTGATCAAGAAATTTGGGAGAATTGAAATCACATAGAGGGCGGCTTGAGTAAGCGTATGTATTGAGTAAAGAATTAGTAAAATATCATGATTTCCCAAAGAGGAACACTTAGTAGTACAAGGTTGAAAATGGTGAAATTATCAATCCAGGAATGGAGTGACAAAACAGAGGTTGTGTTAAGAAAGCGTGTGTGGGAATTGTGAGAAAACAATTAATTGTTGGGTGGAAGAGGCAGATAAAAAGAGAGGAGAATGTTGAAAAAAGAAAAGAAAAGTGAAGAAAAGGCGACTGCGCCTCCACAGAATGAGATTACTATAACTAACACATCTTATGCTTGTGCTTGTGCTTTCCACATGAAACACACGCCGAGTTACACAATCTATCCCAATCACGAAGCTCAAGGCCTGAAAGTGGACCCCGACCTCGACTGCTCTCCGTTTCCGCCGAACCAGCCAATTCAACCAGCCAGAACAACTACAGCCCCGGCAGAAGAGAAGGGCGCGCACACCTGAACAGACAGCGGAAGGAGGCGTGCGATTAACTGAGGAGCGCGCATGGCTGAAACCTTCGGCGGCTGCGCCACCGAAAGGAGAAAGAGACTAGCGATCCGGAAGGCGAAACTAAGAAAAGAAGGTGCGATCTTATGATGTAGCGTTACGATCCATCACGCGTGCGGGCCAGAGTCAGAGAAGGGACTTGATCTGAATCCTGATACCCTCTCAGAAAGCGGCGAGGAGGAGGAAGAATTCGAGATGCCCTGCCGGAGAAAAGAAAGAACTGGGACAGAACTGCGGAAGAAGAGCAGGTGAACATCACAGCACCTATGGTGGAAGTTATGGGAATAAATTCTATAGAATTAGTGTTCCGCCCATGGAACTTACCCGACATGAAAGAGGCAATGGCCCACCTGCGAATCCCGGCAGCGCGGGGACCGTTTAAGCCACCGAACTGATGACATTCTGCCAAGAGTTCAGCCCGACAGTAAATGAACTGAAAAGACTCATGATGACCAAGCTGGGAGGAATGAACTGGCACAAGATCAGCGCAGAATTACCAGGAACAGATCACAGGCGAGGTCACATCACCTGGCAACATGCTTGAGCGATGGATATCGAGCAGCTGTGATGGGCCTGGCTGAGGCTGTGAGAAAAGCATTTCCAGCACGCATTGACATGTCTAGAGTGAGCCACTGCCGTCAAGAACCAGGTGAGTGTTCAAACTTATTATGGCGGCTCTATACCGTGTTTTGCAAGCACAGCGGGCTGACTGAACCAACAGATCGTGGTAACAGACCAACCACGTGGGAAAGTCATTTGGCGACTAGCCTTTTGAATGGACTGAGACCGGAGATTTCCCAAGCAGTGAAACACAGCTATGTTGAATGGACTGAAGGGCGAGTAAGCACCATCATAAAACACGCAGAAGGCGAGCTGAGGTCAAGGAAAGAAAGACCAAGACAAAAGAATTGCAGCTTGCTGCCGTTACAGAATTACCGCAAAGATTTAACTCAGCGCGCGCGCGCGCACTAAATGGGCGATTCGGCTGGAACAAAGGGGACAACAATCAGACATGAAGGCTGTTTTCTATGTGAAGGCGAGAATCATACCATGCGTGAGTGTGCGAAGTGTCGAAGGTGCAGAAAAGATGGACATTGGGCATACAACTGCCCTGAAAATCGGAAGAAGCGGACTGACATATTGAAAGCGGAGAGCAGGAGGATCGGGTGGACCACGGCCGAGGATGCAACGATCGCCGCAAAGGGAAGTACACATTTACTAATATCAAACACACACACATACACGCATCCACACAGATACACATGCACTGATAATGCAAATGGTTTCATGTCTTCTGTTCTTTTGCAGCAACATGGAGACAGGCTGCGTCCAGTGGGGTATTTCTCTGGCAAATTAGATCCAGTTGCAGCAGGACTGCCGCACTGTCTAAGAGCGGTGGCAGCTGCTGAGCAGGCTGTAATGGCCTCTAGAGAATTTGTGGGGTATTCTGACATGACATTAATGGTCCCGCATGCGGTGTCAATGATTCTGCAGGAACAGAAGACATCACATTTGTCAACAGCACAATGGCTGAGGTATCACACAATTTTGCTAGATATGCCAAATATCACAGTAAAACGTTGCACAGTGCTGAACCCGGCCACTCTTCTTCCGACGGAGGAGGATGGGGAGGAACATCAGTGTTTAACTGCACTTGAGCAGGTGTGCACCCCGCGTCCTGACCTTTTAGACACACCTCTTGAAAACTGTGACAATGTCCTCTTTGTGGATGGCTCTGCTTACAGAGGCGCACAAACAGGTTTGAACAAAGTGGGTTATCACGGTAACCACTGAGTTTGACACTTTGGCCTCTGGCACATTGCCACACAATTATTCAGCTCAAGCGGCGGGCTCGTAGCCTGACAGAAGCATGTAAGCTTATGGAGGGTAAAGTGTAACGATTTACACAGATTCACGATCGCGTTCGGGGTTGCGCATGATTTTGGGGCACTGTGGAAACACAGGAAATTTTGAAATCTGATGGGCGTCAATTTTGAATGCTTCTCTTGTGTCTACCCTTCTAGGCGCAATTCTATTGCCAAAACAACTTGCTATCTGTAAATGCACTTAGCGCATACTAACAACAAAGATTTCATTTCAACAGGAAGCATAAGAGCAGGCGTGGCTGCGAAAGCTGCAACAACACAGCAGTCAAAGGAACCAGACTGTATTCTATTATCTGAAACTAACACAAATGCTTTGACTTCCCTACAGAGTATGCAGGCGTTCACCACAGTAGCGGAGAAACACCTGTGGAAGCGTTGTGGCTGCAAACTTGAGAATGATGTGTGGATGAGCGTGGGCGGCAAGCCTTGTTTACCCGACATTTTTCTCTCATTATGTTAAATGCCTCCATAGGCGAGACCATGGAGCAAAGAACTATGGTACAGCAGATGAAAGACATGTGCTTCACAAAGGGTTTTACAGTGGTTGCTGAGAATTTTTGCAATAGATCGTAATTTGTAACACACACAATGTGGCAAGGGGAGTAAAAATGCCCTTAGCATCTCATCCACCTTCAAGGAACCCTTCGAATACCTTATGATGGATTTTATTGAGTTGAATCCGTGTGAGGCAAGAAATACTGCTTGGTGATGGTTGACATGTGGTCAAAGTGGATTGAAGTTTTCCCCACCGCCAAACAGGGCGCAGCAGCAGTGGCCAAAGCCCTGCTGACTGAAATAATTCCCAGATGGGGAATTCCAAGAAAGATAAGTTCAGACAATGGAACACACTTTGTGAGCGAGGCAATAAAACAAGTGGGTCAGTTTTTGGGAATAGATATGAGAACACATTGCAGTTACCACGCGCGCTTCAGGCGAGGGCAGTGGAAACGTGATGAATTCAACCATAAAAAACTAATTGGCAAAATGTTGTGAGGACACTGGACTCACATGGGTGAAACCCTACCAATTGTGTTAATGTACATGAGAATGAGAAAAGACCCAAAGCAAATTTAAGCCCGTTTGAAATCGTCTTTGGAAGACCGCCTTTTATGGGCATGGAAGGGGGTAAACAACAGCTTCCATCCACAGATTTGTGCGAGCACAATATGTTGAATTACTGCAAGGAAATGTCTTCTCTGTTGTCTGATGTCTGTGTGCAGGTGAAAGCTGCTCAGGGAAACTGGCTGAGACTCCCTTGCACAACATCAAGCCAGGAGATTACATGGTGATAAAGGGACCTGAGGAGGAAGAGCTGGAAGGCGAAAGGTGGCTAGGACCTTTTTGTCGTGCTGCTGGCGACTGACACACATGATGAAGGTTGCTGAGGCGGCGTGGGTGCATGCAAGCCATTGCAGAAAGGTCCCAGCAGTGATCGGGGAGGAGGAGCCAAGAGAAGAGAGAAGCAGGAGGCACACGTCTGTGCGAGCAGAGATCAAATATAAACATCATTTGCTGTCATCATCTCAGGAGCAGAGACACTGGCACAGCGTGGTACTGAGTCAACCAGCTTTTCAAAGAAAGCATCAAAGACTTCCTCACACGTTCTGGCAGTACAACTGTGCGATCCATTTAGCCAACTGTAAAGAATGAAGCAAGTGAGATCGTGGCACCGGTTTTCAAAGGTAATCGCATGCCTACTGACTGTATTCAGCTTGGTGATGAGTAAACCAGCGCCACAACCAGTGAAACCACCTGTTATACCAGCCTTCAAACCTGACATTCCCAGCTGGGATGAAACAGCGTGGATGGGAAATGAAGGAGTAGATAAAGGAGGAGCAAAACCAGAAGTGGACAAGGCAATGACAAAATGCCAAGGGAACAAAGCTTGCACTCTGGCACTGCTGCAGAAACAGGAACTGGAGATAAACACCAGCTGCTGGCTTTGTCTACAGATGTCTCACGCCTGGAAGAAAGTACCATTGACTGTTGCAACAATAAATGAAACTGACTGTCTGATCCCACAGCAGATGACGGAAGTGCTTAGAGCTGCAGCGGACATCGAGCAAGGAAGATTCCAACAAAACACCCAACATATACCTGCAAGAGAACACAGCAGTGCGACCACACAGACATGTTGATTCCACCATTGAGAGTAATGCGTTCAAGGAGATGTGTGCGTGTGCTCACAGAGACTGAAGCTGAACGTGAACACAGGGTGGTCTAAATGCAGAGTCAGAATTGACAAGAATTCGACAACAGGGAACTGCACAGCAGTGATAGGTGGTATCACAACAGACTTTACCTGTCCATTTAGCAAACCAAATGACACTTCACCTGCGGCAGTTTGGGTTTGTGGCGACAGAGCATATCATTCCATGCCACAGAAAGACAGCTTTAATGAATGTGGGAACATCTGTGTATTTTCCGGGTAATGAACAGGGAGAAAAGACCAGACAGAAAAGAGATATTGGTTCTGAAATAGGGACATTGCCAAACCGATACAATGGTTATGTCTTGTCAGATCCATGGACAACACCAGGAGCAAATGTGGGTTGGTCTATTTTTCTGGGGTGGGAACAGCAGTAACTATAAACAAAATTAATGGGTTAGCATGGAGTGTGTTGGCTTTAGCCAATAGCACTGAACATGCTATGACAATGGTGAATGAGGAAATGAGACAAATCAGAGATGCAGTTATTCAGAACAGACTGATTTTAGACATGTTAACAGCAGAAAAAGGGGAGTTTGCAAAATGTTGGGACTGTCATTTTGTTTTCACATTCCAGATTACAGCGACAACATCACAAATATCATAAACCATATGAGAGCAGCTGTAAGGGGACCTGAGAAAGCTGATGATTCATGGTTTGGGTGGACAACAAATCTGAGAGGTTTGGGATATTGGCTATGTTACACTGTGTTACCAATTTTTGCAATATTGGCACTAGTCTCGCTGTGTTTACCATGTATTTTCAGTGCATTTCAAGCATAGTACAGAGAATGGTGAAGGCCAGTATGTCTCAGCAAATGGGTAAACTAACTGTTTATAGCGATTACAATGAATGGATGAGCGAATTTGATGAAATGTTTAGCGAGGAGACACCTAAAACAAATTAGGGAATTTTTATTTATTTTTGATTTTATTTTGATTTTATTTTATTTCATCTGGGCAACATTTAAAGCGGAACTCAGATATCTAAATGTTTCTCTATTTACAAGTTTAAGAGAGTGATCATTCATACAAAAATCAGAGATGAAGAGTGTAAGTGTGATGAGTGACTTAAACTTGTTTTTGTTTATTATTATTACTACTTTATTTTTTTATTATTTTTATTATTATTATAATTTTTTTTAAATTATAATCACTACTATACATACACACTTTAAATTTTCTTGTGAGTTATCAAAGAATGATAAAAGGAGGAATTGTTAAAGAAAGATTTAATCATTTATGTTTGAGTTCACACAGAAGTCAACATCTATCTCTGCCACACAAAAACACCTTCTTAACAGGGGATCCGGGCCGTATCCAGATCAGATGATGGACCTGCGCCTGGACATGACCAACGCATCCCTGAAATGTCTGCAGAGAGCATGTCAAATAAACTCCCCCCGTAAATGCCGCATCGACACGACATCCTCATTAAACCCGTCTTGGCGTGATGACTCAATCTTTCGAATAATCTTACAAATATCTATTTGCCTAATATGAATTAAGACCTGCTATGTTGCCAGAATTATAATCATACACTGTTCGTTGGCCAGAGGAGAACTGGCACCCGACTGAGCCTGGTTTCTCCCAAGGTTTTTCTCCATTCTGACCCTGAAGGAGTTTTGGTTCCTTGCCACCGTTGCCTCTGGCTTTTGGCTTGCTCAGTTGGGGACACCTAAATTTCATCTATATTACCCGATCTGCCCGCATTGACACTATATGATACTTGAAATTAGCTTGATAACATCACCGTTTCACCAGAGCGGCTGTACAAACTCTGTTGCATTATTTTCCTGGTAACATTGTGAAGCTGCTTTGAAACAATTGGACTTGTTAAAAAGCGTTATATAAATAAAGGTGATTTGATTTTGATTTATGTCTGTCTGTCGATCGGTCGGTCGAATATGTATGTATGTCGGATATATGTATGTATGTATGTCTGTCGGTTGAGTCGGTCGAATATTTATATATGTATGTATGTATGTCTATCGGTCGGATATGTATGTCTGTCTGTCGATCGTCGGTCGGATATTTATATATGTATGTATGTATGTATGTATGTCTATCGATTAGTCGAATATATGTATGTATGTATGTCTGTCGGTCAGTTGGTCGGTTGGATATGTGTATTTATGTATATATCTGTCGGTCGGTCGGTTGGATATATGTATGTATGTATGTATGTATGTATGTATGTCGATCGGTATGTATGTATGTCGGATATATGTATGTATATATGTATGTATGTTGAGTCGGTTGGTCAGTCGGATATGTGTATTTATGTATGTCTGTCAGTTGGTTGGTGGTCGGATGTATGTATGTATGTCTGTATCGGTTGGATATATATATATATATGTATGTATGTCTGTCGGACGGTCGGATATATGTATGTATGTATGTCTGTCTGTCGGTCGGTCGGATATATGTATGTATGTATGTATGTCGGTCGGTCAGTCGGATATATATGTATGTATGTATGTATGTCGATCGGTCGGTCAGTCGGATATATGTATGTATGTCAGTCGGTCGGTCGGATATATGTATGTATGTCTGTCGGTCGGTCGGATATATGTATGTATGTATATCCGACATACATGCATATATCGAGTCGATCGGTCTGTCGGACGGATATATGTATGTATGTATGTATGTCGATCGGATATATGTATGTATGTCTGTTGATCAGTCGGATGTATGTATGTATGTCTGTCGGTTGAGTGATCGGTCAGTCGGTTGGATATGTGTATTTATGTATGTCTATCGGATATGTATATATCTGTATGTCAGTCGGTCGGATATATATATATATGTATGTATGTCTGTCGGTCGATCGGTCGGATATATGTATGTATGCATGTATGTATCTGTCAATCGGTCGAGTCGGTCGGATATATACATGTATGTATGTCTGTCGAGTGGTCGGTCGGATATATGTATGTATGCATGTATGTATCTGTCAATCGGTGATCGAGTCGGATATATGTATGCATGTATGTATGTCGATCAGTCGGATATGTGTATTAATGTATGTCTGTCGGTCGGATATATGTTTGTATGTATGTTTGTTTGCCTGTCTGTCGGTCGGATATATATATGTATGTATGTATGTATATATGTATGTGTAGAGTGCTGCCTAACTATATTCCCAGCGTGGTGAGTAATTAATATGTTGTTTAAGTAAATTGATAGTTTCTGATGTGATACTAATATAGATCGCTATTTGCCATTAGCGCCTAAACGTCTAATATTATACGCTTGTGTTTTAATGTTTGTGTAGCTATTTACTGTGTTTTTACGTTGCTTGTTGAAATGTTAATGCAAAATATGTTACATTTAGTTGATAAAGTTTAATATGCGTTTGTGATGCAGAGAATGTTTGATGATGTAAATAATACTAAATACTAATTGTAGATTGTTTTTTGTTTTACAGTTTGACCACACACATATGTACCACATACACACAAATACTCAACAAAATCTAACTACAACAACGACCAAATGTGTACATTGTGAGTTCTGCACAAGAGGAATAAAGGACAAAATCAAAATCCAACTTAATGTTATCATTTCATCGGTAACAGCATGTATGTCGATCGGTCGGATATATGTATGTATGTATGTATCTGTCGATCGACCCTATAGAGAATGAGTGGCTGAACTCAAGAGAAGCGCCAACATGGATCTGGGAATCTGAAGGATCTGGAGAGATTCTGTATGGAGGAATGGTCTCTGGTCTCTGAAGTCATCAGGCATTATAAGAGAAAACTCAGAGCTGTTATCAAAAGGAGGTTGCAAACAGTATTTAATAAAAGGGTGCCAATAATTGTGGCCAGCGTGAAAAGCATTTATTTCATAATGTGATTTACCCCACACTTTCAATTCTTTTACTTTAATGAAAAGTTAGATTTTTTTTTTTTTTTTTTTTTAATGAAAGATCAAAAGGATAAACAATGCAGATTTATTTTACAGCCATCTTTGATCATATTTACCAGGGTGCCAATAATTCTGACCACAACTGTATGCAAGAAGATATGTGTGTGTTAGAAAGACATAACAGAGTGTAAAAATGAACAAACAACAGTGAATGTTAAGCTTATATGTAACACATTTAAAAATAATTTACTGTATAAATACAAATGTTTCTTTTCTTTTTAGTGTAATATATTTTTACTTTTCCCAGTCAATTTTTACCTACTGTCTGAATCTGTATTTACAGTAAAGCATTCAGCTAGAAAAAACTGACATTATTGTATTATTGTACACAACAGAAAGCAGTTAGTGTCAACAGAACATAAAAAAGCATGACATCTGTATATAACAAATGGTGAAAAAACATTTTGACCAGTGGCTCACACGATGACTAAAACATTTTTTTTTTTTTATCTTGGTGTCATTGGCCAATTTACTGAAACAATAACTAGGTTTTTAAGCATGAATTAAGTTGAGTTTTCGAATTATTTGTCTAAACTTATTATGCCATTTTATTGTTTTAATAACTGTCCTTGTGTCCTCTACAGAAGTCATAGCATAACATATGAATAGCACACACACGCATTAGTTGCTTCCATGGCACTAGATAGATGGATGTATTGCATATTATTATTGCAGATAGATAGATAGATAGATAGATAGATAGATAGATAGATAGATAGATAGATAGATAGATAGATAGATAGATAGATAGATAGATAGATAGATAGATAGATAGATATGTGTGTAGGTTTTGCTGTGCGCATTCCTGTGAGTGTGTATGAGCCTTCAGCAGCCGCTCATGCAATGTTGTCATGACAACCGCTACACAACATTCACTTCAAGGCGTTTACCTTATTATTTATTATTATTATTATTATTATTTATTATTATTATTATTATTATTTCTTATCATATACCTTATAGAAAGGCGAGAGTCGTGTTTGTTTCTATTGAGCCTGATTTCTCAAAATGGTGTGCGTATCCTGGGTACCATGGCAACAGTGCGAGTTTATAGTAAACATGAGAGGGCTCGCACACTCACAGAAAATGGGTCGAGCTCAGTATTTTGACTGAATAATACGGTTTCTTCCTCATAAAACCTTAACATATGTCTTCTGAACACTTTCCACATATGCCACGCGTCTCACTTTATCATTGCGTGATACTTTTGTATCCTTTTCGTAAAGTTTTAGCTTGGTGGCCATTCGCTGCCGTTATATGGAGGAGCGTGCAGGACTTTTTATTTTTATTTTTATTAATTATCTCTGCTTTTGAGGTTCGAAAGATAGAAGGACACAGGGCATTGAAACAACAGCAGGGTGAGTAAAAGATGGCTTTATTTTATTTTGATCCCTTTAAGCATATACTCAGGAATTCTGGTGCCGTTGGGCGCTGTTATGGCGTCATGAGTGATCGATCAGCGTGAGAATGCAGTGTCGAGAAGTGAATCTGCGACATCGCGGCGTTTGTGCCGCACCATCAGCGACATCAACGCTAGGTACAATTATATATCTATATGTATAGATAAAATTGTGTACATATGTTTGAGAAGCATATGGCATTTGGTAAGAGGCGTGTCTTTATACAATCTCCAAAAGCTACAAGCAATTTCTCTCGCATTATATTATATTAGTTGCTTCCATAGCACTCTATTGGCCTGTAGATGCAGATTGTTGCATTGTTGATTGTGAGGTGTTTGTTTGAAAATTGCTATATTGTATTGTCAATTTATCTCTGATTTATAACTGTTTTATTATATATATTCTGTATATATTATGTTAGTTGTTTAGATATAGGACCGACAGACAGACAGACAGACAGACAGACAGACAGATAGATAGATAGATAGATAGATAGATAGATAGATAGATAGATAGATAGATAGATAGATAGATAGATAGATAGATAGATAGATAGATAGATAGATAGAAAGTTATGCTTTTTGTCATAATGTTTAGTGTTTACAGTTGCAGATTGTCATTTGTTATAATGTCACATTCATTGCTGATTATTGTTATGCTTTTTATTTTGTCACTTTGTTTAGCATTCGCTGCATCAGAGGGTGGGCTAGAGTCCTCCAGAGATGAAGATTGAACCTTCGGGAGAGTAATGTTGTTCGAGTCTAACCCAGAGCTGAAGGCCATGTTTTCCTGGAGAACTCTTCACCATGTCCCGAACACTCAAGGTTGGACTTCATATATTGTCAGATATATGTAATATGTATATGTATATGTCTGTCAGTCGGTCGGTCGGATATGTGTATGTATGTCTGTCTGTCGATCGGTCGGTTGGTCGAGTCGATCGGATATATGTATGTATGTATGTCTGTCGATCGAGTCGATCGGTCGGATATATGTATGTATGTATGTCTGTTGGTCGGATATATGTATGTATGTATGTATGTCTGTCGATCGTGAGTCGGTCGGATATATATGTATGTATGTCTGTCTGTCGGATATATGTATGTATGTATGTATGTCATGTCGGATATATGTATGTATGTATGTCTGTCTGTCGAGTCGGATATATATGTATGTATGTCTGTCTGTCGGATATATGTATGTATGTATGTCGGTCGGTCGATTCGGTCGGATATATGTATGTATGTATGTTGGTCGATCGGATAGGTAGGTAGACATGTTAGATAGATATTGTCCTTCCAAAGTGAATGTGGTGGTGGGCATAGATAGACAGATAGGTGTGTGTGTAGGTAGGTAGGTATGTAGTAGGTAGGTATGTGTAGGTAGGCAGACAGACAGATAATGTCCTTCAAATGAAGGGGTGGTGGTGGTCGTAGATAGATAGATAGATAGATATGTATGATAGATAGATAGTCGGATATGTATAGGTAGGTAGGTGTGTGTCAGGTCGGATATGTATGTATGTATGTAGTAGGCAGACAGATAGATAGATGTATGTCCTTCCAAAGTGAAGGGGTGGTGGTGGGCATAGATATGATAGATAGATAGATGTATGTATGTAGGCAGGTAGGTATGTGTATGGCAGGTAGGCAAGCAGATAGATTAGATAGATGTTGTCCTTCCAAAGTGAAGGGGTGGTGGTGGGTGTAGATAGATAGATAAACAGACAGAGATAGATAGGCCCACTCTGTATGTCGCAAGCTGTGGAGCTTCAGGTGGTCCTTCTCATGGTGGACACAGCATCTCATTCGCTGCATCAGAGGGTGGGTAGAGTCCTCCAGAGATGAAGATTCAGATCGATACCCCTTTCGGGGAGAGTAATGTTGATCGAGTCTAACCCAGAGCTGATGGCCATGCTTTCCTGGAGAACTCTTCAGGTATGTATGAACACTCAAGGTTGGATTTCATATATTGTCATAGATATGTAATATAGATGTATATATATATAGATCTATAGTTGGTCGGATATATGTATGTCTGATAGGTTAGTCGGTCAGATATATGTATGTATATATGTCTGTCAGTCGGTCAGATATATGTATGTATGTATGTATCTGTCTGTCTAGTCGGTCGGATATATGTATGTATGTATGTCAGTCGGTCGGTGATCGGATATATGTATGTATGTATAAATGATGGATATATGTATATATGTATGTATGTCTGTCGGTCATCGGATATATGTATGTATGTCTGTCGGTCGAAGTCGGTCGGATATATGTATGTATGTATGTCTGTCGGTCGGTCAGTCGGATATATGTATGTATGTATGTCTGTCTGTCTGTCGGATATATGTATTTATGTATGTATGTATAGTCGATAATGATCGGATATATGTATGTATGTATGTTTGTCAAGTCAGTCGGATATATGTATGTATGTCTGTCTGTCTGTCGGATATATGTATGTATGTATGTATGTCGGTCGATAGTCGGATATATATATGTATGTATGTATGTCGATTCGGTCGGTCAGGTAGGCAGACAGTTAGATAGATATTGTCCTTCCAAAGTGAAGGGGTGGTGGTGGGCATAGATAGACAGATAGGTGTGTGTGTGTAGGTAGGTAGGTATGTATGTAGGCAGGTAGGTGTGTTGGCAGGTAGGCAGACAGACAGATAATGTCCTTCCAAATGAAGGGGTGGTGGTGGGCGTAGACAGATAGATAGATACTATAGATAGATAGATAGATAGATAGGTGTGTAGGTAGGCAGGTGTGTAGGCAGGTAGGTGTGTAGGCAAGTAGGTAGACAGACAGATATTGTCCTTCCAAAGTGAAGGGGTGGTGGTGGGCATAGATAGATAGATAGATAGATAGATAGATAGATAGATAGATAGATAGATAGATAGATAGATAGATAGATAGATAGATAGATAGATAGATAGATAGATAGATAGATAGATAGGTAGGTGTGTAGGCAGGTAGGCAGACAGTTAGATAGATATTGTCCTTCCAAAGTGAAGGGGTGGTGGTGGGTGTAGATAGATAGACAGATAGGTGTGTAGGTAGGTAGGTAGGTATGTAGGCAGGTAGGTGTGTAGACAGGTAGGCAAGCAGATAGATAGATATTGTCCTTCCAAAGTGAAGGGGTGGTGGTGGGCATAGATAGATAGATAGATAGATAGATAGATAGATAGATAGATAGATAGATAGATAGATAGATAGATAGATAGATAGATAGATAGATAGATAGATAGATAGATAGATAGATAGATAGGTAAGCAGGTAGGCAAGCAGATAGATAGATATTGTCCTTCCAAAGTGAAGGGGTGGTGGTGGGTGATAGATAGATAGATAAACAGACAGAGAGATAGATGGCCCCACTCTATCGCATCGCAAGCTGTGGAGCTTCAGGTGGTCCTTCTCATGGTGGACACAGCATCTCATTCGCTGCATCAGAGGGTGGGCTAGAGTCCTCCAGAGATGAAGATTCAGCTGCGTTACCCCTTTCGGGGAGAGTAATGTTGTTTGAGTCTAACCCAGAGCTGTGGCCATGCTTTCCTGGAGAACTCTTCACCATGTCCCGAACACTCAAGGTTGGATTTCATATATTGTCATATATATATAATATAGATATGTATATGATATATATGTCTGTTAGTTAGTCGGATATGTATGTATAGATAGAAGTTAGATGATATATATATGTATGTCTGTCAGTCAGGTCGGATATATATGTATGTATGTATGTCTGTCGGTCTGTCGGATATATGTATGTATGTATGTCTGTCGGTCGGTCGGTCGGATATATGTATGTATGTATGTCTGTCGGTCGGATATATGTATATATGTATGTATGTATGTCTGTCAGTGGATATATGTGTATGTATGTCTGATCAGGTCGGTCGGATATATGTATGTATGTATGTCTGTCTGTCTGTCAGTCGGATATATGTATGTATGTATGTATGTGTCTATCAGTCGGATGGATATATGTATGTATGTATGTGTCGGTCGGATATATGTATGTATGTATAGTATCGGATATATATATGTATGTCTGTCTGTCGGTATAGTCGGATATATGTATGTATGTATGTATGTGTATATGTCTGTCGGATATATATGTATGTATATCTGTGTCTGTCGGTCGGATCGGATATATGTATATCTGTATGTCTGTCTGTCTGTATGGATATATGTATGGATATATGTATGTATGTATGTCTGTCTGTCGGTCGATCGGATATATATATGTATGTATGTCTGTCTGTCAGTCGGATATATGTATGTATGTATGTATGGATATATGTATGTATATATATATGTCTATATATATAGTCGGATATATGTATATATGTATGTATGTCTGTGTGTGTCTGTCGATATATGGATATATGTATATGTATGTCTGTCTGTCTGTCGGTATATATATGTATGTATGTCTATCTGTCTGTCGGATATATGTATGTATGTATGTCTGTAGTATATATATATGTATGTATGTCTGTCTGTCTGTCTATCGGATATATATATGTATGTATGTCTGTCTGTCAGTCGATCGGATATATGTATGTATGTATGTCTGTCTGTCTAGTCGGATATATGTATGTATGTATGTCTGTCTGTCTATCGGATATATGTATGTATGTATGTATGTCGGTTAGTCGAGTCGGATATATGTATGTATGTATGTCTGTCGGTCGGTCGGTCGGATATATGTATGTATGTATGTCTGTCTGTCTATCGGATATATGTATGTATGTATGTCGGTCGGTCGGGTCGGATATATGTATGTATGTATGTCGGTCGGTCGGTCAGGTAGGCAGACAGTTAGATAGATATTGTCCTTCCAAAGTGAAGGGGTGGTGGTGGTGGGCATAGATAGACAGATAGGTGTGTGTGTGTAGGTAGGTAGGTATGTAGGCAGGTAGGTGTGTTGGCAGGTAGGCAGACAGACAGATAATGTCCTTCAAATGAAGGGGTGGTGGTGGGGTAGATAGATAGATAGATAGATAGATAGATAGATAGATAGATAGATAGATAGATAGATAGATAGATAGATAGATAGATAGATAGATAGATAGATAGATAGATAGATAGATAGATAGATAGATAGATAGTGTGTAGGTAGGCAGGTGTGTAGGCAGGTAGGTGTGTAGGCAAGTAGGCAGACAGACAGATATTGTCCTTCAAAGTGAAGGGGTGGTGGTGGGTGTAGATAGATAGATAGATAGTGTGTAGGTAGGTAGGTAGGTATGTAGGCAGGTAGGTGTGTAGACAGGTAGGCAAGCAGATAGATAGATATTGTCCTTCCAAAGTGAAGGGGGTGTGTGGTAGATAGATAGATAGATAGATAGATAGATAGATAGATAGATAGATAGATAGATAGATAGATAGATAGATAGATAGATAGATAGATAGATAGATAGATAGATAGATAGATAGGTAGGTGATATGCAGTAGGTGTGTAGGCAGGCAGGCAAGCAGATAGAGATATTGTCCTTCCAAAGTGAGGGGGTGGTGGTGGGTGTAGATAGATAGATAAACAGACAGAGATGATAGATCCCCCACTCTATCGCATGCGCAAGCTGTGGAGCTTCAGGTGGTCCTTCTCATGGTGGACACAGCATCTCATTCGCTGCATCAGAGGGTGGGCTAGAGTCCTCCAGAGATGAAGATTCAGCTGCGTTACCCCTTTCGGGAGAGTAATGTTGTTGAGTCTAACCCAGAGCTGATGGCCATGCTTTCCAAAGAGAACTCTTCACCATGTCCCGAACACTCAAGGTTGGATTTCATATATTGATCATAGATAGATAATATAGATAGATATATATGTATATATGTCTGTTAGTTAGTCGGATATATGTATGTCTAGGTGGTGGTCAGGTCAGATATATATAGATGTATGTGTCTATCAGTCAGTCGGATGGGTATATGTAATGTATGTAGGTCGGTCAGTCAGATAGATATGTATGTATGTATGTCTGTAGGATATCGGATATATGTATGTATGTCTGTCTGTCTGTCGGTCGGATCGGATATATATGTATGTATGTCTGTCTGTAGGATATATGTATGTATGTATGTCTGTCTGTCAGTCGGATATATGTATGTATGTATATGTCAGTCGGATATATGGATATATATATGTATGTATAGATAGTCTGTCGATCGGATATATGTATGTATATGTATGTCTGTCGATGATAGATAGATGATCGGATATAGATATGTATGTCTGCATCGGTAGATGGGTATTGGATATATGTATGTATGTCTGTAGATGTCGGTCGGTCGGATATATGTATGTATGTATGTCTGTCGGTCGGTGGTGGTCGGATATATGTATGTATGTATGTCATGTCGGTCGGTCGGATATATGTATGTATGTATGTATATGTATGTATGTATGTCTGATATATGTATGTATGTATGTATGTCTAGTCGGTCTGGAGATATATATGTATGTATGTCTGTTCTGTCGGTCAGTCGGATATATGTATATATATATATGTCTGTCGGTCGGATATATGTATGTATATGTCTGTCGTCAAGTCGGATATATATATATATGTATGTATGTCTGTCAGTCGGATATATGTATGTATGTCTGTCGGTCGGTCAGTCGGATATATATATGTATGTATGTCTGTCTGTGGGTATGTCGGATATATGTATGTATGTATGTCTGTCTGATCGATATATGTATATATGTATGTATGTCTGATGTCGGTCGAGTCGGATATATGTATGTATGTCTGTCTGTCTGTCGGATATATATATATATATGTATGTCTATCTATGATCGGATATATGTATGTATGTATGTATCGATTCGGTGATCGGATATATGTATGTATGTATGTCTGTCGGTGTCTGTCAGGTAGGCAGACAGTATAGATAGATATTGTCCTTCCAAAGTGAAGGGTATATGGTAGGCATAGTAGATAGATAGATAGATATGTGTGTATGTCTATCAGTAGGTCGGATATGTAGGTAGGTAGGTGTGTTGGCAGGTAGGCAGACATACAGATAATGTCCTTCAAAATGAAGGGGTGGTGGTGGCGACAGACAGATAGATAGATGTAGATAGATAGATAGATAGATAGATAGATGTATGTATAGATAGATAGATAGATAGATAGATAGATAGATAGATAGATAGGTCGGTATGTATGTAGATAGATAGTGTGTAGTCAGGTAGGCAGACAGATAGATAGATATTGTCCTTCCAAAGTGAAGGGGTGGTGGTGGGCATAGATAGACAGATAGGTGTGTGTGTAGGTAGGTAGGTATGTAGGCAGGTAGGTGTGTTGGCAGGTAGGCAGACAGACAGATAATGTCCTTCCAAAATGAAGGGGTGGTGGTGGGCGTAGACAGATAGATAGATATATAGATAGATAGATAGATAGATAGATAGATAGATAGATAGATAGATAGATAGATAGATAGATAGATAGATAGATAGATAGATAGATAGATAGATAGATAGATAGGTGTGTAGGTAGGCAGGTGTGTAGGCAGGTAGGTGTGTAGGCAAGTAGGCAGACAGACAGATATTGTCCTTCCAAAGTGAAGGGGTGGTGGTGGGTGTAGATAGATAGACAGATAGTGTGATAGGTAGGTAGGTAGGTAGATAGTAGGCAGGTAGGTAGATAGACAGGTAGGCAGAGCAGATAGATAGATGTCCTTCCAAATGTGAAGGGGTGGTGGATAGATAGATAGATAGATAGATAGATAGATAGATAGATAGATAGATAGATAGATAGATAGATAGATAGATAGATAGATAGATAGATAGATAGATAGATAGATAGATAGATAGATAGATAGGTAGGTGTGTAGGTAGGTAGGTAGGTATGTAGGCAGGTAGGTGTGTGTGAACAGGTAGGCAAGCAGATAGATAGATATTGTCCTTCCAAAGTGAAGGTGGTGGTGGTGGGATAGATAGATATAGATAGATAGATAGATAGATAGATAGATAGATAGATAGATAGATAGATAGATAGATAGATAGATAGATAGATAGATAGATAGATAGATAGGTGTGTAGGCAGGTAGGTGTGTAGGCAGGTAGGCAAGCAGATAGATAGATATTGTCCTTCCAAAGTGAAGGGGTGGTGGTGGGTGTAGATAGATAGATAAACAGACAGAGAGATAGATAGCCCCCCCCCCCACTCTATCGCATCGCAAGCTGTGGAGCTTCAGGTGGTCCTTCTCATGGTGGACACAGCATCTCATTAAGCTGCATCAGAGGGTGGGCTAGAGTCCTCCAGAGATGAAGATTCAGCTGCGTTACCCCTTTCGGGGAGAGTAATGTTGTTGAGTCTAACCCAGAGCTGAATGGCCATGCTTTCCTGGAGAACTCTTCACCATGTCCCGAACACTCAAGGTTGGATTTCATATATTGTCATATATATGTAATATAGATATGTATATGTATATATGTCTGTTAGTTAGTCGGATATATGTATGTCTGTCGGTCGGTCGGGATATATATATGTATGTCTGTCTGTCGGTCGGATCGGATATATGTATGTATGTATGTCTGTCGGTCGGTGTGTATGTATGTATGTATGTCTGTCTATCTGTCTGTCTGTCTTCGGATATATGTATGTATGTATGTCTGTCAGATAGTCGATCGGATATATGTATGTATGTATGTCTGTCTGTCGATCGATCGGATATATGTATGTATGTATGTATGTATGTATGTCGGATATATGTATGTATGTATGTCTGTCTGTCTGTCTGGATATATGATATATATGTATGTCTGTCAGATGTCAGTCGGATATATGTATGTATGTATGTGTCGGTCGATCGGATATATGTATGTATGTCTGTCGGTCAGTCGGATATATGTATGTATGTATGTCTGTCGGTCAGTCGGATATATGTATGTATGTCTGTCTGTCGGTGGAGTCGGATATAGATATGTATGTATGTATGATGTCGGTATGTATGTATGGATATATATATGTATGTATGTCTGTCTGTCTGTCAGTCGGATATATGTATGTATGTATGTCTGTCTGTCATGTCTATCGGATATATGTATGTATGTATGTCTGTCGGTCAGTCGGATATATGTATGTATGTATGTCTGTCTGTCAGTCGGATATATATATGTATGTATGTCTGTCTGTCTGTCAGGATATATGTATGTATATGTCTGTCTGTCGGTCGGATATATGTATGTATGTATGTCTGTCGGTCGTCAGTCGGATATATGTATGTATGTATGTCTGTCAGTCGGTCGGATATATATATGTATGTATGTCTGTCTGTCGGTCGTCGATATATATATGTATGTATGTCTGTCGATCGGAATATGTATATATGTATGTATGTCTGTCGGTCTGTCGATATATATGTATGTATGTATGTCTGTCGGTCAGTCGGATATATGTATGTATGTATGTCTGTCTGTCATCGGATATATGTATATATGTATGTCTGTCTGTCAGTCGGATATATGTATGTATGTATGTCTGTCATGTCGGTCGGTCGGATATATGTATGTATGTATGTCTGTCGGTCAGGTAGGCAGACAGTTAGATAGATATTGTCCTTCCAAAGTGAAGGGGTGGTGGGGGCATAGATAGATAGATAGATAGTGTGTGTCTGTAGGTAGGTAGGATATGTGTAGGTAGGTATGTAGGCAGGTAGGTGTGTTGGCAGGTAGGCAGACAGACAGATAATGTCCTTCCAAATGAAAGGGGGTGGTGGTGGGCGTAGACAGATAGATAGATAGATATAGATAGATAGATAGATAGATAGATAGATAGATAGATAGATAGATAGATAGATAGATAGATAGATAGATGTATGTAGGTGTGTAGGCAGATAGGGTGTGTCAGGCAGGTAGGCAGAGCAGACAGATATTGTCCTTCCAAAGTGAAGGGGTGGTGTGGTGGGCATAGATAGACAGATAGTGTGTGTGTGTAGGTAGGTAGGTATGTAGGCAGGTAGGTGTGTTGGCAGGTAGGCAGACAGACAGATAATGTCCTCCAAATGAAAGTGTGGTGGGTGGTGGATAGGCATAGATAGATAGATAGATAGATAGATAGATAGATAGATAGATAGATAGATAGATAGATAGATAGATAGATAGATAGATAGATAGATAGATAGATAGATGGAGTGTGTAGGTAGGCAGGTGTGTAGGCAGGTAGGTGTGTAGGCAGAGTAGGCAGACAGACAGATATTGTCCTTCCAAAGTGAAGGGGTGGTGGTGGGTGTAGATAGATAGATAGATAGGTAGTGTGTAGGTAGGTAGGTAGGTATGTAGGTAGGTAGGTGTGTAGACAGGTAGGCAAGCAGATAGATAGATATTGTCCTTCCAAAGTGAAGGGGGTGGTGGTGGGCATAGATAGATAGATAGATAGATAGATAGATAGATAGATAGATAGTAGATAGATAGATAGATATAGATAGATAGATAGATAGGTAGATAGATAGATAGATAGATAGGTAGGTGTGTAGTAGGATAGGTATGTAGGCAGGTAGGTGTGTAGACAGGTAGGCAAGCAGATAGATAGATATTGTCCTTCCAAAGTGAAGGGGGGTGGTGGATAGGATAGATAGATAGATAGATAGATAGATAGATAGATAGATAGATAGGTAGATGTAGGCAGGTAGGTGTGTAGGCAGGTAGGCAAGCAGATAGATAGATGAATATTGTCCTTCCAAAGTGAAGGGTGGTGGTGGGTGTAGATAGATAGATAAACAGACAGAGAGATAGATGGCCCCCCCACTCTATCGCATGCATGCAAGCTGTGGAGCTTCAGGTGGTCCTTCTCATGGTGGACACAGCATCTCATTCGCTGCATCAGAGGGTGGGCTAGAGTCCTCCAGAGATGAAGATTCAGCTGCGTTACCCCTTTCGGGGAGAGTAATGTTGTTCGAGTCTAACCCAGAGCTGACGGCCATGCTTTCCTGGAGAACTCTTCACCATGTCCCGAACACTCAAGGTTGGATTTCATATATTGTCATATATATGTAATATAGATATGTATATGTATATATGTCTGTTAGTTGGTCGGATATATGTATGTCTGTCGGTCGGTCGGTCAGATATATGTATGTATGTCTGTCTGTCGGTCGGTCGGATATATGTATGTATGTATGTCTGTCGGTCGGATATCGGTGGATATATATATGTATGTATGTCTGTCTGTCGGTCGGTCATGTCGGATATATGTATGTATGTATGTCTGTCGATCGGTCAGTCGGATATTTGTATGTATGTATGTCTGTCTGTCGGTCGGATATATGTATGTATGTATGTCTGTCTGTGATGGATAGATATATGTATGTATGTATGTCTGTCAGATAGGGATATATGTATATATGTATGTATATCTATCGGTCGGTCGGATATATGTATGTATGTATGTCAGTCGGTCGGATATATGTATGTATGTATGTCTGTCAGTCGGTCGGATATATGTATATATGTATGTATGTCTGTCTGTCTATGAGTCATATATATATGTATGTATGTATGTCTCGGATATATATATGTATGGATATATGTATGTATATATGTATGTATGTCTGTCAGTCGGTCGGATATATGTATGTATGTATGTATGTAGATGTCAGTCGGATATATGGATATATGTATATGTATGTATGTCTGTCGATATATATATATGTATATATGTCTGTGTCAGTATATATGTATGTATGTATGTCTGTCAGTCGGATATATGTATGTATGTATCTGTCTGTCGGTCGGATATATGTATGTATGTATGTCTGTCAGTCAGTCGGATATATGTATGTATGTATGTCTGTCGGATCTGGATATATATATGTATGTATGTCTGTCTGTCAGTCGGATATATGTATGTATATATGTCTGTCTGTCTGTCAGGGTCGGATATATGTATGTATGTATGTCTGTCTGTAGTCGGATATATGTATGTCTGTCTGTCTGTCGGTCAGATCGATATATGTATGTATGTCTGTCGGTCAGATCGGATATATGTATATGTCTGTCTGTCTGTCTGTAGAGTCGGATATATGTATGTATGTATGTATATGTATGTCTATCGGATATATATATTTATATATGTCTGTCTGTGAAAGATAGTCGGATATATGTATGTATGTATATGATGATATGTCTGAGTCGGATATATATGTATGTATGTATGTCGGTCGTGTCGGTCAGGTAGGCAGACAGTTAGATAGATATTGTCCTTCAAAGTGAAGGGGTGGTGGTGGGCATAGATAGACAGATAGGTGTGTGTGTAGGTAGGTAGGTATGTAGGCAGGTAGGTGTGTTGGCAGGTAGGCAGACAGACAGATAATGTCCTTCCAAATGAAGGGGTGGTGGTGGGCGTAGATGATATGTAGATAGATAGATAGATAGACAGATAGATAGATAGATAGATAGATAGATAGATAGATAGATAGATAGATAGATAGATAGATAGATAGATAGATAGATAGATAGATAGATAGATAGATGATAGATGATAGATAGGTGTGTAGGTAGGCAGGTGTGTAGGCAGGTAGGTGTGTAGGCAAGTAGGCAGAGGCAGACAGACAGATATTGTCCTTCCAAAGTGAAGGGGTGGTGGTGGTGGGTGTAGATAGATAGACAGATAGGTGATGTAGGTAGGTAGGTAGGTATGTAGGCAGGTAGGTGTGTAGACAGGTAGGCAAGCAGATAGATAGATATTGTCCTTCCAGATGAAGATGGTGATGGGCATAGATAGATAGATAGATAGATAGATAGATAGATAGATAGATAGATAGATAGATAGATAGATAGATAGATAGATGATAGATGATAGGTAGGTAGGTGTGTAGGCAGGTAGGCAGACAGTTAGATAGATATTGTCCTTCCAAAGTGAAGGGGTGGTGGTGGGTGTAGATAGATAGACAGATAGGTGTGTGAGGTAGGTAGGTAGGTATGTAGGCAGGTAGGTGTGTGTAGACAGGTAGGCAAGCAGATAGATAGATATTGTCCTTCAAAGTGAAGGGGGTGGTGGTGGGCATAGATAGATAGATAGATAGATAGATAGATAGATAGATAGATAGATAGATAGATAGATAGATAGATAGATAGATAGATAGATAGATAGATAGATAGATAGATAGATAGATAGATAGATAGATAGGCAGGTAGGTGTGTAGGCAGGTAGGCAAGCAGATAGATAGATATTGTCCTTCCAAAGTGAAGGGGTGGTGGTGGGTGTAGATAGATAGATAAACAGACAGAGATAGATGCCCCCACTCTATCGCATGTCGCAAGCTGTGGAGCTTCAGGTGGTCCTTCTCATGGTGGACACAGCATCTCATTCGCTGCATCAGAGGGTGGGCTAGAGTCCTCCAGAGATGAAGATTCAGCTGCGTTACCCCTTTCGGGGAGAGTAATGTTGTTCGAGTCTAACCCAGAGCTGACGGCCATGCTTTCCTGGAGAACTCTTCACCATGTCCCGAACACTCAAGGTTGGATTTCATATATTGTCATATATATGTAATATAGATATGTATATGTATATATGTCTGTTAGTTGGTCGGATATATGTATGTCTGTCGGTCGGTCGGTCAGATATATGTATGTCTGTCTGTCGTCGGTCGGATATATGTATGTATGTATGTCTGTCGGTCAGTCGGATATATATGTATCGGATATATGTATGTATGTATGTCTGTCTGTCTGTCGGATATATGTATGTATGTCTGTCGGTCGGTCGGATATATGTATGTATGTCTGTCTGTCGGTCGGATATATGTATGTATGTATGTCTGTCGGATATATGTATGTATGTATGTATGTCTGTCAGTGTAAGTCGGATATATCGGATGTATGTATGTCTGTATGTCGGTCGGATATATGTATGTATGTGTGTCTGTCTGTCGGTCGGATATATGTATGTACACTCACCTATGTCTGTTATTAGGAACATGTATGTACTGTGTCATTAATGGATATTATCTAATCTGTCGGCCAATCACATGTCAGTTGGTCAATGCATTTATATGTATGGTCGGATATATGTATGACAATGTCTGAACTCGGATGAATGTATGTATGGAAAGAAAGGTGGATTCGGCAATTTTGAGCGTAGCATGGATGTATGTATGTCTGTCAATCGGTCTGGGATATATGTAGGTAATCTGCATCAGTTACTGGGTGTGCATGACCATTTCTAGGATTTATGTATGTAGAATGGTGTCTGTCAGGAAGGAAATGTATGTAGTATGTCTTCAAATGAAGTCGGTGGATGTATGTATGTATGTATGTTGATGGTAGAGATAGATAGATAGAGAATGTCTGTGATTCAAGCTGATAGAAGATACTATGTACTGTAAATAACCATAGATACAACCAGGTATAGCAAAGATTTGTGAAGCCACATGCACAGATAGGTGTGTGGCAGATGGGTGTATGGTGCAGGCAGACAGACAGACAGATGGAGACCACTCATCTCCACTACAAATAGGAAAAAGAGGCTGGTATTTGCACAAGCTCACCAAAATTCGACAGTTGAAGACTGGAAGATGTATGATGCCTGTCTGATGAGTCTCGATTTCTGATGTATGTATTCAGATGGTAGAGTCAGATATCTTGGCATAAACAGAATGAAGAACATGGTGGTCCATCATGCCTTGATAGATAGATGTATAGGCTGGTGGTGGTGGTGTAATGGTGTGGGGATGAGATGGCACACTTTAGGTATGTAGTGCCAATTGGGCATCGTTTAAATGCCATTGCCTACCTGAGCATTGTGGTGTTCTGACCATGACAGATAGATTTATGACCACCATGTATGTCTCTGATGGCTACTTCCAGCAGGATAGATGCACCATGTCACAAAGCTCGAATAATTTCAGGTTGGTTGTCTTGAACAATGAGAAATGTAGTGTCCTTGTACTAAATGGCCTGTCAGTCACCAGATCTCAACCCAATAGAGCATCTTTGGGATGTGGTGGAACAGGAGCTTCATGTCCTGGATGTGCATCCCACAAATCTCCATCAACTGCAAGATGCTATCCTATCAATATGGGCCAACATTTCTAGAAGAATGCTTGTAGCATGTTGTTGAATCAATGCCCAGAGCTGTATGCCATACTTAAGGGAGAGTTCTGAAGGCTAATGTGGTGGTGGTCAAGGTACACAGTTTCATAGTATGGTGTATATAATAATAGATATGTATATGTATGTATGTCTGTAGGTCGGTCGGATATATATGTATGTCTAGATATGTAGTCGGTCGATCGGATATATGTATGTATGTCTGTCGGTCGATCGGATATATGTATGTATGTCTATGTCTGTCTGTAGGTCGGTCGGATATATGTATGTATGTATGTCGTCGGTCAGGTCGGTCGGATATGTATGTATGTATGTATTCGTCGGATATATGTATGTATGTCTGTCTGTATGTCGGTCGGATATGTATGTATGTATGTCTGTCTGTCAGTCGTCGGATATATGTATGTATGTCTGTCTGTCAGTCGGTCGGATATATATATGTATGTATGTCTGTCGGGTAGTCGGATATGGATATATGTATGTATGTCTGTCTGTCAAATTAGATTCGGATATATGTATGTATGTATGTCTGTCTGTCGGTCGGATATATGTATGTATGTATGTCTGTCGGGTCGGATATATGTATGTATAGTATATGTATGTGTGTCGGTCGGATCGGATGTATGTATGTATGTATGTATGTCGGTCTGTCGGATATATGTATATATGTATGTTGTCAGTCAGTCGGATATATGTATGTATGTATGTCTGTCCTTAGTCAGATATATGTATGTATGTATGTCTGTCTGACAGTCGGATATATGTATGTATGTATGTCTGTCGGTCGGTCGGTCGGATATATGTATGTATGTATGTCGGTGTGGTCGGTCAGGTAGGCAGACAGTTAGATAGATATTGTCCTTCCAAAGTGAAGGGTGGTGGTGGGGCATAGATAGACAGATAGGTGTGTGTAGGTAGGTAGGTATGTAGGCAGGTAGGTATGTTGGCAGGTAGGCAGACAGACAGATAATGTCCTTCCAAATGAAGGGTGGTGGTGGGCATGATAGATAGATAGATAGATAGATAGATAGATAGATAGATAGATAGATAGATAGATAGATAGATAGATAGATAGATAGATAGATGAGATAGATAGATAGATAGATAGATAGATATTGGTGTGTGAGGTAGGATGTAGGCAGTTAGGTGTGTAGGCAAGTAGAGATAGATAGAGATATTGTCCTTCCAAAGTGAAGGGTGGTGGTGGAGTGTAGATAGATAGACAGATAGGTGTGTAGGTAGGTAGGTAGGTATGTAGGCAGGTAGGTGTGTAGACAGGTAGGCAGAGCAGATAGATAGATGATTGTCCTTCCAAAGTGAAGGGGTGGTGGTGGAGCATAGATAGATAGATAGATAGATAGATAGATAGATAGATAGATAGATAGATAGATAGATAGATTGATAGATAGATAGATAGATAGATAGATAGATAGATAGATAGATATAGATGGATAGGTGTGTAGGTAGGTAGGTAGGTATGTAGGCAGGTAGGTGTGTAGACAGGTAGGCAAGCAGATAGATAGATATTGTCCTTCCAAAGTGAAGGGGTGGTGGTGGGCATAGATAGATAGATAGATAGATAGAGATAGATAGATAGATAGATAGATAGATAGATAGATAGATAGATAGATAGATAGATAGATAGATAGATAGATAGATAGATGAATAGATAGATGCTTGCAGGCAGGTAGGTGTGTAGGCAGGTAGGCAAGCAGATAGATAGATATTGTCCTTCCAAAGTGAAGGGGTGGTGGTGGGTGTAGATAGATAGATAAACAGACAGAGATAGATAGCCCCCCCCCCACTCTATCGCATGCATCGAAGCTGTGGAGCTTCCAGGTGGTCCTTCTCATGGTGGACACAGCATCTCATTCGCTGCATCAGAGGGTGGGCTAGAGTCCTCCAGAGATGAAGATTCAGCTGCGTTACCCCTTCAGGAGAGTAATGTTGTTCGAGTCTAACCCAGAGCTGGCGGCCATGCTTTCCTGGAGAACTCTTCACCATGTCCCGAACACTCAAGGTTGGATTTCATATATTGTCATATATATGTAATATAGATATGTATATATATATATGTCTGTTAGTTAGTCGGATATATGTATGTCTGTCGGTCGGTCGGTCGGATATATATATGTATGTCTGTCTGTCGGTCGATCGGATATATGTATATATGTATGTCTGTCGGTCTGTCGGATATATGTATGTATATGTCTGTCACAGTCAGTTGGATCGGATATATGTATGTATGTCTGTCAGTCAAATCGGATATATGTATGTATGTATGTCTGTCGGTCAGTCGGATATATGTATGTATGTATGTAGTGTATGATATATGTATGTATGTATGTCTGTCGTCAGTCGATATATATATGTCTGTATGTGTATGTATGTATGTATGTCATCGGTCAGTCGGATATATGTATGTATGTCTGTCTGTCGGTCTGTCGGATATATGTGTATGTATGTATGTCTGTCGGATATATGTATGTATGTATGTCTGTCAGTCGGTCGGATATATGTATATGTATGTGTGTCTGTCTGTATAGTCGGATATATATGTATGTATGTCTGTCTGTCTGTATGTCAGTCTGTCGGATATATGTATGTCTGTCTGTCAGTCAGTCGGATATATGTATGTATGTATGTATGTCTGTCGGATATATGTATATATATGTATGTCTGTCGATTCAGTCGGATATATGTATGTATGTCTGTCTGTCAGTCAGTCGGATATATGTATGTATGTATGTATGTCTGTCTGTCAGTCGGATATATATGTCTGTCTGTCGATTCGGTCGGATATGTATGTATGTATGTCTGTCTATCAGGATATATGGATATATGTATGTCTGTCTGTCAGTCAGTCGGATATGTATGTATGTATGTCTG
>JAGHMJ010006370.1:0-41462 GCA_018749465.1 Paracanthobrama guichenoti | reverse complement strand
TCACATGGTCATGACCCAACCAGCTCTCTCCTTAATCAAATTTGTACAGAATGCAGTGATCAGTAGCCAATTGCCTAGTGGGATCCAACTTCATGACCGGCCCGTTAGAGCAGATGTTACAACATGAATGGATTAAAGGGAAATGATCTGAAGTTCAGGAGAAGTTCAGGAAATTCACTCGTCCAGTGATTTCAGGTGTGAGAAGTGTAACAGACGGAAATGAGATTATTATCATTTATCTTCAGTTCTGGATTATTTGTGAGGTTTTCAAGTAACATGTTCATGTTCTTGTTATAGTCAAGTCAGCTTCTACATTTTATACAGCGCTGTACAATGCAGATTGTTTCGACCTTCACAGTGTAAACAGGAAAATATACAATCAGTGATCGACTGCAGGTGTTTCTGTTGTAAATCACTCTAAAAAACATTCATGAGTTCCGTTGATGTAATCTTTGTGACCGGATGGAAATAACACTTGCTGTCCTTGGTGGAGGAGCAGGCTCGGAGACCTTGAGGCGAAGCCTGAAGTCAACCCCGACCTGACAGGAACTCAAGCCGCCTTTCAGAGATCAGAGCAGAAGGCCGTCTGAGCAAGAGCATGAGGGCAGAACTGGAAAGAGTCCTCAAGTCCATCACAGCCACTTTGCTTTGTTTTAAAGATCAAGACAACTCATCTTTATTTATATAGTGTTTTATATGACCAATCTCTTCATAGACCAAACACTGAAGAGATGCTGAGTTTCCTAAATCCTGCTCCATTTCTTTGGAACTCCTGTTGCTCCTTAAGCCCAGAAAGCTAAAGGGAAGGGCCCGCTCTAGCCTTGGTTAAGTGATTTTACTCGCTCTCTTTGACAAGAGTGTTGTAAGGCAGAGGAAGTGGAGGAAAAGAGAGATAAACTCAAGTATCTTAGTATTTAAATTACACATATGATTGCAAAATCAGTGAAAGAGAGGCTGAAATCTAAATTCCTCTCGAAACTCATCACTGAAAATGCAAATCGGCCGAGAATGCTGTTTAAAGCGATTGATTCAGTGCTAAAACCCTTACAGCTCCTTGTCTTGTTATAGCAGTATATAAATCCCCTAGATCTGTTCACCGACCATTCACTACTTGTTTTCATCAGTTATTTGATGTCATCAACTGCGTCTTTTGGAAGTGTTTGAAGCGTTGAGCCAACTGTAACGGCACAGTAACAGTTCTCTAGCGAGACCGATTGTTCCTGCTAGTTTAAACATGCTGTAGTTCACCCTCTGCTTAGAAACCCCATCTTGACCATCTGCCTCAACGAATTTTAGACCTCCTATCCAGTTTACCTCTTATTTCAAGATCTTAGAAAGTGGGTGCATTGTCAGTTGAATCCCTACATCATTTATATCAATATTTCTGATACTTTTCAGTCTGGTTTAGATCAATGCAGTCTGAAACGCTGTTGAAGGTCAGCAATGACCTTTGCAAATCTCGATGCAGTTACGCACGCAGTGCTGTCGCGATGGACTTAATTAAATTAAAGCAAAAGTGAAATTTGATTTTTAGAAAGTGGCCATGCAGGTCTTCATCTCCTTTTAATTTGGGTTCAATCTCACCAGCGTTCAACCTAATGTAAGAATCTTGGGGTTACATTTGATTCGTCACAAAATTTTAGAAACAAATCAGTTCAGTGGCGTGAGGCAGTTTCTTTCATTTGAGATCGATCGATTTAGAGACCGTACTCCACACCCTTCATAACATCCCGTCCCAGACTGTAATTCCCTGTACCAATAGCCTGCCTCAAACTACAATCTACGCCTGCAAATTGTCCAAAATGCTGCAGCGAGACTATAAAGAAGATCACATTTCTCCCATTTGCAGCATTTGTTGCTTCCCTGTTAAGTTCAGTCGGTTACAAAAGTTGCTCTTTGTGTACAAGACTTTATGTCTGGTGTTGCACCAAATACATAGTGACCTTCCTGATTCCCCTTACCTCCCCAAAGAACTCTTAGCATCTTGTGATCAACTAACACTATCTGTCACAGTTTGGCTGTAAACTAAGAGTGGTGCAGACCTTCTCTGCTACTTTACTAAACTCTGGAATAGTCTGCCCTTCAATTGTGAGTCTGCTCCTTCGTACTCCAACTTTAAATCGCCTCTTAAATCTCCATCATATTCTCTCTGGCTTTTGATTGGATCGATATTGGTAAATGTTTATATGTTTTATTATTTGGATTGTATTGAGTCTAATGTGTTTATATTTTGTATCTGCCTTGTTTCTTTTATGCTTTCTTTTATATGCACATTGTCTTACTGTACAGCACTTTGGCTAACTCCTTAGAAATAAGAATTTGACTCGATTTTGAATCTGTATATGTGCTTGGCCTTTGAATTAAAGTGTCGTTTGTTTGTTGAATGCACAGCCTTGCAAAGTATACTTCTTTTGACTCATTACACTTACACAGGCGTTTGACTACATGCATAGTTTTGAGCAATCTCTGCATACGCAGATTCAAACCCATGTATAAATTCTTTGTATTCTTCTTTATTGCTCGAGGTTATAAAATGAGGGTACTTTCAAAAGCTCTTGCACAAATCTCTCGTCTGTGTAGGCCTCCCATTGCTGCATTTGTAGCTTGCATGCGTTCGAGTCTGTTCTGTTTATGCAGTTTTTCTTGACTACCTTGTGAATGACGCCCCCAGAGACACGATTTGCCCACATTTATGGATAAACTAATGAGGGTCCAGCAGGGCTAAGGCTCCACGGAGTAAAGAGCTCCTTTGAGTTTATTTTCCTCTAAACCACTAGATGGCACAAAAACTTCCCTCCAGCACTTTCCAAAACATCCGCTTTTCAAGATCCATATATGTGAAATGTGTCTGATCTTTGTTTCGAATCCACGGACAAGCTTCCAAAGTGGATTCTAAACCATTTGATCATGTAATATTAGATGTTTTAAAATGTTGTGAATTTACCGTGGCAAATAAGAATCACTAAAATGATTGAATATATTTTGAAACAAAGGTCTTTTATTAATGTTTGTCAGTTTTGTTCAAGGTCATTAAGCAACAGTTTTCAATACTTGAGGAAGAATATGTAAATCTACCAATTATTTGCAGGGCCAAAGGCACAATAATTAACATGATAATAAACAGCGGCTGACTTTAACATTTGTTGACGCTTTGACATGGTCAGATCCGTTATGGTATATCTCATATGTTAAGTTGGGCGTCCACCTTAGAGAATAATCCACCATATTTATAATGAAACCATCAGATTTAAAAATGTCATATTAATCATATCATATAATAAAATATAATTTATTGCTACTGCACTGCAAATCTATATTAAAATTATTCAATGCTTTAAGAATCTTTACTTTTTAAATGATTTTGTTTCTATATTTTCTGAAATATATTTCTATATTAACATATTTTAATGACAGCATATTTATTGATCAAAGAATTCTTTTATTCATCAAAATAAACAGAAAAATTGTTTACAAGTGAACAAGTAATGCTTAGACATTATTAAAAACATTATTTTATGAAGTATTTGCATCAGCTGTGTGCCTTTTGCCCGTGTGTGAGAATCAAATGCCCCCCCTCGACACCATACAGTTTTAAGATTTTAAATAAAATAAACCACTTTTAGGATTATCTTCACACAAAATCTGTTCTCATAAATGTTCAATACAAACATAAACACTGCTCAAAGAAATTAAAGGAACACTTTAGAAAACACATCAGATCTGATTGGGGGGAGAAATATCTGTGCTGGATATCTGTATACTAATATGGACTGGGTATTAATATTTATGAACCAAAGGATACCACATTGTTTTGATGAAATGAAAATTATCATCCTACCAGAGGACTTTAAAGACATCCCAAAATCAAAGTGAAAAATGATGCAGCAGGCTAGTCCATTTGCTGAAATTTCCATGCAGCAACTCAAAATGAGTACTCAGTAGTTTGCCAAGGCCCCATGCTTGTATACATGCCTGGCTGATATCGAGGGCATGCTCCTAATGAGAGCAGCGGATAGCGTCCTGGGGTATTCCTCCCAGATGTGGACCAGGGCAGCTCCTGGACAGTCTGAGGTGCAACCTCACAACGTTGATGGACTGAAACATAATGTCCCAGAGGGTGTTTATTGGATTTGAGTCAGGCGGCGTGGTAGCCGCTTCAATGGTATCCATTCCTTCATCCTCCAGGAACACCTACATATTCTCACCCACGCCAGGGCGGGCATTGGCGTGCACCAGGAGAATCCAGAACCTGCACCAGTGTAGGGTCTGACAATGGATCCTACGGAGTTCATCCCAATACCTAATGGCAGTCAGGGTGCCATTGTCTGGCCTGTCTGTGGTCCCTCATGGAGATGCCTCCCCAGACCATCTGACCCAACACCAAACCGGTCATGCTGAGCGATATTACGAGGCAGCGCGTTCTCCATGGCTTTCTCAGACGCTTTCGTCTGTCACATGTGCTCGGGTGAACCTGCACTCATCTGTGCGCACAGGCGCCAGTGGTGGACCTGCCAATTCCTGGTGTTCAATGGCAAATGCCAGTTGAGCTCCGCGGTGCGCTGAAAAGCAGTGAGCACAGGGCTCACTAGAGGACGTCGGGCCGCAGGCCGCCCTCATTGAGAATCTGTTTCTGAGTTGTTTGGTCAGAGAAATTCCCACACCAGTAAGCCTGGAGGTCATTTGCTGTAGTGCTCTGGGGTACTCATCCTGTTCCTCTTTGTACAAAGGCAGCTACAGGTCCTGAAGGTTAAGGACCTTCCTAAGGCCCTGTCCAGCTCTCCTAGAGTAACTGCCTGTCTCCTGGGAAATCTTCTCCATGCTCTTGAGACTGTGCTGAGACCCCAACCAAACCTTTTAGCAATGCCACATGTTGATGTGCCATCCTGGAGGAGTTGGACTGCCTGTACTTAACCTCTGTAAGGTCAGTGTTGCCTCATGCTACCAGTAGTGACACTGACCCTAGCAAATGCAAAACTAAAGTGAAAAACATTCAGAAAAGATGAGTAGAAAAAAATGTCAGTGGCCTCCACCTGTAAAACCAATTCCTGTTTGAGGGTTGTCATTGTTGCCCATCTAGTACCTGTTGTTAATTTCATTAACGTTTCAGCAGCTAGAAACTGATTAACAACCTCTGCTACTAAACTGATCCATCCCCAGAAGTTTAACTGACTTGATGCTATTCTCTGATTAAAAAGTATTCCCTTTAATTTTTGAGCAGTGTATGGTTCTGTATATATCATACACTATGAGCCATTAAAGCACATCTTTCTGCCAAATTATTACCTTTAACGATGTGTACCTATTGCCGAGGACTATGGTATGAATCACGCGGTCCGACTACGCCACGGGCATGCTAGTGCACCCGGACATAACTAAACAGCAACACAAAGTTCTATACGCTAATGAACGAATAACAGAGCGTGACCTTCAGAAATTACAACACTTTAATATAGTCAGTATTAAAATCCTAATTAATAGCACATTCAAACCATCTAAAAAAGAGGATCACTTTAGATGTCTAGTCATTAAATGAACTAGCCAAAATCAAAACCCTAATTCTGCATGTAATCAGCCAAATATGGAAGAGAGAGAGAAATCACTAGGCAAAGACCCACAGCCTCAAAAGCACACACCACCGTGCACACATACACAAAGCAACAAACTGAAAGGTGTAGTAGATCTTCCCAGTAACACCGCTCTCAATACCGCTGCAGTGCTGACAACTCACTTACATGGTGGAGGGAAAGGCCAGAAGACCCCGAAGACAACACTCCCACCAGCTAGTTCTGAAGGCCAAATACCAGTTAACCTCTCTATGAACCACGTAAACCTTGCACCAACGGTTATTCAAACCAAACCTAAAGTACAACAGAATATACAACAAAAAGAAAATAATTCAAAACAAACAATTATAATAATCAGCTTAAACTTATAAAACAGTAAATAAATCATAATCAATAATGACCTAGACATCCAGGTCATATATAGGACTCCACAAAGATCTGTCAAAACAGAAAAACTAAAAATATAACACTTATCATTCTTCAACAAACTAAATAAAACAATATATCAACATAAAACACTTATCGCGGTGCAAATCACTGCGTCATGATACAAAAACAATCCTCTAAATCACTCATTACACGAATTATAACAATAAACTAGCAATACAGACGCCACACCTCTGCACCGTAATCCCAGATGAACTGAAACAACTATTATAAGGCGCAGACTAACAACGCTGCGTGATACCGTTTGACCTTTCGCCTGCAAACCTGACAATGCCCAGCGCTGATCGTATCCACCCAGCTCAGTCTTGCATGGGAGGGTTCTCCTCTGTCTCAGGTGGATTCAGAAACAACGCCTATGCAAGCCTGCAGCACCTGAATGTATATACCACTATTCATAAACTTATGGTCCCAACACGGAAGGAGGCGGAAGGAATGGCATTAGGAGATTCATGCTTCACCTGCCGACCTTCAGCATTTATAGGGCAAAATAACATACCCCCACCACCATCCTACCTCACTTGAATTACACATGTTTTAATAATAGTTTACCCGGTATTAGATAAACTATACTGCAAAAAATTTATGTATTATTACAGAACCATCCGGCGGGTTAACCTGCGCCATATGCTCAAGCTTGCTAGGAATAAGATTACCCCCAAAACAACTGAAAAGTTCTATCATGGAAACTCTCAGATGAAACATGAATGATCGTTATAAAAGGTGCAGTGGCGTATATTCTGAAACACTGTTGAAAGTGGATCGGACGTGCACTAAAACCTGCGTGTATTAATAGCCAGTAGCGTGTCCACTCATGAGGAAGTGCCTGAAACGCCGACATTGACTTATTACAGCGTCAGGCGAACGATGGTAGCTGCTTATCAATCATGCGTTAAAAATTTTATTGACTTCCGAGCTGGCGCCAATCCAAATGACTGGCGTGTGTCATCAGAAAAATGCCGAAGCGTCCGAAACGGCGGCAGCTGGAGCGATTCACAGCTTCTCAGAAGACTGCGAGCTCAATGTGATATTAGCTGTTTCCACATGATTCTTTTGTTGACAACGTCCATGCGTTTCATGTTTATTCTAAAACCTTCGATTCTACTAATGCTCTAATCTATTTATAGTAAAAACCTTTTCATAGTTGCGATGTTATGTTATTATGTTATCGAAATAAAACTGATAAAAAAATGTGACCTCTTCATTGATAGTTCCACTTATATTGACTTTATCTTGTACAGCACACATGTGTGTGCTTTGCTGTTATTACCTGCAAATACCAACATGTGCATTATGTTGCATTTATTCCTCAGCTGTAATAAGTGTCAAACACAGCGACGTCACTGCGGAGATTGCAGGGCCTGAGCAATGTCAAAGTGTTAGCTTGGGTGAACTACTGGCACTACAAAATATCAAGCAGCATGTGTGAGGCTGGCAGACGATCCAAGTGCTGCTGGAAGCCTGGGCAAATCTGACAAAGGCCAATTCACCACAGATTTCCTCTATTAAAATAATTAGATCTGGGAATTGGACCTTTACTTTTATATTGTTTAACAGTGTACCTATCTTTTGTAACAGGGTGTGGTGTGTGTCACCCACCCACCTTACAGGCCACGCCTGATCTAACTCCATATGTTGACTTGGTGAACTACCTTTTATTAAAATATCCTTGGGTGTAGAGCTCTGTGATCGTCCACACCAGTACCACTAATACCAAGGCCTCAGTAAAGCCATTTCACCACAGATTTCACATTTCAATGTTTATTATACTATACTTACTAAGCTCTGATCAAGTAGTCTGTGACTGCCAGCTGCGGCGAGCAGACTAACAACCTCCCCATTGCTTGCCTTGTCACGGCTGATGTCACTACTTTAAACAAGTCAGAGAGTTGGCTGGGTTTTGAATTGAAGATATTGATAATATCGCCATCATATTCTCTGTAGTCCACTTTCAAGCGACAAAGGGGGTGTTATATGCATCTATCATATTTTGTCAAGATATATTTCTTCTCTTTTGTCTCATAAATAATAGTTTAGCCATTTTTTTATACTCTAAAGCGCGTACAAATCCGACTCCTGCCTCACTTGTCTTGTTCTTGTACAGATGTCTTGTACTTTCCTCTTACCACAAGTCTCGTTGTGTAAATCTGTGTGTGGCCAAGAAATCAAAATCCCACATGATGTGATAACGCAGTTGAGAAAACTCAACACGTGCAGAAACAGTTTTGTAGCGCTTGTGAATGTAGGTCCAAATGCATGCGCAATGTCGAGAGACGATCTCTAAAGGATTAGCGAGTTCTAAAGTTGATCAATTGTGATGTCACAGTTGCCATAGACACTGACGCTGACTGTACTACATTTGCCACTTCTGTATCTCCCTGCTAGGCATATTGGTGGTAGAAATTGTAGTTCTTTCTAAAGCCACTAAGTTATTCAGTCCAAGAGAGCAGTGAGTGATTTTCTGTATTTGATTCATTAGCAGAATAGACAGCAGCAGGTACTGGCAAGTACATTAAGCTGCATGCGTGATTAATACACAGATCTAATTTACATGCGATTTCTTTCCCCCAGTTGTTTACATTCTGAGCCTCTCTAGACTGTATTTCATCACAGAACTTTGTGTGGATTTAACTTTATTTGTATTATTGACATTTTAAGGAGCAATAAAGATGTGACCATAGGAATAATCAGAAAACAGGTTATCTTGAAAATCAGAATTCACTGACCTCTTGGTTGATTAACCCCAAACCTTGCTTACTTGAGGTATGTTTCTACACAAAAACTCCACGCGTGTCAGGAGTAAGTTCTGCAAAATCCCGTAGATGAACAAAATAAAGCAAAGAAGTGCGCTTTGTCATACCTCAGACACAAACTCTCTCCATGGCGACAACATAATACAAGCCATCTAGTGTGTATGAACTAACATCATGGCTTACATGCCACACCTTGTACCTTTTAGGAGTGCTAAACAGAAACTAACAACTTTCATCTGCTTAAACCCACTGAATGATGATTTCTGATGACACACGAAGCTGCTCTCACCTCTTTCCACGTGTAAGCTCAGTAAACTACAACTTCCCGTCAACATAAAAAGTCCCTGCTTATTAAGACAGATAAAGCAGACACCCAAACCTATTTAAACATACAGAAATATCACAAAATTTACACAAGACAGATTATACAAATACAATGAAGTCTACCTCAAGTTCAGTGTTAATGTTTTCAAATTTGCTCAATTATCTACAGCACATGTACATATGTACAGTATAATGTAAAGTCCTTGAAGATGGTTGGAGCAGCCTCGGGCATAAGACCAACTTCTGAGCCTGGTCAAGCGCCATCACACACCTCAGTTTCTACGTTCTCTTACTTGTTTAGCTTTTTGCGACCCATAGCTGTGTGACAACTTAACTGAGTCAAACATGACACAGTTACTGCGTAAGATCCGTCGTGATCCACTCATTTCTTGTATGGGTCTCTGTCCGAGTAGAGATGACCCATATCATAAGGCAAATGACCAGCTTTGGGAGCATGTGATAGCAGCATCGGGTAGCAGCTTTTGTAGATAATAGATTTTGGTAGTCTGAGATTGTTGTTGTGTAAGATGCTGTTGCTTCTTCAGATGTTTCTCAGCATATATGTTCTGGTCTTATGCTTTCATGAAGGAGATAGGGCCTTAGTGGCTTTCATGGGAATCAGATAGAACCAAGCTGTCAGGCTGAGCTCTTCCCAACATTCGAATAGTCCACCGTGAGGGCGTCTGTTGACTATTGGTGTAACTTCGTGTGCAAAACAAAGTGTAAATTTATTATCGTTAATCCTGCCTGATGATCTTGATGTGTTATCAGGATGAACGATCCGTACAGTTTCAGATCTGATTCTCCCATACTTACGTGCCGGTCTGGTGCCCGGTACATTGATAATTCGTCACACTGCTCATCTGCAAAGGGCGGTTATCGATCTAGATCAAGTTACGCAATGCTGACCCCGATGCGTTCCTCACGCCACTGCATATCCGCAGTCGGACTGCATCTGATACGGTTCGTTTACTCAACATTCTATCACAAAGCAACGATATTCTGTTCAAGCAGTCACACATCAGCCCGAAGCATATCTTCTTACATTTCCACATGATTGGCGGCTGGGTGAATTTGCTGCAGCTAGAGCTTGACCATATCTTCCGATGCTGTTTGGGGCAATCTTTAGTCATGAAAGACCGAACCCGCCCATACACGTAATACACATCTGGTGTATAAATCTGCGCATCCTCCACGGATGAGCACTCAGGCACCGGACTTGCAGCAGTTGTTCTCATCCGTCTACCCTCACGTACCTGCAGCAAAGGTCCGTAACAGATCTGTTGATTCCCTTTATGAAAAAATCACAAGATCCGATGTAGTTGACCAGTGTCAATTCCATTTCAGCATTTCAGATGTTCCAGCAGCAATGGTCAAGAAAAAAGAAAGACCAAAACACTGATTATTTATAATGACTCAGTAAGACCGGCAGTGAAGTGTGAGCCGAAATGTTAATGGTATTTATAAGGATACAAACAATGAAGCAAGCTTACCATCACTCACAGCCAAATTATCACATGTTTCAAAGGACATCCGCACAGATTTTCTGCCTCGTACCCATGTGCATATAATAAGTCCTTTAAGTGTGCGTTCCCGTATGTCAGCATTCTAATAATAAGACCAACTACGACTGATCTCTCCTACATGAGACACCTTGTTTACCGTTCCTCCTTCCCATTTAGCTTTTGTCTCTGCAGCTGCTGTGTGACTCACTTACTAGTCCCATACTTGGTCTAGTTACACAGTGTCCTATGATCCGTCTGAGTCTCACTCATTTCACCGTGAAGGAGGTCTCATCCGTATCCATGACTTTCATCATGCCAATTTAAAAGTCTCCTTCTTTGGGCATGCCATAGCACTTGTCATGTTGTGAGCAATGAGCCCAAGACAAGGAGATTTCATCTACTCCAAACTGTTCAGTAAGATTCACTGTACCGTCTCAGACGTGCCTTTCTCCATAGATATATGGGCCTCATTAACTGCTCTAATTGATGTTGGGCTGTGTTAGCTTAGTATGGTAATCAGTTTGGTTACCTCATGTTGTGGTTCTAAGCTCTGGGATCATCAACGGAGTTTAATCTCACTGTAGAGGCAAGGACTGTGAATGACCCCTATGCTGTAACCGTACAAAACAAAGTCTGCATGACGGACCGCATCTTCAGAAACCTCCACCTGATGAGACGAACTGCTGATACGAAACACTCCTTAAGCTGTCGTTATAAGAGTTTGGCGCTCCCATACCACATATGACTGGAATGATTCTGCATTCACGCCGCTTGTCTCTCTCTCTCGCTATCTGCGAAGCGATGATCCTTTCAGCTTTCAGGATTACTGTAATCACGGAGTCTGGTTCGTTCTTTTAACCCACAAAATTTGTACACTTGATGTCAGTCTGTCATACGATACCTCCGAATATGCAGCATCATAGACTGTTGATGAGCGCATCTCATCGAGCATCATCTTCTAGACATTTCTATGGCCAATGGCTCTTGAACAAAAGCAAGTTATTACAGGCCATGCCTTTTGTGGACTGTTTTTCTTCCTTCTTCGTCAATGAAGAGACCAAAAGCAATCGCCATAATACACAAAATGATGGGGCTCACGCGTTAATGCTTGGGTTTATACTCATCCCTTTGGCCTTCAACAGATTTTCTCAAGCCTTCCCCATTGATTCTGAATGTAAGATGCATAACAGCTCTGTTGATTCCCAATTATCAATAGCCTACAGATCACACCACATTGCCCTGAGTCGCCTGTGTTGATCTTTACACTACTCATGATGGTATTACAGTTATCAACTTGTCCACATGATGATCTTTAGGAAGGATCATTGGATTAACTTGAAGGAGTGAGTGCATGATGAGTGGCTTAATCTTCTCCCACCTTGAGTCATATATACCATCACATGTATCTGATGGCGTCCAGGTCTTGAAGTTTTAATAATAATAATAATAATAATAATAATATCATTTATTTTATATAGCCTTTTCAGGAGCAGAGTGCGCTTTACAATGGAATCTAAAGTACCAATCATTGGAGTGTTACATACAAATAACTTACAGATAGACAACAACAATGCTCGCAAAATCAAAAGAACATTAATACAATAAAGTGGTCATAAAGCAAAACATAGGAAGTGTGAGATAACATGAAGGAAGAGAGAAGGTGAGAGAAAGCAGATTACTTACTGAAGACAAAAGATGAGTTTTAAGTTGGGACTTGGGAAAGTCTGTGTCTATGAAGTAGATGGCGTGCTGTTGTGGGATATTCAGGAGGGCAGCTTATTCCATAGATTTGAGACCAGTAGCACTAATAGCCCTTCCACCACAGTAAGACAGTAACTTGCAGAGGATGACAAGCAGGGTTTTGCTCTGCTAGATCTGAGGTCAGGCAGAACATATGGCTGGACTAATTCAGTTAGGTATTGCAGGTGCAGGAGCCATGACGCTGGCTTTATAGACAGCCAACCAGGTTTAAACTGGATACGACCTGGCAGCAGGAAGCCAGTGAAGTTAGTTGAGGATCAGAGATGATGTGTGCTTTGATTTTTACATTAAATGTTAGGGCTCAGGAGCAGCATGAGTTTTGCACCAATTGGAGGCCGATTTTCTGTATTGATTTATTAGGTCAGCATTCTGTAAGGCGTTACAGTAATCCAATCTAGAGGAGTCAAAGCATGAATAACGTTCTCAGCATCTACTGAGTTAAGAGAGACAATGAGATAGAACTAAATTTATGGAAATGGGAAAAAGCAAGATTTTACTGTCATACCACCAGTATGTGATTCTGAAGAGGATAATGTAGAGTCAAACAGTACTCCCAGATTTCACATGATTTTGACCAGTCTAAACTGGATGCCATCAATATCAATGAAAAAGTCATCATGTGTCAGATTTACACTATTTAGGAGCCCAATCAACAGGACTTCTGTTTTATCAGTATTTAGCTTTAAGGAAGTTATATTTCATCCAGAGTTTTAAGTTCCTGAAGAGCAGAGTTAACATAGAAACTGTTAGACAAGCTGAGTTAGGTTTAACCGTGAAATAAATTTGAAGTATCCATCCAGCATAACTATGAAAGATTAAAGACCATGTTGTCTGATTATCTGACCAGATGGCGCTATACATAGATGAAATAAGAGAGGACCAAGTACAGAGCACCGGGGCACACCGCGGGGATGATAGTAATGGTACCTGATCGAGTCCTTGCCTATCCCTAACAAACTGCTGTCTGATCTGATAAATGTGAAAGTCAACCACTGAAGAGAGCAGCACCAGTGATGCCTGTCAGAGAATATTCGATGAAAGCAGTGATGGAGTGGCACACCGTGTCAAAGGCTGCACTGAGATCAAACAGAACTAGGATACTGTGCACCAGAATCGAAAACAGAAGGGAGATCGTTAAGCACTTTTAAAGTATGTTGCTGTTTCATATCACTGTGATTGGGAGGCAAAACCTGTTAGAAGTGGTTCAAAAGATTATTTTGCTCTTGAATACGATTGCAGATTGTGGTATATAACCTGCGGTTTTTATAACCTGGCAGTTGTTTTCTTGACTCAGGACATCCATTTCTTTCCTGATACACTTGCTTTTGCACTCCTTTAGAATCAAGCATTTTTGCATCCTCTTGTTCACTTACAGAAGCCATTGAATTAGTTTTTGTCTTTCTAATCAAATCTCAGAAGGTGTGCAATGGCTTTGACAGCATTAGACCAGATTAGAACCCAGATGAATGGTAGACAAGATCTTTACTTTCAGTAGTTTCTGTTTGAAATGTCTGAACTTTCCTTACTTCTGGATCTCCTACTGGAAGTCCGGTACAACATTTGAGATCTACATTTCTTTCTTCCACAGAAATGAGGGACCTGAGAATCAGTTGGATGAGCAATTATTAGTAAAGGTGTGTTGATTTGAGAAAGCAAAGAAATGCAAAGTCTCAGTGGAATTGTGTGACAGATATAATGCAGTGACTGAACATAATCTGATCGAATGCGCGACAAGCAGAAAGTATACTTTATATCAAACATTAGGACATAATATTTTATGACTACTCACCAACATGTGGCACGTAGAACTGATTGCAAACATCGCCATATGTTCTGAATGAGACTTCTTCAGTAGCGATTTCATACGATAGAATTCTTTTGTTGGCGCCAACAATTTTTTCCCATTGAAACCAATGGGTTGATTGAAGATCCATAATCGTCGTGTGTAGCGAAGTACAAGTAGGAGTTTCGCATGCTAATAAATAATCACAAACTGTATTAATCTAAATTTGTCTCACATACCTAAACTAACATAACTAAATGTCGTTATGTTGAGTCAATACATGGCATCGGATTATGAAATTAAAACTTTTGTCTCGTCTAAGTTAACGTGTATCACTTTAATGTAATTCGTGTTTAAGAAATTGTTGCCGTAGAAAAACTATACCTATAATTATGCTAAGTAAAATTGTGTAATGATGAAACATTACATGAACATTACCGCCCAAAACATCTTTGCTTGCCTTTGTCCTTTCAAAATGACAGTTTGGGGCCAATTTAAGCGTCAACGCCTTCCAAGCGCGAAAGCTGGAAATGAAACAACCCAGTGCTGGGTGGCTCAAACAATAGCGTTCACGTATGGAACCCTGAAATAAATCTTTTTACGACCACCAGCCACAGTGACTTTTACCTGCCAGTGTTTTTGTTTGTTTTTGCCTCACAGGGCTCGACATTAAGCCTATTCACATTGTGCTGTCATTCTACTTGTATAAGTGAAAGTGTTGCATTATCAGGATTTTTCTTTTTGCTGTGTTATTCATATTTAAATCTGCATATCTGATGTGTTTACATTTCTCAGGGCATTTTTTCCATAAATACTGTGTCAAATACTAGGCTATGCTTTAGCTTTCAGTTTATATTCTTAGAAATTTGATCTATAGGCCTACCATTGAAATTAGAATAAGATGCTATACGGGCTATTACCAATCAAGTTAAATAATTTACACACTGAAAAAATTACAACTTGCATTACAATTTTTTATGAGAATGTTTTAATATACAAATAAAAATATTTGGAAAGAATATTTAGACATGAAACTTAAGCACCAGTAGGTGGCGGCGGTGTTCCGTCTTAATGGTGAAGATCATTGTAGTCGATTCGTTGGAAACAGCTGATTCATTCAAGAACAGGGCAGTGCGTTTACGAATAGGTTATTGAATCTTTGATTCAACCTTGATTCATTCAAAGCGCTAAGATCAATCAGTAACACTGTTTCATAGCAGAATCTTGTTATGACGTTCTGCTATATGTGATCTTTGTTTGGAACTATTTCCGCTGCTGAACTAGAACAAAAGCAGTAAATACTGCATCTAAAATGTAAAGTGACTTAATGTTAATTAATTGTTTATGGAGACTGTCATAATATGAAATCCGTGTCATTTTAAATGCGTGATGGTAGAGCTATTCAGGAAAACAGCGCCTCTTTTGTGATGATAATAAACTTAACTGTATCACATGTTATAAATATAAAAACTCCACCAGTTTGTAATTTTAACGCTTATGTTAACTGAGTTTCTTTGTGTGAGAGGCGTCAGCATCTAAGTCCCACAGATATAACGCGTTAAAGACCACAGAACGAGAAATATAGACCTACGCGCGGCTGATGTGTAAACCAAATACAGGGTTGCGTCAGTGGCCGATTTGAATCCGTGGTAACGTCTGAAGCCAGCGTTAGCTGTATCTGGCGTTCAGGAACGCGTTAAACGAAATAGATTAATATTATGTATTACTGAAGTGAAGGTTGCACCGGGTGGTCGGGTGTTAATTTCAGGCCCTGGATTGGCTGGCAGGTTTAACCAACAACGCTGGAAATGTTAAGCTATAGCGTGAACTAACCATGTTCATTACGCACCAAGCTATTCACCTGCATGTAGCGACACACCTCCGTTGTTGAGAGTCAGACAAGCTTGTTTGTGTGTGATCATTCCCTGGTGAATACCCATTGGACGATCCACATTTTGATTGATGTCTTTTGGACCAATAGATTGAGAAAAAAGTAGGAAAAATGCCTCACGCACGTGTCACGGAAGATGATGAGCGATTAACGATGTTCTGTACAGAGCACATAAATGATTTCAGCGTCGAAAATGGACATTCAATGGATCAATTTTGAGCTGTTTATTAAATTAAATATTATCATTAAAACTGTTATATTTTAATCATGCATCATTCACTTCAAATGATTTTGTAATTAAATGTATAAACTCTTAGATGTCAATTGATGTATGAAATCTTCTTAAATATGTGTGAATAACCTATCATTGTGTTTAAGTTAATGTTAACGATAAATAATGTTTTTTTTTTTTTTTTTTTAATGAAAAGTTGGTGTTCAAAGAAAAATGTAATCATTTATGTTTGAGTTCACACAGAAGTCAACATCTGTCTCTGCCACACAAAAACACCTTCTTAACAGGGGTCACGGGACTCTAGTTTGGAGACTCTCCCGGACCTTAGGTGTCAGATGGAGCTGATTGAATCACACATCTATCTCATTAAAATGTATCTGACCACATCTCACATTCTCATGCACGATCATAGAAACCCCACCACGCACAGCAGAGTTCAGTCACTCTGACCGCCAGAACACAGAAACACTAATGAGAGATACAGGGACATTGAGGGTATAAGGAGCTAGGGCCATCCTTTGGTTCCCTCAGTTCACACTTGGTACAGACACTGGCCAGTTGTACTGAGTGTGGCTCTTCTTCACAAGAATAAAGCTTTATAAAGACCATTGGTAGAGCTTTGTCTCTTATTCAGTGAAGCAGCTGTTTGCCATCACAATTTGGTGTCAGAGCAGGATTCCTTGGACAAACCTTCTGGACCTGGAGAGTGCTGACCTGAAATCCTGACTCAAGTCAGCCCTACCTGTTAGATTCAGGGCCTTGAGGACCACGCCACAGAGCCAGGAGAAGTCGACCACTGGAATCAAGAAAAGCAGAACTCCGGAAATGGCAACAAAGCGCTCTGGTAAAGAACAAACCTAAAAATTTTGGAAGAATTTTAAATGGGAAAATTTAGGTTTAATCCAATTTTAAAAATTCATTGTAAAGGATAAAACCATAGAAATCTGAAGGTTCTGTGGTCAGCATGATTAAGATATTCTGGGAAAATTGAAATCACAAAGGTGATCAAGAAATTTCGGGAGGTGGTGAAATCACATGAGGGCAGCAGGTAAGCGTGTGTATTGAACTAAAAATTAGTAAAATATCATGATTTCCCAAAAGAGAACACTTAGTAGTACAAAGGTTGAAAAATGGTGAAATTATCAATCCAGGAATGGGTGACAAAACAGAGGGTTGTGTTAAGAAACGTGTGTAGGAATTGTAAGGAAAACAATTAATTGTTGTTGGGTGGAAGAGGCAGATAAAAGAGAGAGGGAGAATGTTGAAAAGAAAAAGAAAAGTGAAGAAAAGCGAGCTACTTTGCCTCCACAGAATGAAGATTACTATAACTAACACATCTTACATGCTTGTGCTTGTGCTTTCCGCATGAAACACCGCTGAGGTTACACAATCTATCGTGTCTCACGCGAGCTCAAGGCCTGAAAGTGGACCCGACCTCGGCTGCTCTCCCGTTTCCGCCGAACCAGCCAATTCAACCAGCCAGAACAACTACAGCCCCGGCGAAAGAAGAGGGCGCGCGCACTGCACCTGAACGAACAACGCGGAAGGAGGCGTGCAGTGCTGAGGAAGCGGCGCATGGCTATAAAAACCTTCGGTAAAGGCGGCTACGCCCGAAAGGAAGGAGAAAGTGCGATCGGAAGGCGAAACTAAGAAAAAGAAGGTGCCGCGATCTTGTAATGATAGCGTTACGATCCATCACGCGTGCAGTGGGCCAGAATCAGAAGGGGACCCGATCTGAGATCCTGACCTGCCCTCTCAGAAAGCGGCGAGGAGGAGGAAGAAGTCGAGATGCACCTGCCGGAGAAAAGAAGAACTGGGACAGAACTGCGGAAGAAGGCAGGTGAACATCACAGCACTATGGTGGAAGTTGTGAGAATAAATTACAGGGAGTGGTGTTCCGCGCATGGAACACCCGACATGAAAGGGGCAATGGCCCACCCCTGCGAGATCCCGGCTTGACGCGAGAACCAATTTCATACCGAACTGACATTCTGCCAAGAGTTCAGCCCGACAGTAAATGAACTGAAAAGACTCTGTGATGAGGCCAAGCTGGGGAATGAACTGGCACAAGATCAACGCAGGATTACCAGGAACAGATCAGAGACAAAGTCACATCACCTGGCAACATGCGCCCGAGCGATGGATATCGAGAGCAGCTGTGACAGGCCTGGCTGAGGCTGTGAGAAAAAGCATTTCCAGCACGCATTGATATGTCACAAGTGAGCCACTGCCGTCAAGAACCAGGTGAGTGTTCAAACTTATTATGAAGCGGCTCTATACCGTGTTTTACCAAGCACAGCGGGCTGACTGAACCAATAGATCGTGGTAACAGACCAACCACGTGGGAAATGAATTTGGCGACCTAGCCTTTTGGATGGACTGAGACCGGGAATTTCCCAAGCGGTGAAACACAGCTATGTTGAATGGACTGAAGGGCAGAGTAAGCACCATCATAAAACCGCGAGAAGGCAGGCTGAGGTCAAGGAAAGAAAAGACCAAGACAAAAAAATTGCAGCTTGCTGCCCGTACAATTCTACCATAAGGTTAACTCAGTAGCGGTGCGCGCCTAAATGGAGCGATTAGTCGGCTGGAACAAAGGGACAACAATCCCAGACATGAAAGGCTGTGGCGCATATGTGAAGGCGAGGAAATCATGTTACTAATGCGTGAGTGCGAAGTGTGAAGGTGCAAGAAAAGATGGACATTGGGCATACAACTGCCCTGAAATCGGAAATGCGGACGACATATTGAGCGGAGCAGGAGGATCAAAGGTGGACCACGGCCCGAGGATGCAACATGCGCCGCGCAAAATACACATTTACTAATATCAAACACACACACATACACGCATCCACACAGATACACATGCTGATAATGCAAATGGTTTCATGTCTTCTGTTCTTTGCAGCATGTGTAACATGTGGAGACAGGCTGCGTCAGTGGGGGTATTTCTCTGGCAAATTGAATCAGTTGCAGCCAGGACTGCCGCACTGTCTAAGGCGTGTGCTGTGCTGCTGAGCAGGCTGTATGGCCTCTAGAAAATTTGTGGGGTATTCTGACTTTATGACATTAGCAATGGCGCATGCGGTGTCAATGGTCTGCAGGAACAGAAGACATCACACATTTGTCAACCAGCACAATGGCTGAGGTATCACTACAATTTTGCTAGATATGCCAAATATCACAGTAAAGCGTTGCACAGTGCTGAACCCGGCCACTCTCTTCTTCCACGTGGAGGAGGATGGGAGAACATCAGTGTTGTTTAACTGCACTTGAGCAGGTGTGCACCCAGCGTCCTGACCTTTTAAGACACACCTCTTGAAAACTGTGACAATGTCTCTTTGTGGATGGCTCTGCTTACAGAGACGCACAAACAGGTTTGAACAAAGTGGGTTATCGCAGTAACCACTGAGTTTGACACTTTGGCCTCTGGCACATTGCCCCACACAATTATTCCAGCTCAGCGGCGGAGGCTCGTAGCTGACAAGCATGTAAAGCTTATGGAGGGTAAAAGTGTAACGATTTTCACAGATTCACGTCTGGCGTTGGGGTTGCGCGCATGATTTTACAGGGCACTGTCGAAACACTAGGAAATTTTGAAATCTGATGGGCGTCTCAATTTTGAATGCTTCTCTTGTGTCTACCCTTCTAGGCATGCAATTCTATTGCCAAAACAACTTGCTATCTGTAATCACCATAGCGCATACTAACAACAAGATTTCATTCAACAGGAAAGCACTTTGCAAAACAGAGCGTGGCTGAAAGCTGCCAGCAACACAGCAGTCAAAGAACCAGACTGTATTCTATTATCTGAAACTAACACAAATGCTTTGACTTCCCTACAGGTATGCAGGCGTTCACCACAGTAGCGGAGGAGAAACACCTGTGGAAACGTTGTGGCAGCTGCCAAACTTGAGATGATGTGTGGATGAGCGTGGGCTGGCAGCCTTGTTACCCGACATTTTTTCTCTCATTATGTTAAATGCACACTCATGGGTGAGACCATGGAGCGAAGGCTATGTACAACAGATGAAGAACATGTGCTTCACAAAGGGTTTTACAGTGGTTGCTGAGAATTTTTGCAATGGATGCGTAATTTGCCAACACACACAATGTAGCAGGGGAGTAAAAATTACATAGCATCTCATCCACCTTCAAAGGAACCCTTGAATACGCTTATGATAAGATTTTATTGAGTTATGAATCACGTGTGAGAGGCAAAAATACTGCTTAGTGATGGTTGACATGTGGTCAAAGTGGATTGAAGTTTTCCCCACCGCCAAACAGGACGCAGCAGCAGTGGCCAAAGCCCTGCTGACTGAAATAATTGTTCCAGATGAAATTCAAGAAAGATAAGTTCGAACAATGGACCACACACTTTGTGAGCGAGGCAATAAAACAAGTGGGTCAGTTTTGGGAATAGATGTGAGAACACATTGCAGTTACCACGCCCGCTTCAGGTGATGCAGGGAAACGAGCAGTAAATTCAACCATAAAAAACTAATTGGCAAAATGTTGTGAGGACACTGGACTCACATGGGTGAAACCCTACCAATTGTGTTAATGTACATGAGAATGAGAGAAAAAGACCCAAAGCAAATTTAAGCCACGTTTGAAATGGAAATCTTTGGAAGACCGCCTTTATGGGCATGGAAGGGGGTAAACAACAGCTTCCATCCACAGATTTGTGCCGAGCATACAATATGTTGAATTACTGCAAGGGAAATGTCTTCTCTGTTGTCTGATGTCTGTGTGCAGGTGAGAAAGCTGCTCCAGAGAAACCTAGCTGAGACTCCTTGCACAACATCAAACCAGGAGATTACATGGTGATGAAAGGGACCTGAGGAGGAAGGCTGGAAGGCGAAAAGGTGGCTAGGACCTTTTGTGCGTGCTGCTGTGACACACACACATGATGAAGGTTGCTGAGAGCGACGTGGGTGCATGCAAACCATTGCAGAAAGGTCCCAGCAGTGATCGGGGAGGAGGGCCAAGAGAAGAGAAGCAGGAGGCACTGCGTCTGTGCGAGCAGAGATCAAATATAAACATCATTTGCTGTCATCATCTCAGGAGCAGAACACTGGCTGCGCGTGAGGTACTGAGTCAACCAGCTTTTCAGAAAGCGCATCAAAGAACTTCCTCACGTTCTGGCAGTACAACTGTGTCGATCCATTTAGCCAACTGTAAAGAATGCCGACAAGTGAGATCGTATGGCACCAGTTTTCAAAGTGTCGCATGCCTACTGACTGTATTCAGCTTGGTGATATGGTAAACCAGCGCCACAACCAGTGAAACCACCTGTTATACCAGCCTTCAAACCTGACATTCCCAGCTGGGATGAAACAGCGTGGATGGGAAATGAAGAGGTAGATAAAGGAGAGCAAAACCAGAAGTGGACAAGGCAATGACAAAAATGCCAGGGAGACAAAGCTTGCACTCTGGCACTGCTGCAGAAACAGGAACTGGAGATAAAGCACCAGCTGCTGGCTTTGTCTACAGATGTCTCACGCCTGGAAGAAAGTACAGGCAGTGACTGTTGCAACAATAAATGAAGCGCTGAGCTGTCTGATCCCACAGCAGATGAGCGGAAGTGCTTAGAGCTGCAGCGGACATCGAGCAAAGGGAAGATTCCAACAAAACACAACATATACCTGCAAGAGAACACAGCGGTGCGACCACACAGACATGTTGATTCCACCATTGAGTAGAGTAATGCGTTCAAGGAGATGTGTGCGTGTGCTCACAGAGACTGAAGCTGGCGTGAAGACACAGGAGTCAGTCTAAATGCAAGTCAAGAATTGACAAGAATTGAGCAACAAAGAACTGCACAGCAGTGATTAGGTGGTATCACAACAACTTTACCTGTCCATTTAGCAAACCAAATGACACTTCTGGCAGAAGTTTGGAGTTTGTGGCGACAGAGCATATCATTCCATGCCACAGAAAACAGCTTTAATAGATCTGTGGGAACATCTGTGTATTTTCCGGGTAATGAACAGGGAGAAAAGACCAGACAAGAAAAGAGAGTAATGGTTCTGAAATAGGGACATTGCCAAACCCGATACAATGGTTATGTCTTGTCAGATCCATGGACAACACCAGGAGCAAATGTGGGTTGGTCTATTTTTCTGGGGGTAGGAACAGCAGTAACTATAAAGCAAAATTAATGGGTTAGCATGGAGTGTATGTGTTGGCTTTGACAATAGCACTGAACATGCTATGACAATGTAGTGAATGAGGAAATGAGACAAATCAGAGATGCAGTTATTCAGAACAGACTGATTTTAGACATGTTAACAGCAGAAAAAGAGAGTTTGCAAAATGTTGGGACTGTCATTTTGTTTTCACATTCCAGATTACAGCGACAACATCACAAATATCATAAACCATATGAGAGCAGCTGTAAGGGGACCTGAAAGCTGATGATTCATGGTTTTTGGGTGGACAACAAATCTGAGAGGAGTTTGATGATATTGGCTATGTTACACTGTGTTGCCAATTTTTGCAATATTGGCACTAGTCTCGCTGTGTTTACACCATGTATTTTTCAGTGCATTTCAAGCATAGTACAGAGAATGGTGAAAGCCAGTATGTCTCTCAGCAAATGGGTAAACTAACTGTTTATGACGATTACAATGAATGGATGAGCAATTTGATGAAATGTTTGAGAGACACCTAAAACAAATTGGGAATTTTTATTTATTTTTTGATTTTACTTTGATTTGATTTTATTTCATCTGGGCAACATTTAGCGGAACTCAGATATCTAAATGTTTCTCTATTTACAAGTTTAAAAGTGATCATTCATACAAAATCAGAGATGAAGAGAGTGTATGCCAAAGTGTGATGGTAGCTTAAACTTGTTTTTGTTATTATTATTACTACTTTATTTTTTTATTATTTTATTATTATTATAATTTTTTTAAATTATAATCACTACTATCATACACACTTTAAATTTTCTTGTGAGTTATCAAAGAATGATAAAAGGAGGAATTGTTAAGAAAGATTTAATCATTTTATGTTTGAGTTCACACAGAAGTCAACATCCATCTCTACCACACAAACACCTGCCTTCATGAGGATCGGGCCGTATCAGATCAGATGATGGACCTGCGCCTGGACACTGACTTGCCCATCCCTGAAATGTCTACTGAGAGCATGTCAAGGCAAAACTCCCCCAGTAAATGCCGCATGAAACACGACATCCTCATTAAACACCGTCTTGAAGTGTGTTGACTCAATCTTTGAATAATCTTACAAATATCTATTTACCTAATATGAATTAAGACCTGCTATGTTGCCAGAATTATAATCATACACTGTTGTGTTGGCCAGAGGAGAACTGGCACCCGACTGAGCCTGGTTTCTCCCAGGTTTTTTTCTCCCATTCTGACCCTGAAGGGTTTTGGTTCCTTGCCACCGTTGCCTCTGGCTTTTGGCTTGCTCAGTTGAGGACACCTAAATTTCATCTATATTACCCGATCTGCCGCATTGACACTATATGATACTTGAAATTAAGCTTGATAACATCACCGTTTCACCAGAGCGGCTGTACAAACTCTGTTGCATTATTTTCCTGTAACATTGTGTGAAGCTGCTTTGAAACAATTGGACTTATTAAGCGTTATATAAATAAAGGTGATTTGATTTTGATTTATGTCTGTCTATCGGTCGATGGTCGGTCTTATGTCGTATGTATGTCCGATCGGATATGTATGTATGTATATGTCTGTCAATCAGTGGTCAGCCGATTAGTGATTCGAATATTTGTATATGTATGTATGTCTGTTGATAAATTGGATGTATGTATGTCTGTCTAGCCGATTCGAAAGTCGGATATTTATATGTATATGTATGTATATCTGTCGATTGGTCGAATATGCCATGTATGTATGTCTGTCGGTCAGTTGGTCGGTTGGATATGTGTATTTATGTATATCTATCGATTCTGTCGGTTGGATATATGTATGTATGTATGTATGTATGTATGTCGATCGGTCAAATCAGGTGGATATAATGTTATGTATGTATGTCTGTTGGTCGAGTGGTCGAGTGGATATGTATATGTATATATGTCTGTCCCAGTTGGTCAAGTGGATATGGATGTATGTATGTATGTCTGTCAGTTCGAGTTTACCATATTATATATGTATGTATGTCTGTCGGATGCAGCCGATGCGATTGGATATATATATGTATGTCGGTCGTCGGATAGTATATATGTATGTATGTATGTACATGTCAGGATATATGTCATCGGATATGTATATATGTATGTATGTCGATCACAGTCAAGTCAGTCGATATGTATGAATATATGTATGTATGTCGATCGATGCGTCAATTGGATATATGTATGTATGTCTGTCGAGTCAAATTAGGATATATGTATGTATGTATGTCCGACATACACATGCATATATCGATGCGTCCAGTCTATCGAATGGATATATGTATGTATATATATCATGTCAGTCGGATATATGTATATATGTCTATTCGGTCAGTCAGGATATAGTATATATGTATATCTATTAATATGATCTATTTATGAAGTCAGTCGATTTGGATATATGTATTTATGTATGTCTATCGGATATATACCTGTCAATGTCCATCAAAGTAAGTCGAGATATATATATATATATGTATGTATGTCTGTCAGTAGATGATCGGAATCATATGCTATATATACATGTATATATCTGTCCATAAATTCGATCAGTGGATATATATACATGTATATACACTTATCTGTCGATGCGATGGTGAAGATATATATGTATGTATACATGCATATATATCTATCAATCAAAGTGATCGATCGGATATATCTTATGCATGTATGTATGTCGAGTCAGATGGATATGTGTATTAATGTATGTCTGTGGAAATTCGGATATATGTTTGTATGTATGTTGTTTGCCTGTCTGTCGATTCGGATATATATATGTATGTATGTATATATGTATGTGTAGGAGTGCTACTTAACTTGCTATATTCCCAGCGTGGTGATATAATTAATATATTTGTTTTTAAATAAATTGATAGTTTCTGATGTGATACTAATATAGATGCGCTATTTGCCATTAAGCGCCTAAGCGTCTAATATTATAAGCTTGTGTTTTATGTTTGTGTAGCTATTTACTGTGTTTTACGTTGCTTGTTGAAATGTTAATGCAAAATATGTTACATTTAATTAGTTGATAAAGTTTAATATGCGTTTGTGTGAAGAGAGAGAATGTTTGATGATGTAAATAATACTAAATACTAATTGTGGATTGTTTTGTTTTACAGTTTGACCACACACATATGTACCACATACACACAAATACTCCAACAAATCTAACTACAACAACGCCAAATGCTTGTACATTGTGAGTTCTGCACAGAGAGAATAAAGGACAAAGTCAAATCAACCCCAATGGTATCATTTCATCATTGACTAACAGCATGTGTATGTCGTCGATCGGTCGAGTCGGATATATGTATGTATGTATCTGTCGATAAACCCTATAAGAATGAGTGGCTGAACTCAAGAGAAGCGCCAACATGGATCTGGGAATCTGAAGGATCTGGAGAGATTCTGTATGGAGGAATGGTCTCTGGTCTCTATGAAGTCATCAGGCATTATAAGAAGAAAACTCAGAGCTGTTATCAAAAGGAGGTTGCAAACAGTATTTAATAAAGAAGGTGCCAATAATTGTGGCCAGCGTGAAGAGCATTTGTTTCATAATGTGATTTACCCCACACTTTCAATTCTTTTACTTTAATGAAAAGTTAGATTTTTCTTTCTTTTTTTTCTTTTTTTAATGAAAGATCAAAAGGATAAACAATGCAGATTTATTTTTGCAGCCATCTTTGATCATATTTACCAGGGTGCCAATAATTCTGACCACAACTGTATGCAGAAAGATATGTGTGTGTTAGAAAGAAAACATAACAAGTGTAAAAATGAACAAACAACAATTGAATATTAAGCTTATATGTAACACATTTAAAAATAATTTGCTGTATAAATACAAATGTTTCTGCTTTTCTAGCACCGTTGTAATATATTTTTACTTTTCCCAGTCAATTTTTACCTACTGTCTGAATCTGTATTTACAGTGCAAGCATTCAGCTAGAAAAAACTGACATTATTGTATATTGTACACAACAGAAAGCAGTTAAGTGTCAACAGAACATAAAAAAGCATGACATCTGTATATAACAAATGGTGAAAACACATTTTGACCAGTGGCTCCTGATGACTAAAACATTAAGCATGAATTAAGTTATTTTTATCTTATTATGTGTCATTGGCCTATAGGGTCCTTAGCTGAATAGAAACAATAACTAGGTGGTTTTCCATGGCATGAATTAAGTTGAGTTTGCAGAATTAGATAGATTGTCTAAACTTATTAGACCATGGTTTATTGATTAATAGAACTTGTCATAGATGTCCTCTACATGAAGTCATAGCATGAATGAATTTATATGAATAGATACACACACACGCATTAGTTGCTTCCATGGCACTATGATAGATGGATGTATTGTTCATGTATTATTGCAGATAGATAGATAGATGGGTAGATAGATAGATAGATAGATAGATAGATAGATAGATAGATAGATAGATAGATAGATAGATGTAGATATGTGTATAGGTTTTGCTGTCTCGCATTCCTGTGAGTGTGTATGAGCCTTCAGTAACCGCTCATGCAATGTTGTCATGACAACCGCTACACAACATTCACTTCAAGGCGTTTACCTTATTATTATTATTATTATTATTATTATTATTGTATTATTATTATTATTATTATTTCTTATCATATACCTTATAGAAAAAGTATGCGGAAGTCGTGTTTGTTTCTAATGAGCCTGATTTCTCAAAATGGTGTGCGTTGCGTATCCTGGGTACCATGGCAACAGTGCGAGTTTATAGTAAGCATGAGAGAGAGACTTATACACTCACAGAAAGCAGTTGACTCAGTATTTTGACTGAATATCTCACGGTTTCTTCCTGCAAAACCTTAACAACATATGTCTTCTGAACACTTTCCACATATCTGTACACGCATCTCACTTTATCATTGCGTGATACTTTTGTATCCTTTTAGTAAAGTTTTAGCTTGGTGGCCAATTCGCTGCCGTTATATGGAGGAGGCGTGCATGGAAGGACTTTTATTTTTATTTTTATTAATTTTATCTCTGCTTTTGAGGTTCCAGAAAGATAGAAAGGACCACAGGGCATTGAAACAACAGCAGGTGGGTAAAAGATGGCTTTATTTTATTTTGATCCTTTAAGCCATATACTCAGGAAATTCTGGTGCGCGTTGGGCGCTGTTATAATGACGTCATGAGTGATCGATGCAGCGTGAGAATGCAGTGTCGAAAGTGAATCTCACGTGACATCGCGGCGTTTGTGCACTTACCATCACATGACATCTAGTCGCACTGATATATCTATATATGTATAGATAAAATTGTGTATACCATGTTTGAGAAGCATATATGGCATTTGTAGTAAGAGGCGTGTCTTTATACAATCTCCAAAAGCTACAAGCAATTTCTCTCGCATTATATTATATTAGTTTGCTTCCATGGCACTCTATTGGCCTGTAGATCGCAGATTGTTGCATTGTTGATTGTGAGGGTGTTTGTTTTGAAAATTGCTATATTATCAGCTTGTCATCATTTATCTCTGATTTATAACTGTTTTATTATATATTCTGTATATATTATGTTAGTTGTTTAGATATAGGCTAGACCGACAGACAGACAGACAGACAGACAGATACAGAATGGATATTATCTGATCTTACTATAGATAGATAGATAGATAGATAGATGAATGAATGGGTGAACAGACAGACAGATAGATAGATAGATGGAATAGATAGATAGATAGATAGAATATAGATAGATAGAGAGTTATGCTTTTTGTCATAATGTTTAGTGTTTACAGTTGCAGATTGTCATTTGTTATAATGTCATTCATTGCTGATTATTGTTATACTTTTATTTTGTCACTTTGTTTAGCATTCTTCTGCATCAGAGGTGGGCTCCAGACTCCTCAGAGATGAAGATGTGAACCTTCCGGAGAAGTAATGTTGTTGAGTTCTAGCCCCAGAGCTGAAGAAGGCCATGTTTTCCTGAGAGGCACTCTTCACCATGTCCCGAACACTCAAAGTTGAGACTTCATATATTGTCAGATATATGTAATATGTATATATCTTATATGTCTGTCATTCGTTCGATTCGGATATGTGTATGTACTGTCTGTGTTAATCAGTCAAGTTGAGTCGATCGATCGGATATATGTATGTATGTATGTCTGTCAGTACAAATTGATCCGGATATATGTATGTATGTATGTCTGTTAATTATATGCTTATGTATGTATGTCTGTCTGATATACCAAATCGGTAATATGGATATATGTATGTATCGATGATTAAATATATGCATGTATATATGTATGTATCTATGAATATTGATGTGATATATATATATATGTCTGTCTATTCGAAGTGGATATATATGTATGTATGTATATGTCTATCGAGATATGTATATGTATGTCTATGTATGATCCGAATGCGATCAGATCGGATCTTATGAATGTATGTTAGTCAGTCGAATCTGAGTAAGTAGACATGTTAGATAGATATATATCCTTCCAAACAGAAAGGTGGTGGTGGGCATAAATGAATGGATGTGTGTGCTTAGAGTAAGTAGGTATGAATATAGGCATATGTAGGTATGTTGTAGGTAGGCAGACAGACAAGATATAATGTCCTATGTCAAATGAAGAGGATATATGGTGGTGAAGTGTAGATAGATAGATCAGATAGATGCTATAGATGTAGATCAGATGAATAGGTGTGTGTAGGTAGGCAGTAGTGTGTGTGGGCAGGTAGGTGTGTAGGCAAGTGCGGCAGACAGATAGATAAGATATTGTCCTTCAAAGTGAAGGGGTGGTGGTGGGCATAGATAGATAGATAGATAGATAGGTGAAGGCAGAGTGGGTGTGTAGGCAGGTAAGACAAGCAGATAGATAGATATTGTGTCCTTCCAAGTGAAGGGGTGGTGGTGGGTGTAGATAGATAGATGAAGCAGACAGAGAGGAATGAATGGCCCTCTGTCTGCTATGCGTATGACTGTGGAGACTTCCAGGGCATTCTTCTCATGGTGGACCACAGCATCTAATGTGCTTAAGCTGCATCAGAGGGTGGGCTAGAGTCCTCCAGATAGATGAAGATTCGAGCTGCGTTACACCTTTGAGTAGATACGTGTGTTGAGTCCTAACCCCAGAGCTGGCCATGCTTTCCAGGAGAACTCTTCCACCATGTCGAGAACACTCAAGTTGGATTTCATATATTGTCATAGATAAGTAATATAGATATGTATATGTATATATATCTATTAGATAGATAGATCGGTGATAATAGGTATGTCTGTCGCTATTCAGACATTAGGTCCAGATATATATGTATGTATGTCCTATCCTGTGGAGTGGAGGTCAGACTCATGTGTATATGTAGATAGTGTCTATCGAGTCTGTCGGATATATATATGTATGTCTGTCTATCACTAATTAGTGGAGTCAGTCTTATGTGTGTATGTCTGTCAGTCTGTGAGGATGCTATGTCATCTCAATATCTATCAGTCTGATCGGATATATGTATGTATGTATGCCAACTTGATTCGATCAGGATATATGTATGTATATGTATATCTATCAGTCTGATTGGATATAACTGTATATATGTATGTATGTCTGTCTGTCAAGTGGATATATGTATTTATGTATGTCGGTGATTACCGTGATAAATTATATGTATATGTATGTGTGTATGTTTGTGATTCCGGATATATGTATGTATGTGTATCTGATCTGACTATCAGATATATATGTATGTATGCCTATGTCGGTCGGTCGGTCGGATATATGTATGTATGTATGTGATCGTGAGGTCGGTCAGGTCAGGCAGACAGTTAGATGAGATATTGTCCTTCCAAAGTGAAGAGGGTGGTGGTGGGCATAGATGAATGAACCAGAGCAGGTGTGTGTGTGGTAGGTATGTGTAAGCAGTAGGTGTGTTTGGCAGGTGGGCAGACAGACAGATATTATCCTTCAAATGAAGGGGTGGTGGTGGGCGTAGACAGATGAGATAAGATACTATGAATGAATGATAGATGAATGGGTGTGTGTGGTAAGGCAGGTGTGTGTGAGCAGGTAGTAGGTGTGCAGGCAAGTAGGTAGACAGACAGATGTTGTCAGCCCCAAAAGTGAAGAGGTGGTGTGGTGGGCATAGATAGATGAATGGATAGATGAATGAATAGATGAATGAATATTGAAGATAGATAGATCAGATAGATAGATAGATAGATAGATAGATAGATAAGATAGATAGATAGATAGATAGATGGGTAGGTGTGTGTGAGCGCAGGTGAAGGCGAGACAGTTAGATAGATATTGTCCTTCAAAAGTGAGAGGGTGGTGGTGGGTGTAGAGATAGATAGACAGATAAGGTGTGTGTGTGGTGGTAGGGTATGCTTGTGGCCCAGGTAGGTGTGTAGACAAGGTATACAAACCAGATGGAATAGGATATTGTCCTTCCAAAGTGAAGAGGGTGGTGGTGGGTGCTGACATAGATAGATAAATAGACAGATCAGTAGATGAATGGATAGATAGATAGATACAGATGAATACATGACAGAGCTGTGGAGGTGTGTGGAGCAGGTGAGCAAACAGATAGATACATGTTGTCCTTCAAAAGTGGAAGGGGTGGTGGTAGTGTGATGATGAAGATAGAAGATGAGGTGTGTACAGTAGGTGAGTAAGGTGGGTATGTAGGCAATTGGAGTGTGTAAAGTGGGTGGGCAAGCAGATAGATAAGATCTTGTCCTTCGAAAGAGTGAGAGGGGGTGAGTGGTGGGCATAGATAGATGTATGGATAGATAGATAGATAGATGGATATGAATGAATAGATAGATAGATAGATAGATGATGTATGTAATAGATGAATGGATAGATATATGTATAGTCTGTGAACAGATTCGGAAGTGTGTGTAGGTTGGTTGGTGTATAGGCAGTGTATGTATTTATATGGTAGACAGGTGCGAGCAAACAGATAGATAGATATTGTCCTTCCAAATTGAAGAGAGTGGTGGTGGGCATGTATAGTAAGATAGATAGATAGATGAATGTACAGATGGATAGATAGATATGAATGAATAGTGATATTGTTAAGTGATGATCAGTCATTGATGAATGGATAGATAGTATGAATGAATGATGTTGAATGAGCAGTCAGTAGGTGTGTGGCCAGGCAGGTGAGTCTGACTGTAGATAGATGAATGTTGTCCTTCCAGTGAGGTATATGTATGGATGCAGGTGTCTGTCTGGCTGACAGAGATGGCCCACTCTGATGATATATGTATAATACCAGAGCTTCCAGGTGGTCAACCATGGCATATGTATGCATGTTCTGTCCATGAAGTTGATCGGATCTTCCAGAGATGAGGTATTCAACTCGTTACCCCTTTGACTGAGTAATGTTGTTATGTCTAGCATGGCAGAGGCCATGCTATGTAGATGTCTTCTGCATGTCTGAAGATTCAGGTATGAATGTCACTGTATACATCTGTCTGTCGGAGAGTAGATATGTGTATAGTCTATATCTCCATGATGATCGGATATATGTATCTGTATGTCTGTCTGTGGAGTCAAATGTATGTGTGCATCACTGTCTACCATTCGATCAAATTCAGATATGGATCAACATGTATATATGTCTGTCATCTGTCTGTCGGATATATATGTATGTCATGAGCGGTGATGATAGGATATATGTATGTATATGTATGTCTATGTAAAGTCGGATATATGTATGTATGTACATCAAGTCGGTCAAGTCGGATATATGTATGTATGTATGTATCTGATTCAGTTGTCTGATTCGGATATATGTATGTATGTATGTCATATGGAGTCAGGTCGGTGGGATATATGTATTTATGTGTATATATAAATTGATCGGTCAAGAGTAGACGAATTAGATTGAATGATATTATCCTTCCAAAGTGAAGAAATTGGTGGTGACTGTCAGTAAATAGACAGATAGGTGTGTGTGTAGTGTAACAGGTATGTGTATGTAGGTGGGTAAGTGTGTTGGCAGGTAGGCGAAGACAGACAGATAATGTCCTTCAAATGAAGGGTCAGTGGTGAGGTGGGCGTAGAAATGATGATATATAGATGAGATAGATGAGATGGTAGTCTGAGTAAGATAGATGAATGAATGAATAGATTAATTGATAGATATGAATCATTGAATAGATAGATGAGTATGTGGTAGGTAAGATGAGCAGTGTGTGAAGGCAGGTAGGTGTGCGAACAGAAGTAGACAGACAGACGGATATTGTCCTTCCAAAGTGAAGAGGGTTGGTGGTGAGCATAGATAGATATGAACAGATAGGTGTGTGGGTAGGTAGGTAGGGTATGTGAGGCAGGTAGGTGTGTGAATGGCAGGTGAGCATATAGATGAGATATAAATGACCCTTCAAAATGAAGGGATTGTGGTGGTGGGCATAGAATGGTGATAGATAGATAGATAGATAGATAGATAGTTGAGATAGATAGATAGATGAATGTAGATGAATGAATAGATAGATAGATGAGATATAGATAGATAGATAGGTAGATGTGTAGGTTGAGTTGGCGTTAAGACAGTTCAGATGAAGATATTGTCCTTCCAAAGTGAAGGGGTGGTGGTGGGTGTAGATAGATAGACAGATGGGTGTGTGTAGGTAGTGCATGTTGGGTGGTGTATGTGAGGCAGGTAGGGTGTGTGAGCAGGTGGGCAAGCAGATGATAGATGTGTCCTTCAAAGTGAAGGGGGTGGTGGTGAGGCATAGATAGACTAGATAGATTATTGTGTGTAGGTAGAGATAGCATGTGAGCAGGTAGTGTGTGTTGGCAGGTAGGCAGACAGATAGATAATATCCTTTAAAATGAAGGGAATTGGTGGTGGGCCATAGATAGATAGATAGATGGATATAGTCCTTGAATAGATAGATGGAGATGAATGTAGATAGATAGATAGATAGATAGAGATAGATAGATAGATAAGATAGATAGATAGGTGTGTAGGTAGGCGGAGTCTCATTGTGAGGCAGGTAAGGTGTGCTTAGGCAGAGTGAGCAGACAGACAGATGATTCAGCTCCTTCCAAATTCTGAAGGGAAGTAATGTTGGTGAGGCATAGATAGATAGATGAGATAGAATGAATGAATGAATGAATGAATAGATAGATAGATAGAAGAATAGATAGATAGATAGATGAATGAATGGTAGATAGATAGATAGATGAATGAATGGAGTTGTGTGTGCTGTGAGCAGGTCAGGCAGACAGTTAGATGAATGTTGTCCTTCCAAAAGAAGAAGGGGTGGTGGTGGGTGTAGATATAGATCTGACAGATCCAGTGGTGTATATGATGTAGAGTAGGTATGTGAGCGGAGTATGTATGTGTGTGTAGACAAGGTCGAGCCGACAGATGAATAGATGTATCCTTCAAAGTGGAAGGGGTGGTGGATGGGCATAGATAAATGTGATGATAGATGAATGTGATGAATAGATAGATAGATCAGATAGATAGATAGATAGATCAGATAGATATGTATAGATGTATGGAGTGATTGTGTGAGGCAGGTGAGGCAGACAGTTAGATAGATATTGTCCTTCCAAAGTGAAGGGAGTGGTGGTGGGTGTAGATAGATGAACAGATGAATAGTGTGTAGGTAGGTGGGTAGGTATGTAGGCAGGTAGGTTGCGATGAGACAGGTGACCAAGCAAGATAGATGGAATGTTGTCCTTCAAAGTGAAGGGGGTGGTGGTGAGCATGCTAGATAGACAGATAGGTGTGTGTGTGTAGGTAGGTATGTGTATGCAAGGCAGGTAAGGTGTGTTGGCAGGTAGGCAGACAGACAGATATTGTCCTTCAAATGGAAGGGTGGTGGTAGGGCATGAATAGATAGATGAATAGATAGATATAGATGATGGATAGATAGATGTAGATAGATAGATAGATAGAAAGATAGATAGATAGATAGATGAATAGATAGATGAATGAATGAATGAATGGATAGATGGGTGTGTGGGTAGGCAGGTGTGTGTGACAGGTGGTAGGTGTGTGTGAGCAAGTGAAGTAGGCAGACAGACAGATATTGTCCTTCAAAGTGAAGAAATTGGTGGTGGCACAGATAGATAGATAGATAGATATAGATAGATAGATAGATAGATGAGATGGATGAATGAATGAATAGATAGATAGATAGATAGATAGATAGATAGATAGATAGATAGATAGATAGATAGATAGATGGAGTAGGTGTGTGTAGGCAAGTAGGCAGACAGTTAAGATAGATATTGTCCTTCAAAGTGAAGGGGTGGTGGTGGGTGTAGATGAAGATAGACAGATAGGTGTGTGGGTGGGTGAGTAGGTATGTGGGCAGGTAGGGTGTGTAGACAGGTAGGCAAGCAGATGTATAGATGTTGTCCGCCAAAGTGAAAGGGGTGGTGGTGAGCATAGATAATAGATAGATAGATAGAATGATTGATAGCTGAATGTAGATGAATGGATAGATAGATAGATGGATAGATAGATAGATAGATAGATGAATGAGGGAGTAAGGCAGGTAGGTGTGTGTGCAGGCGGGTGGAAGGCAAGCAGATAGATGGATGTTGTCCTTAGAGTGAAGGGGTGGTGGTGGTGTAGATAGATAGATATAAGCAGACAGAGAGATAAAGTGGCCCCTCCCCACTCCTATCGCATCATGGCTGTGGAGCTTCCAGGTGGTCCTTCTCATGGTGGACACAGCATCTCATTAGCTGCATCAGAGGGTGGGCTAGAGTCCTCAGAGAGATGAGAAGATTCAGCTGCGTTACCCCTTTTGGAGGAGAATGTTGTTCGAGTCTAACCCAGAGCTGACGGCCATGCTTTCTGGAGAACTCTTCACCATGTCCCGAACACTCAAGGTTGGATTTCATATATTATCATATATATGTAATATAGATATGTATATGTATATATGTCTGTTAGTTGAGTCGGATATATATATGCATCATCTATCGATCAGTGGGGTCAGATATATGTATGTCTGGTCGGTCGAGTCGGATATATATGTATGTATGTCTGTCGGTCTGTCGGATATATGTATGTATATCTGTCTGTCAGTCAGTCAGTCGAGATATATGTATGTATGTCTGTCGAGTCAGATTGAGATATATGCTATGTATGTCTCTGTCAGTCAGTCAGGATATGTATGTATGTAATGTCTAAATCAGTCGAGTCGGAGGATATGTTATGTATGTATGTCTGTCTGTCTGTCTTGTCTGTCTGTCGGATATATGTATGTATGTATGTCTACTAATAGTCAGTCGGATATAACTCTTATATGTATGTCTGTATGTCGGTCAGATATATGCTTATGTATATCTGTCTGTCAGTCCGGACCATATGTATCATGTCTATGTCAGCCAATTAGTCGGATATATGCTTATGTATGCCATGATCTGTCGGATATATGTATGTATGTGTATATGTCTGTCGGTCGGATATATGTATGTATGTGTGTCTGTCTGTAAATTGAGGATATATGTATATCTGTCTCTATCTGTCAGTCGTAATTCGGATATATGTATGTATGTCTGTCGGTCTATCGGATATATATATGTATGTCTGTCTGTCGATCGATCGGATATATGTATGTATATGTGTCCTGTGATCAGTGGAAGTCGGATGTATGTATGTATATAAGTCAATCGATCGGATATATGTATGTATGTATGTCTGTCTGTCTGTCAGATATATGTATGTATGTCATCTGTCTGTCAGTCTGTTCGGATATATATGCATGTATGTCTGTCTGTCAGATTGATCGGATATATATGTATGTATGTCTATGTCTGTCGATCGATCGGATATATGTATGTATGTATGTCTATCTGTCTGATCGGATATATGTATTTATGTATGTCTAAAGTAAATTGATCGAGTCGGATATATGTATGTATAGCCATGTTTATCGGTCGGTCGGTGCGGCTATGTGTATGTGTGTATGTCTGTCTATCTGTCGGATATATGTATGTAAGTGCATGTCGAGTCGAGTGGAAATTAGGATATATGTATATGTATGTATATGATCGAGTGGTCAGGTAGACCAGACAGTTAGATAGATGGTGTCGTCTTCAAAGTGAAGGGGGTGAGTGGTGAGCATAGATAGACAAGATGGGTGTGTGTAGCTTGGTATAGTGAGTGTGTAGGCAGGTAGGTGTCTTTTGCAGGTAGTGCAGACAGGTAGATAATGTCCTTCACGATGAAGAAGAGAATGTGGTTGTAGACAAGATGGATGGACAGATAGATAGATAGATAGATAGATAGATAGATGGATAGATAGATAGATAGATAGATGGATAGATAGGCAGGTGTGTGGCTAGGCGGGTGTGTAGGCAGGTAAGGCGAGACATGAACTGAATCATTATCCTTCAAAGTGAGAAGGGAGGTGGTGGGTGAGTGTAGATAGATGTAGACAGATAGATTGTGTAGGTGGGTAAGAGTGGGTATCTTAGAGCAGGAGTGAGTGTGCAGACAGGTGAGCAAAGCAGATATTGATAGATATTATTACTTCCAAAGTGAAAGGGGGTGGTGGTGGAGCATGAGATAGATAGATAGATAGATAGATGAGATGAATGAATGTAGATAGATAGCTAGATAGATCAGATAGATAGATAGATAGCGAGATAGGCAGGTAGATTCAATGTGTAGGCAGGTAGGCAAGCAGATAGATAGATGTTGTCCTTCCAAAGTGAAGGGTGGTGGTGGAGTGTAGATAGATGAATGCGACAGACAGAGATAGATGGCCCCACCCCACCACTCTGTCATCCATGGCTGTGGAGACTTCAATTGGTCCTTCTCGCCCAGTGGGACCTTTGGCATCTCATTAAACTGCATCGGAGAATTTGGAGCTAGAGTCATCAGAGATGAAGATTCAGCTACGTTACACTTTAGGGGAGAGTAAATGTTGATGCCATGTCTAAAACCCAGGCCCCAGGGCCAAGCCACTTTCCTGGAGAACTCTTCACCATGCTCCCGAACACTCAAGAGTTAAGTTTCATATATTGTCATAGATATGTAGCTATAGATATATATATGTATATATGTCTGTTGGCTAGTTAGTCGAGATATATGTATCTGTCATCGGTCAGTCGAGTCAGATATATGTATGTATATCTGTCTGTCGAATCAGTCAGATATATGTATGTATGTATGTCTATGGAGGTCTATGTCGGATATATCTTGTATGTATGTATCTACCAACAGTCGAGTGAGTCGAGTCGGATATATGTATGTATGTCTTATCTCAAGTCTGCTCGGATATATATGTATGTATGTATGTCTATCGGTCTGTCGGATATATATATGTATGTCACTGTCAGTCGGTCGGTCAGATATATGTATGTATGTATGTCATAATCGATCATTCGGATATGTATGCATGTATGTCTCTCACGCTCTGTCTGTCGGATATATGTGTGTTGTTGTATGTATAATAAATTGATGCGGTCGAAATTAGGATATATATGTATGTATGTATGTTTGTGATTGATTCGGATATATGCTGTATGTATGTATGTCTTATTGTCTGACTATCGGATATATATGTATGTATGTATATCGATCGAGTCGATTCGGATATATGTATGTATGTATGTCGATGCATTCGTGCGATCGAAGTGAGCGAACAGTTAGATAGATATTATCCTTCAAAAGTAGAAGGGTGGTGAGTGGGCATGAATAGACAGATAGGTGTGTGTGGCATGTGTGGTAGGTAGAGTATGTGAGGCAGGTAGGTGCTGTTGGTAGGTAGGCAGACAGACAGATGTCCTTCCAAATGAAGGGGTGGTGGTGGGCGTAGACAGATAGATAGATACTATAGATGAATAGATAGATAGGTGTGTGTAGGTAGGCGGGGTGTGTGAGCAGGTGGGTGTGTGGCCAGACTGAAGTAGTGAACAGACAGATATTGTCCTTCCAAAGTGAGAGGGTGGTGGTGGTGGGCATAGAATGCTAGATGAATAGATGAATGAATAGATAGATAGATAGATAGATAGATAGATAGATGAGATGAATGAATAGAAGAATAGATAGATAGATGAAGTGGTAGGTGTGTAGGCAGGTAGGCAGACAGTTAGATGAATGTTGTCCTTCAAAGTGAAGGGGTGGTGGTGGGTGTAGATAAGATAGACAGATGGGTGTGTACCCAGTGGTAGAGTAGAGGTATGTAGGCAGGTAGGTGTGTGTGTAGACAGGTAGGCAAACAGATAGATAAGATGTTGTCCTTCCAAAGTGAAGGGAGTGAGTGGTGGAGCATAGATAGATAGATAGATGAATAGATAGATAGATAGATAGATAGATAGATAGATAGATAGATAGATAGATAGATAGATAGATAGATAGATGAATAGATAGATAGATAGATAGATAGATAGATGAGATAGATGAAGCGGTGTGTAGGCAGGTAGCTAGATAGATAGATAGATAGATATTGATAGATAGAAAGATGAAGGGTGATGGTAGGTGTGGAATAGATAGACAGATAGGTGATAGATAGATACAGATAGATAGATAGATAGATAGATAGATGACAGTGCAGACAGAGTAGATAGATAGATAGATGAAGATAGATGTCGATAGAAAGATGATAGATGAATGATAGATAGATAGATAGATAGATGAATGATAGATAGATAGATAGAATCAGATAGAGCGAGATAGATAGATAGATATGGTCATAGATAGATAGATAGATGAGATGAATGAATGAATGAATAGGTAGGTGTGTGAGTAGGTAGAGATTGGTATGGCAGAGTAGGTGTGTGTGCAGGTAGTCAAGCAGATAGATAGATATTGTCCTTCCATAGAAAGTGAAGGAGGTGGTGGTGGGCATAGATAGATAGACAGATAGATAAGATAGATAGATGAATAGATAGATAGATAGATAGATAGATAGATAGATAGATAGATAGATAGATAGATAGATAGATAGATAGGCAGGCCCAGTGTGTGTAGAGACTTGAGTAGGCAAGCAGATAGATAGATATTGTCCTTCCCAAAAGTGAAGAGAGTGGTGGTGAGTGTAGATAGATAGATGAAACAGACAGAGAGATAGATAACCCCCCTCTGTATCAGCATGCATGAAGCTGTAATGGAGCTTCAAGGTGAGTCCTTCTTTCATGGTGGACACAGCATCTCATTAAGCTGCATCAGAGGGGTGAGCTAGGAGTCCTCCAGAGATGAAGATTCAGCTCACGTTACCCCTTTCGGAGAGGTAATGTTGTTAGAGTCTAACCTTGAGCTGACAAACCATGCTTTCTGGAGAACTCTTCACCATATCCAGACTTACTCAAAGGTTGAATTTCATATATTGTCATATATATATAATCTAGATATGTATAACCTGTATATATGTCTGTTAGTTAGTCGGATATATATCACCATATGTCTGTCAGTATGTATGTCTGTCGGTCAGATATATGTATGTATCTGTCTGTCTGTCTATTAGCCGATTCGGTGGATATGTATGTATGTCTGTCGGTGATCAAATTAGGATATATGTATGTATGTATGTCTACAACCATTAGTCGTTCGGATATATGCATGTATGTATCGGATCTGTCTGTCTGTCTGTCTATCGGATATAGGATGTATGTATGTATGTCTACTGTCGAGCCAAATTGGATATATATATGTATGTATGTCTGTCGGATATATGTATATATGTATGTCTGTGATCAATGGATTCATATGTATATATATGTAATGTCTATCTGTCAGTCGGATATATGTATGTATATATGTCTGTCTGTCAAGTCGGATATATATATATCTGTCTACCATCAGTCGATCGAGATATATGTATGTATGTCTGTCGGTCTGTCAGATATTATATGTATGTGCCAGCATGTCTGTCTGTGTTCAGTCGGATATATGTATGTATGTATGTCTGTCTGTCTGTCCGGATATATATGTTATAACCATGTAATAAATTACAGTGATCAAATTCGTGGATATATGTATGTATGTATGTCTGTCTGTCGAGTCTATGGATATATGTATATGTTTGTCAGTGATGAGTGAATACATATGTATATGTATGTGTCTGTCTGTCTGTCGGATATATGTATGTAATAATAGTGTCGATTGATCGATTCGGATATAGCATGTATGTCTATCATGAGTCGATGAGGTCAGGTAGAGCAGACAATTAGATGGAATATTGCTCTTCAAAGTGAAGGTGGTGGTGGGCATAGATAGATAACCAGGCAAGATGGGTGTGTGTGTGATGGGTGGTATATGTAGGCAGGTAGGTGTGTTGGCAGGTAGGCCAGACAGACAGATAAAATGTCAAGCCTTCAAATGAAGGGGTGGTGAAAGGTGGGCCGTAGACAGATAGATAGATACTATAGATAGATAGATGAATATAGATAGATAGATGAATAGATAGATGAATATAGATAGATGAATAGATGAATGATGAATGAATAGATAGATAAGATAGATAAGATAGATAGGTGTGTAGGTAGGCAGGTGTGTGGGCAGGTAGGTGTGTAGGCAAGTGAGCAGACAGACAGATGTTATCCTTCCAAAGTATGAAGGGTGGTGGTGGGTGTAAATAGATAGACAGATAGGTGTGTGGTGAGTGTAATTGTAAATTATGTAGGCGGAGTAGGTGTGAACGGTAAACGAAGCAGATAGATGAATGTTGTCCTTCAAAGTGAAGGAGTGGTGGTGGAGGCATAGATGTAGATGAATAGATAGATAGATGAATAGATAGATAGATGAATGAATGAATGAAGATAGATATAGATAGATAGATAGATAGATAGATGAATGAGTGAGTGTGTAGGCAGGTAGGCAGACAGTTAGATAGATGTTGTCCTTCCAAAGTGAAGGGTGTGGTGGAGTGTAGATAGATAGACAGATGGTGTATGAGTAGGTAGTGGTATGTGCAGGCAGGTGGTGTGCAGGCAGGTAGGCAAGCAGATGAATAGATATTGTCCTTCCAAATTATGAAGGGGTGGTGAGTGAGCATAGATAGACAGATGGGTGTGTGTGCTTGGTGGTAGGTATGGCAGGTAGGTGTGTTGGCAG
>JAGHMJ010006369.1:0-39627 GCA_018749465.1 Paracanthobrama guichenoti | reverse complement strand
CCGTAATTTGTGGAAGAGCAGAGATCACATACAGAAAGGCTAGACAAACTGCTAGATCAGCAGCTGACCTCTTGAAGAAAACAAGCACAACCCTAGAGTGACTATTTGATACAGTGGCTAAGTTGGCAAAAATAAAGCTAACTTCTGATGGTTGTAAACATTTTAGCAATGATAGAAAACACGAACTTTGCTTACGTGTAAGGTCAATAATAGGAAGGAAAGTGTAACCATGCAGCTGTCTACTGCAATATCACATGGACAGAGCAGTATAGTGTCACTGAGAAAAAGAATGAGTCCATTCACTTACTATAGGAAATTAAATCAAACTCATTAAATCATCTAAATCCACTTTGCTATCGACCTATACTATTTGACTATTAAAGGATGCCACCAGAGTCATATAGATCTCTTCTTGTATCATTAACTCATCTTTGTCATTAGGATGTATAAGAAACTTTTGATTGACTATTATCCATGACCACTTATTAAAAAACCTCAACTGATCCTACAGAATTTGTCAAGTACCTGGCCAATCTCAATCCTGCCCTTTCTGTCAAAATGCTGGAAGAGGCGGTGTCTTTACAATTATGTTATTTTGAAGGCGTCATGAGGATTTTCAGTCAGGATTTAGACTGTATCAACTTAGTGCTGTGTTCTCTCATCGAGTTACAGATGGATTTACTCTTATCATCGATGCGTGATTGTATCTCTCTATTCGGTATTTGCTACGGTCTCTCTTAGCACTGCGTTACGATACTATAAAGCCACAACATTCTTTGAATACGGGCTCAAATTATGTGGCATTGAGTGGAATATGGCATGGTTTAAATCATACTTATCTGACCAGTGAGTTTATGGCAGTAAATGAAGGATGTCACACGATCCAGGTTCGGTATCACAGTTTGCAGGAGCTCAGTGGACGTTGCTTTTCACCCTGTGCATACACTGGAGATATCATTTGGAAGCATCTGGCGTTAGTTTTTCATTGTTATGCTGATGATACAAACCTATATTTCTTTCACGCCTGGCCAAACTTACCAGTTACAAATTCTGTGGAATGCATAGTGATGTAAAACATTGGATCATCTAATGTTTCCTGCAACAGTTCAGAAAAAGTGATTTTTAATTGTGAATAAAAACTCTGCAGTAGTAACCACAAATATTTTATCCTTTGCTGAAGTAGCTGCTCTGTCAAGTCCGTGTCAGTTAGGAACCTGGGTGTGCTCCACTGATGCCAAATCTTTGTTTAAGCGCGTTTCTAACATCCCTATAAGCTTCATTCTACCATCTTAAAAAAGAAATATATCCACGATCATTTGTATTTTCAATGCAAAATGCTGAACGACCATTCAGCATGTTCAGCCTCAGGAAGCTGGGTGTTGTGTGCTTTACTGGAGTAGTTGCTGCTAGCTTAATAAACAAACTCAGCTGGTCCAAAACGCAGCGGCAGGTTCTTACTGGTGCTCATGAAGTAAGACCATATTAACTGTTGTTTGTGATCCTCAGGCGGGCGATCCTCTTCCTATTTAGCACCTAAACTCTGGAGCAGTCTTCCTGGTGTTGGAAGCAGGCCACCGCTCTGTCAGTTTAAAATCCTACAGGCAAGAAAAACGCATCTCTTTATTGCCAAACACACATAAAACATTATCAATTTCTTTTATTCAAATCAATGTAAAGATTGTTGGCTGCACATTAACTAGTTGTTTAGACTGTGACTACTTCACCACTTTGATGTATAGTTATGCAAAATAGCATCTCAGTAATGCATTTCAGTTCTCTCTATTTTGTCTAAGTTCTGCCAAACCACAGCTGGATCAGACATCAGATCAGATGATGGACTCATGCTCTGAGTGTGCATCATAGACTATCTGCAGAAGGCGTGTCAAATAACGGTCTTCGACTTGGACTACTGATGTACATGGTTGGGACTGGGGTGTGCCTGGGTTTACTTGCTCTGGATGGGATGACCTGACACATTTATCATGGGATTGGATATTTGTAACTGTGGTTACCTGGCAGCATTTGGATATTTCGAGATTTACGCTGGCTTAGTTCACTCAAAGTAAAAAAAGAAAAAAAAAGAGTTTAACAAAATAACCTGTTGCCTGGTCAGTAGATGTGTCATGCGCTTGAAAACTCAATTAGAAAATGGTGTAGGGTGAGACTATGCAGTTGACAATAAATCTAATGATACTAAATGTTGTGTGTGTACAACCTTGTGATTATGTAGTTCAATCAAACATTCTTTGACAGCGGCAAACCACTAGTCTTGATTAGCTTCAATTCAGTCGAACAGTTAATACAAAATATTTTTGTGGTAATCTTGTCAAATCATGAAGTAACAGTCTGAGCGTTCAGCCTGAATGATGGGTTTTAATGGGCTTGGTTTGATAATATATGATATCACCATTCGTCATATAGTGAGAGATGGAGAAAAGCAGTAAACCTACATCTATTCATCTCCAGTTAGCAAATCGTCACATGCAAATGATCTCAACTGCTGGGTTCTCTGGGACTTTTAACAGTATTATGGCGTGCTTTGTGTATAAATAATTCCTTTTTGATCATTAATATTACCATCCTTAAAATATCAACAATATGAAATATATAATACAAAACAAATCATTTCAAAAGATTCTTAAGCGTGATAATTTAATATGATTTCAATGTGTAATAAATGATATAAATCTCAGTATTCACCTTTGAGCAAATGTATCTGATCAGTTGTTTATTGAATAGTTACAAATACAAATTTAATGATTTTTCTTCTATTGAGGTTTGTTTCTTTGTTGACTTTCAGCTGATTTGTTTGTTGCATGAATCACAATAACAAATAATGTTTCCTTGTATTAGATTTCATGAGGGTGTTTTAGTTCTTATTGTTTCTTTTTTGATTATTATGGGACCTATTCTATGATGTGTGTTGGAATAAATACAATGTTTTCAGAGATGTTGTTAAGTTGTTATTATCACACAATCCATTTATCACCATCAAAGCGTAAGATGAAATTCTGATAGTCTCCATTCATTAGATCTTATATTAGACTTGAAAGTATAAATATCGGTTATGCTCTGTTCCCCAATAATGCCTTGAAAATTATCTTAGTACTTTCAATTAACTCCATTTTTATTGACTAAGATAAAATAAATAAAGCTCAAACTGATGGATCATGTTGATACTCCATTTGTATCAGGTTTCTAAATGTTATATGGATAATCAAACCTAAATCGGACAACATTCGATTGTGTACCAATGTTTTAATGAAGTTTTGATTGTTTATCATGCTCGAGCAACCAAAGAGAATTTATAGTAAATATACAATCTAGGGGCTTTGCCAGGGTTAATAATATTAATCCTCTCTCACTCAGGTTGCCAAGCCCGCTCACTATCAGGAACATTAGCTCTTTCTATTGTTCATTATCAAGCTAATGGTCAGTGCATACCTGCTGGAAGACAATTCTGAGCCTTGATGGTGCCAGAAACGCTTCATCTTCTCCTGACTCCATCAGGGTGTGCGGGGCTGGCTGAGTGAGAAGCATCTGAGAAGTTTGCAGTGCGAGTGCAGTACCAAATTTAATAGTTTTAAACTCTTCTGGGCGATATAAGGGAGAACAAACTGGCGCTCGTCAGTTGGTATATGAGTCTGGGGGTAAGAGGCGTCCACCTGGGAGAAGTGTGGCGACATCATGTTGCCGGAGGAACAGTTCATCGCTAATGTGGTGGATTGAAGTTGAGTTGATCCTTTTCAGAGAAACTGAGCAAGGGTGTTGCAGTGATTGTTTGCCAAAGTTCTGCAGCTACCCTGCACATGTAGTGTTTTCTGCATTTCAGGTTGAGTTACTGAGATCATGCCCTCCAGTCAGAGCAGGAAGAATGGGCAGCGGAGCTGTGTTATCTGCACACGTCATCCCAGTCACCTGCGGGTTCAGCTGACGTGTTGAGTACAGACACGACATCATCTTCATCACTGAATCACTTTGGCTTTATCAATATCGTCCATCATTGTGGCTGCGCTGAGCGACACCTCCAACAGTCGTGTCTGTTGTACTCCTCTTGGGCAGCCTTTGCCACCATACTATATGTGTTGTTGGTGAAAATCTGGCACCTTAGTGAGAACAGGTATTGTCAGTGTCAGAACTGTTTCAAAGACCTCTGGTTAATGATGGTTTGTTTGAACATTCTGATTAGTCATGTTGATGAATGTTGGAAAATAAAACTGAGCAATTTTCCGATGATCTTTTTTAGTCGCTGGAAGCGGTGATTGGAAGGTGGCTGATAAGGGCATTTGGAAGTCCTTCATGATGTGTGATCTTGCCGATCGCATGTGGTCATCGAGTCAGAACAGATCATCAAAAAGTTGTGGGCGTGAGATTGTGTTCCAAATATTAAGTATGTTCATCGCATTAATTTAACTGATAGAAAGTCGACAGCGCAACATAGGTGAAGCGATGACGTGAATAGTGGTGCGTATTAATTCGACTTTGAATCAACCTGGGTGTTGTATCTCAAAGAATACTAGTGGTCGTTTCAGTGAGTTTTCCAAACCACATTGTTGTTTTCTTACTTTGCCGATTGTCTAAGTACATGGGGGCTTGTTTAGGGTAGGCCTTCATGAGTTTAGCAAGTCTGTTGAAAAATGGTTGAAAAACACTTTATTGGGCTGAAGTGTACTGATTCAGCAAATGCCCATTTGTTTTTAACATGTATTTGTAGTAGCCTATGATGCTTCTTCATTAGAGAGAACACAGGTGCATCTATACAGTCTTGTGTGTTGAACCACCTGACATACATGACTTCTCTTGGCACAATTTAAACAATGCTCCATCTACCTTATTATTTCTCTGTTCCTTTGCTGCGTCGTGCTTATTATTTGTCATTTGGTTTGTATTGTTGCATTTGTAATTAGAAACGTTTTCTACATTTCTTAAATGCACTTGCTTTAGTAATCTGACCAGGAAATTCCCTATTATTTCAGATTTCAGAGAGCCCAAAGAAAAGAGCTAGTCGTCTGATGCAAGCCAGATTTTTAAAACCTGAACCAATTATGGACCACCTGTAATTATAATGACATCAGACTTCTGAAACTAATTTTATTTTTAAAAGGCGCTGTATTAGCTTTTTGTCCTATTAAGAAAAGGATCTTTTATATCTTTTTTTTTTTATCACTGATTGTGTTAACCCCTGCCAAATGAAATAAATTGTCTTAACTGCTGAGAAGGTCATTGCAAAGAGGCTGGCTGTTCACAGGCTCTGTGTCCAAGCATTAATAGAGTCGAAGGGGAAGGAAGAAAAGATGTAGTGAAAAAGTGTACAAGCAATAAGGATACTTGCTTTTACAAGGAAGTTGGCAGCAAAGCCATTCAAAAATCACAGGGTAGATTCACAAGAGAGTGGACTGCAGCTGGAGTGTTAGAGCTTTGAGAGACACACTACACTGAGGCGTATGCAAGACATCAAGACATGGGTTTCAGTGTGCATTCCTTGAGTCAAGCCACTCTTCCAGACAACAGACAGCGTCAGAAGGAGTCTGCAGCCTGGGCCGCTAAAGACAGGAAAGGACTGGACTGCTGCTGGGTGCTCAAGTTATGTTCTCTGGTGAAATGTTTGCATTTTCATTTTGGAAATCAGGTCCCAGGAAGTCTGGAGGAGAGAGAGGAGAGCACACAATCCACGTTGCCCGAGGTCCAGTGCTTAAAAGTTTCCACAGATCAGTGATGGTTTGGGGTACCATGTCATCTGCTGGTGTTAGTCCACTGTGTTTTCTGAGGTCCAAAGTCCCAGCACCAGCCACATGTGCAGGAAGTTTTAGAGCACTTCATGCTTCCTGCCAAACCAACTTTGCTGAGAATACAGATTTCATTTTCCAGCAGGTTTGGCACCTGCACACGGTGCCAGCAACCAGTCACCTGGTTTAAGGACCATGGTATCCTGTTTCTTAATTGACCAGCAAGCTACTTCAGTGTAACCCCATAGAAAATCTATGGGCTGTGTGAAAGAGAATCACGTTATGCCAGACCCAGCAATGCAGAGCTGAAGGTACTATCAGAGCAACCTGAGCTCTCCTTAACACCTGAGCAATTACAGACTGACTAGACTCCATGCCACGCGCGTGCCACGTGGTCGACCAAAAGGAGCCCCAGCTAAACATTGGGTGCTACGCTTCATACTTTTCTAAATCCTTTCTTTGTATTGGTCTTCATCAATATTCTAATTTTCGAGATACTGAATTTGATTTTCCTTGAACATCATTCTCGAATCATCAAAAATACAAAAATAACATTTGAAATATATCAGTCTGCAATAGTAATGATATAATATAATATAATGTACAAGTTTCACTTTTTGAATAGAATTAGTGAAATGAATCACCTTTTGGTGATATTCTAGATTAATATGACCAGCACCTGTATGGTTCTGCTATCACTTTTCACTAGGAGTAGTGAAAGCGCATTTTTATTAAGGTGTACCTTTAACTTCGTTGTACCTATGTTTTAATAACGGTTGCCACATTGTGGATGAACTAATTACTGCAAAAAATAAATGTAATGTGTATGCATTACAAAGTTCAAAAAATCAATGGGTGTGCACACATTGTATAAAAACTTATGAATAGATTGCCCCAAACAACTTTGAAAAGTTCTGTCACTTGAAACTCTAGATGGTATGAGCTGATGGGTCATAAAGGTGCAGTAAGCGTATATTCTGAGAACACTGTTAGAAAGTGGATGGATGAGCACTGCTCACATGTCAGCCAATAAAGCAGTAAGGCGTGTCCACTCTGTGAGAGGTGCAAAACATAAGGCTTGTTGACTTCATGCAGCGATACCGACGAATAGTCCCGGCGGCTGGCGACAATACTGCGGTTAAATTTTGTCGACTTCAGGCAGCGCCGTGCCCGCGTGACTGTAGCGTATGTCATCAAGTGCCCGCGCGGTGATCCGAGCAACCCGGCTGGAGCATTCTGCAGCTTCTCCCACGCAGAAGAGAGACTGCCACGAGCTCTGATGGCGGTACAGCTGTTTCATGATTGGCGGATTCACACGCGCGGCAACAATCACGTCGCGTTTCATGTTTTATTCTAAAACCTTCAGTTCTACTAATGCTCACAAATCTGTATTTTTATAACGGTAAACCTCTTTTCATAGTTGCGATGTTATATTTGTGACATGTTTATCAAAAATAAACTAAATACAAAAATGTTATTACCTCTTCATTGATAGTTCACTTATGGTAGACTTTATTCTTGTACAAACACACAATGTATTAAGCAGCACATACAGTATTATGTAACACACATGAAACTTAATAACAGCGTGAGTTTTGGATTGGTTTTCTTTTATTGACCAGCACTAGATTGACACAGCCCATTCAACAGTACAACACAATCTTTTGAACATCATGAACCATATTTTCTCACAACTTCTTGGTCTTTTTTAAACTTTGTGTTTTATTATGGCATATATTTCAGACTCACCTTAGCCTAGTTTCCTTATTTCCATATATTAATCTGTTTCACGTTTCATTTGGAAAGCAGTGAAGTGATGAATATACGTACTAGTACACTCCACTTCCACATTACAAATCTATGAAATTAATTCGCTGGAGTTTCTTCAGAGTTGCAAAAATATATCAAGTGAACATCATTTAACCTAATTTCTTTGTGCCACAATCCTGAAACTCCTCTTGCAGAAGCTCTCAGCAGGTTTAGCTGCCCAGGAAACCACACAAACATATTCAGAAAGAGCTCACGTGAGAGTGAGGCACTTTCATACACCTCTCTTTCAAACGGGCTTGACTTACCTGCTTTCTCTGGTTGCATTACCATCATTTCGACAAAACCCAGTTCTTATCTCAGTTTCTTGCCTCCTTTCTAAGTGTTTAGTTTGTCTTTCTTATAGCTGAAAATCTTATTCAAACCAAGAAGTATATGTAGTGTCACATGCACTGACAACCATAAACATTTCACGATGCTATCAGATATAAACACACTGATTCTGCCATTCTCAGATCAAATGCAGTGCATTTCACATATTGTATAACATACAATACACTTCAAATGTTCTGCGTGTGTAACATATTACTATTGAAGTGATCTGGCTGTTTGGAAATAAATAATCGTATCATGTGGCAGTAAACAAATTAATCAGCACATCAGAGCGTTCATGTCTTTTATGGAAACTCAGCATCTGATAGTCAGTAACCATGAAGGCGTGGACCATCACCTCTGTGGTCATCTGGGATCCTGAAACCATAGTAGACATGGCGGTTGCTTATATCATAAGTTAACAACTGTAACGATTCTTTAGCTGAATATGTTAACAAGGCAGGCAACGCCACGACCAAACCACACTATCCTCAAATATTAGCAGATTTTTATCTTTTAAGAAACAACATTTACTGTAACTACATGCACATGCACACATGCATTCATGTCGGTGTATTATATCGTCTTATAAGCCATTGTTGTTATTAGACCAGCCAAAAATCACGGTTCTCTCGACTATTGGTAAAGGCGCCCCCAGAACAACAAATCGTCAATCGCGATCAGCCTTTTGCGCTTGTTTCTCTAAGCTTCGACTGCCATCCTCCGACCTACGCTATCCTGTTGAGACATTTCGTTAAACCTCGATAAACCGTCGTTTGAAAACCTAAAATGTCCTCTTTCCAATCGTATTAATCCTACAAAGCGCCTCTCGAGTCTTCATCAACCATTGGCTCTCAATATGGACCAGTTCTGAGCTCATCATTTCCCATCAGTAGCTACATGATTAAGCATTATATCTAGAAGGTTTTAAAAAGTTTCATACTAAACCTTTCAGGACTAATAATATTTATATAGATATCGTTAATAAGCAGAAATATCACTTATATATTCTCACTTTCATAGGGTAGAAGATTATTTCACTTCTTTCATTATGGTTTCTGAAAAACTTCTTGCACACTAGTGCTAGTTCCTTTGTTTTGTTGGTTGGCATTATATTCTTTGTGAAACTTTGTGATTCTCAAAGTTTTTGATTACTTTTAGATTCTCTGGGTTATTGATTTTTAGGTTGCAACTTTTGGAACGATTGGCATTTCTCTTTTCTCTACTTTCTCCTAAGAACTTTTGTATGCCTTACTCATATTAGACCTTTTTGAAGTCTATATTTTGGGTTTTCTTTTTTTTGGGACTTACCTTTTCATTCTGCTTCAAGCCATTCTTATTACAGTTATATCAGCTTTCTGCTTGGGGTTCACCTCTTTTTGTCTTTGTATCTCTTCCAGATCTATTGTGATGGTTGATCTGGACTTAAATAAATAAAGAATATTCAATCTAAACACTGATCTGACTTAATTCTTGCTATTTCTTCTGATTGCAGGAACAGGCAATGTCAAAGTGTTGGCTTGAGGTGAACTGTAGCTTTACTAAAATATCAGCGGCGTTATGGGGCACAAGCCAGGATTCAGTCCGCCCAGAGTGCTACACAGAGCTGAGAGCAAATGGCAAAGCTAGATTCAGTTTCATCTTTCAATATTTATTGCCACCTGCCAGCACTAAGCTCCATGGTCAATTATCAGCGGCTCTGGCGAACAATTATCAACCTCCTGTACATGCTTTGATATCTACTTTTATGAAGTCAGGTTGGCTGGGTTTTCACTTGAGAGTGACAATATAATATGTTCCTTTTAGTTCCTTTCAAGCGACAAAGTGTTATGGCATCCTATCATCTTACATCAAGACATGTTTCTTTCTTAAATGTATGCATAAATGCTTGGTTTGCATTTAACAAAAAGAGGCTGGCGCAACAGATCAAACTCACCACCTGCTTGTCTTGTTCTTACAGATATCTTGTAAAACACTCTTGCCTGAAGTCTGTTATGTAAATCTGTGTGTTAAAATCAGTCGCGATGTGATAACCAGTTGAAGAAAAACTATGCGCGTGCAAACAGTTTTAGCGCTTGTGAATGTAGTGTCGCGCAATGTGAGGAAGCGTCTAAAAATTAGCGAGGTTCTAAAGTTGATCAATTGTGATGCTTACGGTGCATGGACACTGGTAAGCTGGCTGTGCACACGATCCGCCATGTGTGTATCTCCTTGCTAAAGCATATTAGGGTAAGAATTGGTTCTTTCTAAAAAATACTAAAGTTATTCAAGTCAAGAGACATTGGTGATTCTGTATTTGATTCTCATTATGGAATAGACAGCATGAGTGCCATTGCATGGGATGCTGCATCAGTTCATGCCACACGATCTGATTCCATGCGATTTCTTTGCCCAATTGTTTTGTTTCCAGACCTGTTTCATGTTCCTGTGAACTTTATTAATGGTTCCATGCCACTGTGTGACATTTGGGACATTCTAAGATGCAAAACTGTTCATTGCTGACTATATACCAGGATAACGAGATCTTGAGAAAGCAGATTCATACCACACGTCAGAATTAACAACCTCTTGATTGGGTCTTATTGCGCGCGAAGTGCTGACTTAAGCGTCTCGGGTGGTTCATTCTTAGTTAACGGCAGAACACGATCACCATAGACGGACAAGAATCAAGTAGCGGAAACTCAAAACCATATGAGCTGGCTCCATATTATTTTAAACTCAATTCAAAAATATCGCAGCAAGGGGACAGTAAAGGTAAAGGTCATATCACGTGTTGACAAACCACCAAAATAACGATGGCGTGTATGATGCGTCCCAGTGTGGCAGGCATTAGAACGCCAGCGAACTAGCGGCTGCAGGTTATCACCAGCCTGGTGGGCCAGGCGCATGAGAATGACTTTTTTGCTGTATGTTATTTTTATGATGATTGGCCTTAAACAATTACTAAATAAACTGCAAAATGTAAATTTTTCTAATCTTGCAGATTGATTCTGTGGCACTGCCACGAGCTCATGGCGTATCGGCGGTTACTATTAAGCTTAGCCAGGTTCAAAGTCCAAAGTAGTAACGTGCACTAATCAGTTGCCAGTAACACTTTTATAGATGGATTACAGTTTGAGAATGCTTCTGATTAGTTTGTACTAGCTATTTTTATATATTTTTCTTTTGGAAACCTAGGTGTGGCCTGTGTCCCACACACACCTACCCCACAGGCCACTCCTAGTCCTAACTCCAGTGTTGGCAGGTGACTTCACTAACTACTAAATATGTGATTGTGAGGGCACAAAGCGGTCAGTCCAGCCGGTACCAGACTAGGAACCGCACTCGACCAAAGCTGATTACACGATTTCATATTTCTATCTTCATCACTTCACATAGCCTTCTAAACAAATGCGATCAGGCGTAAACATATTCTTGTACTCGTAGCACTTTCCATCTTCATACTTTTCTAAAAATCCTTTCTTTGTGTTGGTCTTAGAAAGTAATATTCTAATTTTCTAAGATACTAGTTGGATTTTCTTGAGTTGTCATTATAATATCAAATTAAGAAAAACAACTGATTATCAATCTGCTACAGATTAATGAGATAAGTGATGACTGTCATCTGGCATATCTGCACTCGTGAAGAGCTATTTGAAGATTGCCGGTAAGCATGATTTTCTTTGTGTGTCATAAAATATTTTTAAGTCAATGTAAAAGTAAAGCCTTTACGACACTGAAGATTTCCACTCATAAGCTGGTCAAAATTATGTGCAGTCACAACTTAAACTTTGCCAGTCTGGATATTACAAGGCACAGGGTTTTCCCTGGCACTGTAAAGTGCAATTACTCGAAAAATATAGCTGGTTTCCATGTACAATTGGCAATAAGTGCCGGTAATCAATGGACAAACCATGCTGGGGTTATTCATTCAGTCTATCGTTTCAACCAGCAGGCTGGAGTTGTTGAAAAGCAAGATGTAAGTCAATTTTTACCATTAATGGATTTGCTATTTAGGTTCTTCAGCACAATTTTATATTAATTATAATAAACTAGACGATCATGAAATAACAAATAATGAAATATATTGGACTGTTAAAATAATCGTTGCAAATGTATGTGTTTAGCTCAATGTGCTAAGTCAGCATATTGAAGAATGCGCAAATAAAGTTAAATGCAAGTGTATTTAGATAACTAACAAGTAATTAATGTAATCAATGCCATTTTTTTAATAAATAAAATTTGTTTTATATACAGTAGCATTCATAGTTTAACTATTTGTTTAACTGTTCAAAGCAGTGTAATTATTAATTCTATTTCTAAATCATACAATCATTTCAAAAAACAATAATAAGTGATATTAATGGATCATTAGGATTAGAAAAACAAATTAATTCTGAACATTTATACCAAAGTTTTCCAACATCACCTCTATTCTCTGCAGGTGGCATCTCAGAGCTTGGATGTGTGTAAATATACTAAAGTTAAGTGTTAAAACTGCAAAAGTGTGTAAGAAACATGAACTGCGGCGGTTAGCTAACATTAGATGAGTGTTCTACCTCAGAAGAGTTCTCTCTCGGATGTATCCATGAGAGAAAATACCTGGCAAACTAACTGTGTCAAATTTATTGATTGATGACTGTCATAAAAATTCCTCCCACCTCTCCCACTAAGACTGGACACCTGTTCGGACACCTGTTTGTGTCTAACAGCTATATATTCCTGCCCACACTGAATTTCTGACTGTTTGAGGACTTGTGTATTTTAATGTTCAAAAACAATGTTTTTCACTTTTTTTAAAATGTGAATAACAAGTCATATAAGTGAGGACGTTTTATAAAGCAAAAATTCTTACACATTGAACTTTGTTAATTTAAAACAAGTAAAACAGTATATATTGGTAAATATGAATGTCAAACGTTTATTCAATAATCTTAAAACTCAAGTTAGATTCAAACTTTGTAAAGTCAATGTTCCAGTCCATTTAAATGTTTTCAGAAAAATAAAGCGAGTTGAAAATATCTTTTGTGTCATTTTGTAAAATAAAGAAAAGCAGTGCATTTCAAACTTCTGAAGTATATGCATTAAACATCAAAGAAGTGTTTAAAAGCTATCAAGTAAATAATGTTGGTTTATTTCTTCACAGAATTTACTGTTCAAGTTTTCTTTTGATAAAAACATTTCTCTGGAGTCTGATGCAGCGATCTCTCATATCATGGCTGACTTGGAGATGAGCTCTGGCAGCAACAAACACCCCCAAGTCTCGCCTAACACTTTTACACTCAATGAACAATGGATCAAGTAAATAAAATAAATAATAAACTCAAATATTAATATAAATTTTGTCACATTTTCTGCTAAATGTTTAACAGTTGAATAAAAGCAAAAAAAAAACAAATGTTTCTTCACTGCGGTGAGCTTCGACACGACCTCCCTCTTCTGATAGCTAATCTAAGCTGATGTCAGGCGTGCAGCAAAAGCCCCCACAGTCTCCACTTCTTTCACGCCTGGAGCAGAAAGCCTTTGATCCTGCGGGATGAGAAGATTTAAAATAACTGTTGTATTCAACAATATTGATACCAAATGTGTTATGTTTTTTTAAATTTTGTTTAGTTCATCATAGTTTATTTCACTCTTAGTTCTTTCAAAACCTAAACATTTTATTACACACACACATGGTGCGCTGCATGGGCATTAAAACGTCTCTCTCAATAGTGACAGGAATGAGCTCCCTGTAGCTGTGTGCGACACAGTCTCCGCCCTAACAGCGCGCACACACCCTGCAACATGTTGGGGAAAAACGAATCGTTAGCTCGCAGAAGGCTAACATATTTCTGACAGCTGTTTTTTGCAAGCGAGAGAACTAATCCGCCACTTGGCTCTTGACTTCCTCACACAAACTCACAAAATAACAGTGTTATTAGCGCACCAGCTCTCGCTCTCAGGAAAAACACGGACCTTATCTGTCAATTTCTCCAGGCGCTGGGGATCATCGATCTGATTTCATTGGCAATTTTTCATGATATACGTCTGAATTTTAATAACGCGCAGGATCGGGGTATTGATCCAATGTGGACAATGATGAAAAAATTTACAACGAAGATACGGATGATCAGATCTGGTTTTCAGCGGAAAGACCGGATTCTATTTTATGTGTGTGGCATGATTGAAAAAGTGGAGAGCGACCCACTGTTCCATGTGCGGTGGAAGCGAGGTGTGATAGAGACAGAGTTGATTGCTCGCGGATCGCGTTAACAAATACCCGAATTGTGTGTACGATTCTATTACGGTGATTTGGGAAAAGAACTGCGTTGTTCATGGCTGGCCTATATCTGGTGCGTCCACTCAAAATACTCGGCGCTCAATTATGTTTCGATGAAAGGCAATACTGCTGTGTTGGAAGATATATTTTTAAAATAGATGGATCTTAAGTGGTGTGAGGCATATGACCGGTACATCAGCATCAAATTAACCACCATCATCCTGAATGGTGCGTCACTAGCAGGCGTGGTGTTCATGTAGCTCCACCCACATTCTGCAATCATTAAATATATCACCACGCGAAAGCTACAGCGTTACGCATATCTCGAGCGGTTCCACCTCAACACTGAACCACCATCATCGTCAGCCCGTTCAGAACAACAGCTAAGTACGCGCTACGGCGTGCGTTCTGCCACGAACAATTACCCATAACAGTTCACCATAAAACTCTGGTCTCCGGTCTGCCAAGATTTCTGACAACCAGCATTAGTGCTGGTGGATTGTATAGGTGCATTGGGACACAAAATCGATAAAGCGGTAAAATCACCGTTGTCTGCAACACTCAATGATAAAATAAATGCCTGTGTTGCAACCAGGTATCATGCCTGACAATTTAGCCCCTATTATTTTACGGGATGTTCATTGAATCAATAAAAACTCATAACTGACTAAAAAACATTTTATGGCTTTAAAACAGTTTTAAAGTCTATACAATATCTACAAATTGAGACTGTTAAGCTATCTTTTATGCATTATCAAAGTTCGAATCAAATATCTATCAGGCAAGCGTGAGTGAAGAAATTCAGACAGGTGATTCGGCGCTGTTGACTGCTGAAACTGCCCTGCAGCTGCTACTGCGGATTAGCGTAAGTCTGCAATGGGAACTTTCTATGCATTACCGTTATACAATCTTCTTTAAACGCGCAAGATTAAGTCGTAATCCTCAAATTGTTGTACAAGATTGTTGGCGATGTAACAAAACAAATGATACATGTAATGGTGGGTAATAGTGAGGAATTAAAGAATCAAATAGATAATTCAGCCAGGAGATTAACGATCGAATGGCATAATATGATAAACATGTCTATTGTCTTGTGACGGTACACTATCCATAACTATTAAAATACTCTCGGATGATGCTGAATGTAATGAATCCTTAAAATAAGTGTACTATATTAACATCTTTGTGCTTATATAACTGATGTATATTTAACACTCCTGTAAAAATAGACTACACCGATGTTTGTAAGGTATTGACACGTCAGGTGAATACATGTTGGAGAAAAATTTTGTAATAAGTGTAAAATTTCTGTTTTATCTGGACGATTTATGATTTGTATCCTGTCTGTTTGTAAAAATGATTACTTTTATACTCTGCAAATAAAATAATAAATTACTTGGCCCGGGGAAACACGGAGAGCATGTCAGGCTCATGAAAAAAGTATATTACAATCCACTCATTGAGGAGGTTTGGGTGGTAAAACAGATAAAACAAAGCTGCTATTTACAGAATGGTGTCGTCCTGAAAGATAAAGGAGGTGGCACGACTGGCTGGCCCAGCCAAGATGCACATACATTACACCGGACGCACAAAATATGGCGAATGAGGTATTGGTGTATGGAAGATCTTGCGATTCAGCAGATCTGGTTGACATGTCCGCTTATTGAGATAGCGATAATATCAAATTCCTACTAACGATGTAGGCGTGTTGGCAAACATGCTTATTCTTCAGCGACCGTTGAAGATAAGACTGAGCAGAGAGGTAACTAGGCGTTTGAATCAATATTAAGAGAAAAGCATTCTACAAACCTGCGGATCTGGGAAGATTCATAAATAGCGTTTTCAGCAATTATTGAAAGTATAACGCCGTATTTCACCAGTAGTGATTTAAAAGCGTCACGTAGTTAGTGATTTAACAAGAACTCTAAAAAGAGGCGTGCCATAAGAATGTTTATATGGCCGTCAATTCCGCGTTACTGTGATATCTTGCAAGATCTGACAGAGGAGTATAACTCTAGTTATCACAAGTCACCTGAATGGGAGGCCGATTGACGTTCATAAAGAAAATGAAACGACCCGTGTTTAACAACATATGCGGAAATCTGCGTAAAAGAGACACCTGTCTTTACTTAAGATAGATGATGTTGTCAAGGTATCAAAGTCAGAAATATATTCTCGAAGGATACGAACAAATTATACGAAGGTAGCTTTCGCCTTAGCGTGTGTGCCGCGACAGCCACTTACGTATACAAGATACAAGACTACGATGGGGAGTATTGATGGATGTTTTTTATGAAGAAAAGAACTACAGAAAATTATAGTAGTGATGAATCAATCCATTTCAAAATAGAAAAGATTTTAGATGAGCAGTGTGGGAAAACTATGTCGCCTTCAGTCAGAGTGGTGGGGTGAGGCCCAAAATTCAATTCTATGGAGTTCGGAAAAGCAGGTGGTGGACTTACAAGACATATGTAGGGTTTAGTTTGTGAGCACTGTCCATTCACGGCATTATCATCATGACCGAGGAGAGTTCTCGGTGTTATAGCCTGCATACCTGGGGTCATCTATCTAGAAAACAGTATATCATTTGGGAATTAGTTAGAGACTATACGCTGGAAGGGGTCATGGGAGGTGGCGCTGGTTGGATTTGAATACCCCCATATCATGATACATTTTAATAAAGAAGATCGGCTTTTATTATCAGCAATTGACAAAGATGTTACATCCTGTTATGAAAGATATTATAATGGCTTTGACGTTATAATATACACACGTGTCAATGAGCGCAATCAATACCTGTGTTTGCGTAATGCTTTAAAGACTGGATATTACGAAGGATGTGCTACATTTCTGCTCAGGAAATCGTCATCCTCCTGGCATTACATGATTCACGATCATATAAAGAATAAGGTTTTTCTAAGCACCTCAGAGAACTTCATTGCGTTTTATGTGTAGTTATTTCTTACGCCACGTACCACTTATCGTCCTGGGATTACAGCCAGGTGTTTCTATAAGCAATTACCCGTCCCCATAGAGATCAGACCCGGCGCTCGACTTTGTAGTATATTGCCACTGACAGATATAAGAGTGCAGTTTACACGCAGTTGTTCACTGTACACAGACATTTATTGACTACAGCTACCAATCGATGGTGACGTATACATACCTTTAATAAGCACCGTACATATAGACGAGTGAACCTAACAAGATAGTCAGTGTTAGATACAGCAAGTCCATTACATGCGTGTTAATAAAAGTAGCATCACTGAGATCAGCATCGGAAGTTAAGAGCGATCAAAACAAGACGTGCGATTCGCCCGCTCGTGCAAAAGTAGTTGTCAAACTTGCTTCAGACCATAAAACGATATTATTTCAATGGCATCTCACCGCCTACAGAGAATTGACCGGAGCGATGTGTGCGCCTATTATCAGAATCGGCCGGTAATGGCTTACCAGGTTTTGCTGGAGTCAAGTCGATATGCGGTGGAGGAATTGAAGTTTACGAGGCGCACCGTGCGGCCCTACCGTTTCTTGAAAGAAGATTCGTTATAGCTGAAAGCTGCCATTTAAAAACAACCGCCAAAAAATATTTTCAGTAGGCGTTATTACAGCCCTAACAAAATCTTGTGTGATAATAATATCATCTTCAATATGTAATGGTCAGGGCAGTGCCGTTCAGTGGTCATGCATCGTGGAGCTTGCAAACCTCCGGGGATTGGGATGAGAGGGTAGTCACGGCGTAAAAGGGCTGAGCAGCACTAGCAAGCGGTCAGTTGCAAAACACTCTCAGAGAGGGTCGCGTGTGGCGATGTGAAAAAGTCTGCAAGAACTAAAAAGCGATGCCAGACACTCATTTTCTAGTATGGCCCTGCTGCATTCCATGTCAGACAGATATGTTCATTCGGAATTAGATATTTTCACGAGTACCTGACACAGGCTGGCCATTGAAAAAACACCTCGCATTAGGAAATCCTCCCTCTATCTCCCTGCTTCTGGTAGCTCTCCGATAGAGTTTTTATCATGGGGACAGGAGATGATTACACAGATCTGGGTAATACAGCAGCCTTATGCTAGAGCTTAAAATATCTCCCGACTGATGAGGTTTCTGACGTGTGTGCAGTGCATATGGGACTCATAAACTACCCGGGGCTATATATTTTTCACAGGTTGATGTCACCTTAGGAGGTCATTTAGTTTCACAGAGCTCAAATCACTTTATACAGATGCATCATAGAGTTCTCATGAAAAAATTCGGAAAAGATGCTCTGGAGTAACTTTTCAGAGTCTTTCTACAAAGATCACGGCCAGTCCATATGGATATCTTATAGACCAGGGGAGTCACGGCGGATTAACAAGAAGCCGCTTTTACCAATGCCAGTAGTGTCAATAGAATTTGCTTTCATATTCACATAGTGATAAATATTTTCTTTCCCAGGATAAATTATTGCTAAACAGCGTTGATATAAAGATCCATGATGGGAGCAAAGATGAATTTTGTCACAGTGAGATACAGTAGTATATTATAAACTCAACATTTAACACCTCTCTTTTTGTAGAAAAGGTGGCGGTATGCTCCCGCAGTTCTGACTGGAGTCACGCACAAGCCCTGCTTTCCACTACATTTAAGTATCCTATAGGCGTGTGTCGCGTGAGAACTTTCCCGATCAGCAGGTGCGTGTATCTAATCAGGAAAATCTATTTCTCTCAGCGCCTGCCAAAATCCATAACCTTACTTAATGACAGATAATTCTGCATTTACAGGATCTTTACGACAAAAACCTTTGCCTTTAAACACTTTAATCTTGAATACACAAGCTCTGGTACGAATGGTACCCAGATACCCTCTAAATCCTTTTTCAGCCTCAGTATGATAACGGCTCAGCCGTGAGAAATTTTACAACTAGTGTGCTTCTGAAGTCAAAGCATCTCAAGAATCAATCAATGGCTATACGATCGAGAAAGATTTCCTCCATGGCTCCACCTCTATGTTTAACTTGGCCCGATGAAGAATCACGGTCAAACATGTCTCTAATTAGGACAGGAAATAACAGATTAGAGTTGCCTTTGAAACCTCAGTCACACTGTTAGTGTTTACAATATATACGATTTTTAGCTCCATTCTTGAAATCTCTATCTGAACTGACAGGTGTTTAACGGACTACTGAATAACGTCAAAATCGATTCACGATACCAGCTGACGGCTGTCATGGATAAATTTCATGCTAAATTTGCGGGCCTCCCGTCACACGATCTCCCCAAAGCACGATAAAGTTTACCATGCTATTTATAGCGAACACCGACCAACAAACAGGCGAGGCGAACACTGCGTTCGCGCATATGTAAAAGATGGCAGTTTGCTTTTTAAGCAGTTTCGACAACAAAGCTCGAATGCGGATCGTTTTCCATCAACTTTTCAAGACTTTCTAAAAAATATTAACTTTTTGTGTGGTACTCTAACAAACAAGTTCAAGTTGATGCATGGATATGTGGACAGCGTTGTGTGTTTTTCTGTTTTCATATCAAGAGAGGTTGTAATTATAGAGATGTTATGAAAATGTATCATGATGATCTAATTAAAATCTGACTTAATGGTATCTATTTTTGTGAGAAAAATGAAGCCCATTTCAGCACATGACAAAACATTTAAAATTATTGTTCAGTGTGTATGGAAAAATGAAACGAGGCGTGTTAATTTATATGGATCGTGTGTGAATGTATGTATATGTAACGAATAAAGGACTCATAAACAGATCACAACTTTAAGACTCTTTTTTGCATATTCCCAGCTTATTTTTTAGTGACATCAGAATATGATACATATTTAAAAGAGATAATCCACAATCACATAATTATAGTATCATCATTTTTAAAACAAAAAGGCTTCAATACAAATATATAAAATAAAAATAAATAAATGAACATACATACAACTTAAAAAGTCAGCCACTGACTCGAGATCCAATATGAGTGAATTAAATGGTAACTACCTGAAATGTCTGGCCAGGATGATGGTGTTGATGAAAGGGATACATCTGTTTTCCAGCGTCACGTTTTGCCACAGGCATAGATGCCACAGTGGCAGGGCTACCATAGATCTTTTTCTCTTAAAGATTCGATCACGCGCCTAACATGATAATTGCCACGATACGAGAAAGGTATGTTTAAGCCTTCGGCAAATGCCTCAAATTCCGACCATCCTACAGGCCTGCGGTGGCTCACACGTATCATATGTAGCATCGTTATGCTTTCAACAGATCAAGCATGTGAACCGTAATAGGTTTCCTTCGCTCTGATCTCAAGTCCTGTCCACTTGTTGATATCTGTTTAGCTTTAGACATCTTATCCAGAATGTATTTGATATTTTAAGCGCCTCTGAGGACATTGTTTAACGCCGTTCGACTTCGCCTCCACGTCATTTATCACCCCAGGTCCTGTCGGGATATCTGACCCCGTAGCAGGTGTTCCACCATAGCGTGGATGTTAGAGAATGCGGGGATTAATCGCGTTACTCTCCGCGTCACCTTGCTTCACCACGACTACAAAGCCTTTTGCAATGCATTGGTGTAGCTCAGCGCCTTTCCGTGCAGTCCAGATCATTCCTTTTCAATATGTCCCTTATTATTCGTCAAATGTCCTCAACAGCACATGAATAGTTCCAAAGGCTGTCCGTTCTCCAATCTATCCATTTTGATGTTTTGGTCTGAGATACATTTTCTGACTTATCTCCATGCTCGTCACTGTCTAGAGCGTTATCAGACTAGAAATAAATGGTATGCTTGGAAGCGGAAGGAGAAAACACCTCTTTGATTAATCATATATCGCTTTCTCTGCGCGTTAATTTTCTTATTAGCCACATATTTTATCTCAATTTTTCTCTTTCTTAATCTTCTTGTACTGATTAAGTGATTAGCGGTGTGCACCATGAAGAACATTAGAGCCACCTCACATAGAGCCAATATAAATTCGTCCAGAGAGACTGACTGCTAAAATAAAAAATCTTTGTTTGAGTGCCTTTTGCTAACAACACGCTTTAAAAGAATAAATTTCTGGAAGTCTCAAGACTCATAGTAACCTGCACCTATAAAGAATCTATTCTCCCAAGGTACATCATCTCCCAAACTACCAATTACATTGTATGTATCTCTAGGAGTTTTTAAAAATAGTTAAACTAATTGTATTAAGGACCCAATAATGGATTTCTAGTAGATTTGCCCTGGAAGATGGTTTGAATTATTAATATTGTGTGCTTATTGAGTTGTGATGGTATACTGCGTGAGCGCTGCTGAACTTCTGCATTAGAAGATGCATGGTCCATAATGTCATCAAGGATAATAATGATCTCTTATGAGGTGAAATAAATATTCATCATTCAGAGGATTTGGTATACCTTCAATAAATTTAATATCAAACACTCGCATCAATTCATCATATGGCATTTGGATTGCGCTTAGCTGCTTAGTGTATATAAAATTATCAAATTCCCACAGAACACATTTTCTAGATTATACATCGTTTACAATATGTTTCCCACTGTTACTGGGACCGAGACTAACCACAATGGGTGCTGCAATCTAAAGTCAAAATCACACCTATTTCACATGGCCTGATTCGTGATATTATTCAAATCCATGAGAACCTGGAATAATCGAGTAGCAGCTTTGCAGATTTATTTGTACCACGACTCTGAAGTTTTTTTACACATGCGATCTGTTGTGTAGCGTGTGAATGACCTCTTATTTCTAGTGATAGTGTCTGTCACGCCAGCTTGGGTGCAAAGCTCCGTGTTCCACTTCTTTGGACTAATGCTACCAGACTCTGTAAGCAGTGACTATTTGAGTTCTCTGCAGTGGTGCAAGTGCGCTTTAGCTTCAGGACAAACAGTGCATTTGCAGTTCGATATATACGGTTGGTGCTGGTCACGAAAGAGCAGAACTCCAGTTAAGATCGTTGATTCTAATTCACTCATTATTGAGTTGACCTGGAAATCTGGACAATTCCGGGCATCAATGCGCCATTTTGATATAAAGACGACAAGTCAGTATCTATGCTTAAATGGCCAGCCTCGCCTAATTTATCAGCAATTCATAAAGTTCAAGCGTCGTATACCGTCGTGAATCTTGATAAACAGTTGCGTCTGCGCGTCTGACACTCGTCCTGTTTCAGCATATGACCACTGAATCACTTGTACAGAATCTGGCTTGAGCGAGAAGTGTTTTATTACACATACCGTTACCAAAAATGTACCGTGCAAACTCTTCAGGATTCGGTCAAAAATAGAAGCGATAAATTCTCGCGTGAAAGCTTTAAAAATTTAGGATTAATTGAATTATGCTCTGCGGATTGTAAGCTATTTATTGATGTCAAAGTCCTTCTCTTATCAGATAATCATATATATGCCACAGCATCGCCATTCTGACTCGTTGTACAGAAATCTGGCGCTTTCTGTTCAGATTTGAGAATGTTAACACGTCTGCTGAATAAGTTGTCACGAGTGTGGGCAAAATGCCAAACTTTGTCTGTTCTACAAAATCCATAGCAGCTGTTTCCATAGCTAAATGCCAACTCGCACTGGCCCAACATGACCATGAAGGGATCTTTGGGCATCAGTGTGACAGCAATGCTCAGGGTCTGAATCACCCTCAGCGCGATCGACAAAGTGGAAACATTACATTTCGCGCATCTGCAAGGCAACGGGATGAAAGTTTTTGCGGCGGAAACACTTCTGCCTGGACCGGAGCCAAAATAATTCTCTCTGACTCAAAATCCTTAAAAATAATTCTCGGGTAACCGATTAGAGTATATTTTATGTGACTGCACATCGGATACAGAGATGTGAAGTCATGTAAGTACAAATCATCTCTCCTGTGCTTTGTGATAGGATTAATAAACGTTTGTACTTCCCTCCTTGGCCAGCATCCTCGCCTTAATCTACTTAGGTGCATTGTATGAGGCCATAAATGCTTGACAACAGGGTACGCTTTGTTTTAGCATTCCACTCCTCCCAAATGCAAGACGTAATACGATAAACGTGCACATGAAACCACAGCTTGTTATCAGACTATCTCTAGGAAGCCCAAAGAGGCACTTTTGATGAGGATTCAAATCGTTAAGTTAAACCATTAATCGTGACCGTGACACATCCGAGTGTTCTGAACTATTTTGCATCACCCGTTAGTGTTTTTATAATATCAAATCTAACAAAGTGAGGCCAAACCTGACTTCTCATTAGTTTCAGGCGTGATGTACCTCCGCATTTTCCCTTTCTTTAATGCTCAGCCGCTGGAATCGGGCGTTGGAAAATGTTTGAACTGGTTGGCGTATGCGCGTTATTGTGTGTCTTCAAAGCAGATGTCTAGCTCGAAATTAGTGTGAACGTTTTGTACATGTGCCATGGCGTCAAGCATTTAGCGGATGGATTTTTGCACCACTGATGAATTCTCGATACCTCATACTTACGCACCAGCGTAGAATTGTGCATTGTTGCGACCATAAATGCAGTTCTTTTAAGTCAAATATGCCACCTGCGCTGGCATACCGCCGTAAATTTTCCCGGTCAAGCTGTGCTGTTGTATATCGTATCCTCTGGCGCTCTTTGCAGGAGTATGGACCTACGCCAATCAATGTTTTCCGATCTGTTAAATTGGTGTGGAAAAAATCAGCTGCGCACACTGTCAGATCTATGAACCTCAGGCAATTTACTAAGCGCCATCGGCATATAATTTAATGTGTCTATGTATCTCTGCTTAGCGTAAAGTCATGCATATAAATTATTCTACACGCTTGCATAATGATTTCGTGGTAGACCTTTGTTATGAAATACTCCAGCGGTATGTATGAATCAAACCCTAAAGTGTTGTGGGCCAAAAATGTATAATTAGCATATTATTTTTGGGCGTCTGAAGTGTTTATCGGGCGCTCAACACGATCCGTGCCGCGCTGTATTACGTCGCGCTATGTTATGGCACCTGCGTAATTAGCCCTACATGTTTGCCACCCTGCGTACGCCGTTTCAAAATCATAATATCATATTTTTAGCCAGTTTAGTCGGCCCTGATAGGTTGCTCCTGCTTTGATCTTCGACCCTCCTCATCAGAAATGCATCTGAATGCGCATCGTGGCGAGCATATGTGATTTAGTTTATGCCGTCCCTGTCATTCTATGAAGTCTCATGCAGCACTTGTATGTCTTTATCCACCTTTCATGATGACCTCACGAGCACCCTACGACTGTTTATAGGTCTAAGTAACAATAGATAGATCTGCAATACCTCTTGCAATGCGTCACACATAACCTGTTTTTAGAATTGTGTGTGACACTCAAATCGAGACAGACATTACTGCGCGCCACCACGCACGATTCTAAGGTCATTGAAACTACTTTATAGCATCGGCTTGCACTCAATAGTGGCTATGAATGCTTTGGGATTTTGATCAGATAGTAGTGCGATCGTGAATGAATAATGGACCAATCTTTGGATGTATCTACTAAATCGTTGTTTTCGACTTCTAATTTTCCAGAAGCAGTCTCTATGAAAGAATAACTTCTTTCAGTCCGCGAGATTAAATACTAAGATCACGAGTCTATTCCGGTTTGTGTTGTGTAGCCAGCCTCCGTATGCAATTCTGTAGAAATGTTACCCAGATCCTGTAGTGCTTTAGGGTTCAAAGAAATGGAGGCTGGGCATTAGCTGGCTTGCTGTATTTTCGACATTTTATGGGGCAGAATAAATTCATTTTATTATTCCTTTTGTCGTTTCGCTGTTCCTTAGATCGTTATTAACCTAAGTCTATCTACCCTGTTTATCATAGCGATTGACACACATGGATTCATCTGTGGGTCGTTTGATATCTCTTTATTACTTTGGACCGCACGTTCAATCCTGATCTGCCGAATAATGCGGCATTGTGGTTGTTTCAGGAGTTAAAACTGCATTAATCGCCGTGATGGTCAGCACCTGTTAGTGATATATTAATACTACCCGTATCACGACCATCAGCCTGGAGAATCTAATTTCAGCTAATAAAGAATTAAAGTAATGTTGGCTGCCAGATGCGTTAGTGATTATTCCACGGAGGTTTAAAGTTACAGCAATTTCTGAACCATTGAATCTTGGGCGTGTCACTACCTTCTGAAAGGTCAACGTTCCCCTTGGTTTATTAATCTAATGAATTTCGCCGCGACTCAGACCATGTTGGAGCAACGGATCATAAATTGATGGAAATTACATTCTGACCACCATTACTGTCATTATCGCCATCATCACCACACATCTACCATCAAATCATCATGTATTTATATTATTATTATCATGTTGTATAGTCATTTCTAACCATTCATATTTGATTGTTTACCAGGGCCTTGTAGGACCTCCAGTTCTGTTCAAGGAGCATTAGCGGCGCTAACATGCGTGATGATTAATCAGCTGGCGCAACTACAAACCACACCCCTCTACCGGTGTGTTTCTGGATCTAGGACACCGGCTCATCCTCAGCTGCGACTGTCGTGTAAATCACACGTGACATCTTTTAGACGCATTGTTTTATTGCATTTTGTTTTTTAAGTTTTTATTATTTATTTTTAAAAAAGACAGGGTATCGCAATGATAACAAATGTATTTTTTCCAAAATAACAGGTCACCACAAAACACAGATGGTGCTAAAGTCTACCACAGCAGTAAAGATAATGGCGAAGTGCATGATGTAGAAATATCTGTAATACATCAAACGAAATACCGTCAATTGCAACGGTTGGAGCCATTAAAGCAAACGAAATATGATCACCTTTTCTATCATTGCATAACATCATGCCGATCAGTCCAGCACTCTTTGAATAATATTCGTTCTTTCACTAAATAGCCCGGCAGAGTTATTGCTGTAAATGCTGTTAAGTCTCTTACGCCGTGTAAAGCTCGGAAACTTTATTAAATTCAACACTGTTGTTGATTTTCCAAAATGATCTGCTCGTGCCCGATCCTCAGGAACTCTGCGGCGTGTTGTAGGGCGACAGGCCCGCTGCTGCTGCTTTGATTGTGTGGTCTGCCAGGTTAGAGATTCATGTCCCTTTGCTGGGCTCGCGTGATATCCTCCAGTCTCTTGATCGTTAAAGGCCTCCCAGAGTCTAATACTCCATCAGGTGTTTGGTTTTGCTGACCATACAAAGGTGTCATGCAGACAGCCTGTACCAATCTCTCTCATTGAACAGTGGTTGTATTCTCTGGAGGTCTGGAGATAGCCTCTTCAGGCTTGGTTCTCCTGATTAGGAGAACTCCATATTCACGCATCTAGTGAGAATCAGTGAACTAACTGTGATCACGATCCTGCGTGATCTTTATATAATAAGAATATATATATATATATATATATATAGTTATTTATTATTAAATATATTTGTAGTTAGATATAGCCATCCAGTATGGTATTTAACGCCTCTACCGTTATTTTCTGATGTCGCCGCGTTGTGTATTGGGTTATACCGCAGTGCATATAAGCTTCTCAGCGTTTCTCCACGATACGACCTGTTAGTAGTGGGGAAGACCGCTGTGTAGTTATCCATGTTGGCGATCTGCGTGGTTCATGCTCCTGCATGCGCCAATAAACGGAGGGGTGCGGTGGCCTTCGGTGGCCTTTGCATGAAACGAGACTGATTGGTCGATGGGATATGCCTGACCAGGTCATCCCCATCTACTGAAATATTACAAACATATTATTATAACAATAGACAATTATTATCATTATTATTATTTTGGAAATACATTAACAACTGAATTGTATGCAATTCTTACATTAATAAATCTTGGAACAACATATCAGAAGCTAATGAGGAGAAGCACGTCAACTTCTTCACACGTTATTTAGAAACAGATTATCATTATTAGAGCAGACGTGGCGTGTTCTTCTGAAATGAAAATGCCCATAAGCTCATCAGAATTATTTGAGACCTTCGTCGAAATATAAACCAGTTAAGTACATCTGTAATGTTAAAACGATGAAGATCCTATAATTACCTCATGTGTATGATTCAAACAAAGTAAATATACAACACAGTAAGTGAAAAATAAATATAAAAATGTTACTTACCATAGATTATTTGTCCATTGTAGTGGTTGAAGAGAGAAGCAGACATCTGCGGTGTTCTGTTTGTTGTATTGCATGTGAGTAGATATCTGACATTTTCAAAAGTTTTTTCTCCTTTTACCTATGAGAATTAAATGAGTCATAAGTTTTCAGGGCTCTAATATGTTTTAAATCTCAAGTTCTAAATGTCTGTGAAATACAATCTTTGTTTAATAAAAGCATCACTATCTTATGTGCTGTGACTGTTATTCACATTTAAAAAAAAGCTTAAAACACATTGTTTTAGACATTTTCAAAAAACTTACAAGTCCCCAAAACAGTCACAAATTCCTTTTGAATGATTACTGTAATTAAGTGAGGAAGGAGGATAATAAAACAGATGGCCAAAACAGATTGTCAGAACAGTGTGACAAAGAGGAGAAAAAAGTCTGGTAGGAGGAGGAGGGATTTTATGACAGTGTCAATCAATCAGAATTTGTTACAGTCGCTTCCTGTTCTCTCTCACATGGATACATCCGTGAGAGAGAAACTCTCAGTAACTTGATTACGGTCTGTCGACAGTTTTAAGCAGCAAGTTCATGTTTCTTACACACTTTTGCAGCTTTTACACTAACTGGTATATATTTATTATTACTGGTCCTGTTTCTGAGATGTCATCTGCGGAGAATAAGTGATGTTATGCCTCAAATAAATCAAATCACCTTTATTTATATAGCGCTTTTAACAAGTCCAATTGTTTCAAAGCAGCTTCACATTATTAAAAGTAAAATAATGCAACAGAATTTGTACAACCCGTTCTGGTGAAACAGTGATGTTATCCAGCTAATTTCAAGTATCTTATATAATTGTCAATCATGAGACAGATCTATGTAATAGATGAAATTTAGAGTGTCCCCAACTGAACAAGCCAAAGCCAAACAGCGGTGGCAAGAAAAAACTCCTTCAAGTCAGAATGGAGAAAAAAACCTTCAGGAGAAACCAGGCTCAGTCAGAACAACAGTTCTCCTCTGGCCGACAGACAAACGTGTATGAATATAATTCTGGCAACACATAGCAGGTCTTAATTCGTATTAGGTAAATATAGATATTCGTAAGATTACTTAGAGAAGATTGGAGTGCGTCATGCCTTGAGCGGGTTTAATGAGGATGTCGTGTCGATGCAGCATTTGAGAAATTTATTTGACATGCTTTCTGCAGACATTTCCGGGAATGTGTTGGTCATGTCCAGGCGCTGGTCCACCTGGATCTGGATGACCCGGATCCGGCGGCTACAGTAAACCTCGGGATAACAGAGACTAACATTGGCGTGATCACCATTCTTCTTATGATGTAATGGTACATCAGGTGTTATGGAAGTGTTCCCCGGTTCCAGCTGACGCTAGTTAATGCAACCTGGCATAATCATTTACTGATTTGAATAATAGAAATTGATAATGTTTTTATGTGTAACCATAGTAAGAGATGCGTTTTTAGTCTGAATTTAAACTGACAGAGTGTGTCTGCTTCGAACAATGCTAGGAAGACTGTTCCAGGGGTTTAGCGCTAAATAGGAAAAAGGATCGACCGCCTGCAGTTGATTTTGATAATCTAAGTATTATCAACTGGCCAGAAATTTTGAGACTATAATAGGCATTGATGGGGTACATAAATATCACGTTGTAAGATTAGCTCAAGTACTGGGGAGGAGCTAAACCATTTAGTGCTTTGTAAGTAATAAGCAAGATTTTAAAAATTTATCACGATGTTTAATAGGAGCCAGTGCAGTGTTGACAAGAACAGACTAATATGGTCACGCCACTTCCTTGTTCTAGTAAGAGCACCGAGCTGCTGCGTTTGGACCAAGCTGGAGTTTGTTTATTAGCGAAGCAGAGCAACCGCAGTAAGCATTACAGTAATCTAGCGCTGAGGTCATGAGCATGAATTAGCTGTTCTAGCATTTTGCATCGAAAGGATGTGCCGTATAGTAGATATATTTTTAAGATGGTGAATCACGGTTTCACAGTGTTAGAAGCATTGGCTTTCAAATGAAAGATTGGTATCAAGAAACACACCAGGTTCACTAACTGACGACGAAGAGACGACCGACGCACCATTGAGCGTTAGACATGGTATTCTAGAGTTACTACTTGCAGAGTTTTTGTCCAATTATTAAAAGTGCATTTTTTCTGGATAAGTTGCAGGAAAGTACTACAGACATCAATGTTTTATATCCAGCTTTATCCATTCAGAACGTTAATGCGCTGTTGGTAAGTTTCGTCAGTGAAGAAATATAGGCGGAGTATCATCAATAACAGTGAAAACCCATAATGCCTGCTTCCTAATGATATCTCCCAATTAGTGTATGCCACAGAATTGAAGAGCATGATTCCTTGCCAGGCCTGCGGTACTCCATGAACTTCTTGTGATCGGTGCCCGACATCTCTGCATTTACTGTACAAACTGATAACAGTCAGATAAGTATAATTTAAGCCGTACCAGTAGTTCCTCGCCGCGCCAACATAATTTTCGATTTTTGGGGTGGGTGGGTGGGACTCAGGCCACACCCTAGGTTCCCAAAGACAAACAATTATGTAAAAAAAATAGAGTAAAACAGGCAATTCCCCAGGATCTAGTATTTTCATAGATTAAATCTGGCATGAGTGAATTAGCCTTTTGTAGTGTTGCTCCTAACGCTCTGGGACATTACCATGGCCATATAGCGGACTGACAGTTGTGCCCCATATGCTGTTGGATATTTCAGTAGAAGCTGGCAGTTCACCCCAAGTCAACACTTGGAGTTAGGACTGGGCTGTGGCCTGCACTCCAAAAGTGGGTGGGTGGGACACAGGCCACTAGGTTATCAAAAAATAGTTGAAGCAAATGACTAAAAGCAAAACTAACTGCAGATCTAATTGTCTTAATAGATTAAATCTGTGGTAGATTAGCCAGCACATAGTGTTGCTCCTAGCTCTGGTGCAGCTTACTCTGGATGCAGACACAAAGCCCACGGCACATGTTGCTTATCATATGACTGGATATTTCAGTTATGCTGACAATTACACAAGTCAACACTTGGGTTGGGACAGGGTGTCAACTGAGCCACCTGAGTTACTAAAAAGACAAAAAATAATTTAAACAAATAGCTAAGCAAAACTAATTCCCAGATCTAATTGTTTGGCAGAATTAAATCTGGCATAGGTAAGATTAGCCCACACCTACCTGCCTATCTATCTATCTATCTATCTATCTATCTATCTATCTATCTATCTATCTATCTATCTATCTATCTATCACCTCATCTATCTATCTATCTATCTATCTGCCCCACCACCACACTTCACTTTGGAAAGGACAAATATCTATCTAACTATCACCTTTCTACAGGCAGGGGCGTGACATACATACGCCATATCCGACGACGACGAACGCCATATATCATATCCGACCGACCGACTGACAGACATACATAAGTAACCTCATATAACGACCGACCGACGAACGCACTTTTGCCACACATATAGCGACGACGCGACAAAGCATACATACGCGCATACGCCATATATCCGACGAACAGACATACGCCATATATCGACAGCGACGGGCAGAAATACGCCACATACATATATCCGACAGACGAAGCAGAACGAATATACACCGCTACATATAACCACGACCGACGACAGAACGCCACACTTTGCCACATACATACACTTCTCCCTCCGACAGACGAACCAGACATACATACATACATATATCCGACCGACCGACCGACAGACATACCTTCGTACATACCATATATCATGACGACGGGCGCTTTATACGCACCATATATCCGACCGACCGACCAGACAGACATACACGCATACATATATCAAACGAATAAACAGACGCCATACGCACGCCATATCGGCCGACCGACCCGACGGCAGCCACATATATCCGACCAACCATGGTATATATACGCGCCATATCTATATTACATATATATGACAATATGAAATCAACCTTGAGTGTTCAGGACATGAGTGAAGAGTTCTCCAGGAAAGCATGTGTCTGCTCTGGGACTAGACTCGAACAACATTACTCCTCTGAAGGAATCGCGCGCTGAATCTTCATCTCCTGGGACTCTATATTCCCCTCTGATGCAGCGAATGGATGCTGTGTCTACATGGAAGGACCACCTGGAAGCTCCTGGCGCGATGCGATGCGGTGGGGGGTGGGGCTATCTGTCTACTCTGTCTGTTTATCTATCTATCTACACCCACCACCACCCTTCCTTTGGAAGGACAATATCTATCTATCTGCTTTTTCTGCTACACACCTGCACCTGCTGCTCTATCCTATCTATCTATCTACATCATCATCTATCTATCTATCTATCTATCTATCTATCTATCTATCTATCTATCTATCTATCTATCCTCTATCTATCCTCTACTGCCCACCACCACACTTCACTTTGGAAGGACAATATCTATCTATCCTGCTTGCCTCACCTGTCCACCACCCACCTACCCATACTCACATACCTGCCTACCTGCCTACACCTGTCTGTCTGTCTAATATCTGCACACCACCACCCTTCACTTTGGAAGGACAATGTCTATCTAACTGTCCTTTGCCTGCCTACACATACACCTACATCTATCTATCTATCTATCTATCTATCTGTCTATCCTCACTCATACCTATCTATCTATCTATCATCTATCTATCTATCTATCTATCTATCTATATCTATCTATCTATCTATCTATCTATCTATCTGTACACACACACACTTCACTTTGGAAGGACCAATATCTATCTGTCTACTGCGCACCACACACTACTGCCTACACACCTGCCTGCCTGCACACCTATCTATCTGTCTATCTGTAGTATCCTATCTCTATCTGTCTCACTTCCACTACCACCCTTCGACACAGTGTTCCTCCTGTCTGTCTGCCTACCTGCCAACATACACCTACCTGCCTGCCTTACCTGCCTACTACACACACTGTCTGTACCTCTGTACACCACTGCCCCTTCACTTTGGAAGGACAATGTCTATCTAACTGTCTTACCTGACCCAGACCGACCGACTTTCTACGCTTTGCCATATATCCGACGACCGACAGACAGACATACGCCACATATATCCGACAGTGACCGATTTTACTATATCGACCAAACCGTAAACAAACGCTACGCATACATATATCCGACCGACCGACAGACAGACATACATGTATCGACACGGCCGCGACGAACGCCACGCGCCATATATCGACCGACCGACCGACAGACAGACATGCATACGCCCATATCAGCAGACAGACTAGACAGACGCCGCCATACATATATCCGACCGATATGCGACCGTAGCCATACGTATATCCGACCCGACGATGACGAATGAACATAAATACATATATCAAACAGACCGACAGACATGCATGCATACATATATCGACGGCAGCGGACACTTTGCATATGACAAACCGGCCGACGAGCATGCATATATCCGACCAACTAACAGACATATATGCATATGCATATCTATATTACATATATATGACAATATGAAATCAACCTTGAGTGTTCGGGACATGGTGAGGATTTACTCCAGGAAAGCATGGCCGTCAGCTCTGGGTTGGAGCTTGTTTCTTATTACTCTCCCGAAGAAGTCGTGCAGCTGAATCTTCATCTCTGGAGGACTCCTAGCCCCTCTGATGCAGATGAGATGCTGTGTCACCATAGAGGACCACCTCGACTCTGGCTTGCTGATCTGATGCAGTGGGGGGAGGGCTACCTCTATCTCTCTGTCTGTTTATCCTATCTCTCTTCCACCCCACACCACACTTCCAGCTGGAAGGACAATATCTATCTATCTGCTTGCCTGCCTGCCTACACACCTGCCTGCCTATCTATCTATCATCTATCTATCCCTACTGCACTACTTACCACCACCCCTTGCTTTGGAGGACAATATCTATCTATCTGCTTGCCTGCCTGTCTACACACCTACCTGCCTACATACCCTACCTACCTACCTACACTATCTGTCTATCTATCTACCCCTGCACGCTATGCTTTGGAAGAGACAATATCATCTAACTTGTCTGCCCTGCCTGCCTGCACACCTGCCTATCTATCTATCCTATCTCTATCTATCTATCTATCTATCTATCTATCTATCTATCTATCTATCTATCCCTATCTATCTATCTATCTATCTATCTATCTATATACATTTTACACCTTCACTTTGGAAGGACAATATCTGTCTGTCTACTACTTTCCTACACCTACCTGCTACACCACACCTACCTACACACCTATCTATCTATCTATCTATAGTATCTATCTATCTGTCTCTCACTTCACCACCTTCACATTTGGAAGGACATTATCTGTCTGTCTGCCTGCCTGCCCAACACACCTACACTGCCTACATGCACCTACACCTACACACACACCTATGCCTTCTTACTGCCACCACCACCCTTCACTTTGGAAGGATAGTATCTATCTAACTGTCTGCCTACCTGACCGACTAGGCGACATACATACATACATATATCCGACCGACCGACAGACGGGCGCCACACACCTTATCCGACAGTCAGACAGACAACCACATGCGCCATCCGACCGACCGACGACAAAGCCGCCACATACATACGCTTATATCCGACACGACGACGGAGCAGACGCCCGCCTATATCCGACCAGCCGGTGAACGCGCTATATATCAAACCGACCGACCGACGAACAGACATACGTACGCTATATCAAACGAACAGACGACAGACATACATACATACATATATCCGGCCGACCCGACCGACATGCATACATATATCAGGTGACGACCCGACAGACAGACATAAATACATATATCAAACAGAGGCCGACAGACATACATACATACATATATCCGACGACCGACAGACCATACATATATCCCGACCGACCGACCGACGAACGCACACATATATCCGACCAACTGCAGACGCCGCCTGCATATGCACATATCTATATTACATATAACCATAAACGACCCTGAAATCAACGCCAGTGTGAGGACATGGTGAAGATTCTCCAGGAAAAGCATGCCGTCAGCTCTGCAGGTTGGGCTCGAACAACACATTACTCCCGAAAGGTAGCGTAGATCTTCTGCATCTACAGGACTCTGGCCCACCACTCTGATGCCGTGATGAGATCACCGCTGTCCACCATGAAGAGGACCACCTGGGCTCACAGTACGTGCGATAGAGTGGGGAGAGGCTATCTATCTCTCTCTTCTATTTATCTATCTGCCTCTACACCACCACCACACCCTTCCCTTTGGAAGGACAATATCTATCTATCTGCTTACACCTGCTGCACACACACACCTGCCTGCCTATCTAGCTCTATCTATCTTCTCATCTGTACCACCACCACCCTTCACTTTTGGAAGGATGCAGTATCCATCTATCTGCTTTCTATGTCCACACTACCTGCCTACGCCACCTACCACCTACCTACACCTATCTGTCTGTCTATCTACACACCACCACCTTCAACTGGAGGACAATGTCTATCTAACTGTCTGCCTACACTGCTACACACACTACCTATCTATCTATCTATCTGTCTATCTATCTATCTATCTATCTATCTATCTATCATCTATCTATCACCTATCTACTCTATCTATCTATCTATCTATCTATCTATCTATCTATCCCATATGCCCCACCACCACCCCTTCACTTTGGAGGACAATATCTTAATCTGTCTACTACTTGCCTCACACACCTGCCTGCCTGCACCTGCCTGCCTACACACCTATCTATCTGTCTATCTATAGTATCTATCTATCTTGTCTCATACCACCACCCTTCATTTGAAGGACATTATCTGTCTGTCTGCCTGCCTGCCAACACCTACCTGCCTACATGCCCTACCTGCCTACACACACACCTGTCTGTCTATCTATACACCACCACCCTTCACTGGAAAGGACAATATCTATCCTAACTGTCTGCCTACCTGACCGACCGACAAACATACATACATACATATCCGACCAACCGACAGACAGACATACGCTATATCCGCGACAGTCAGACGAACTTATACATATATCCAGCCGACCGACCGGCAAACGCCGCACATACATATATCCGGCCGACCGACGAACGGGCATACATATATCCGACCGACCGACGAACGCGCCTGCATATCCGGCCGACCCGACCGACACAGACGAACATACGCCATATATCCGACGAACGAACGAACCGACATACCGCGCCACATATATCCGACCGACCGGCCGACGCCGCCACATATATCCGACGACCGACCGACGAACGAACGCCGTACGCCTGCTCAAACGACCGACAGACATACATACATACATATCCGACGACCGACGAACGCGTATATCTGACGACCGACCGACGAACGCCACATATATCCGACCTTCGCGAACTGCCTTAACACGCCTTACATATCTACTTTACATATATGACAATATATGAAATCAACCTTGAGTGTTCGGGACATGGTGAAGGATTCTCCAGGAAGCATGGCATTCAGCTCTGCGGGTTGAACTCGGTTTTTCTTATTATCTCCCGAAAGAGAATAGCGCGCTGAATCTTCATCTCTGGAGGACTCTAGCCACCTCTGATGCAGCGAATGAGATGCTGTGTCCACCATGAGAGACCACCTGGGCTCCACGGCTTGCGATACGATAGAGTGGGGAGGCTGTCTATCTCTCTATCTGTTTATCTATCTATCACACCCACCACCACCCCTTCACTTTGGAAGAGACCAATATCTATCTATCTGTACTTTACACACACACCACCACCTGCCTATCTATCTATCTATCTGTCTATCTGCCCCACCACCACCTTCACTTTGGAAGGACCAATATCTATCTATCTGCTTGCCTACCTGTCTACACACCTACCTGCCTACATGCCTACCTGCCTACCTACACACCTGTCTGTCTATCTCTCTACACACACACTTCCTTTGGAAAGACCAAATATCTACTCTAATGCTATCTGCCTGCCTGCCTACACACACTATCTATCTATCTATCTATCTATCTATCTATCTATCTAATCTATCTATCCTATCTATCTATCACATATCTATCTATCTATCTATCTATATATCTATCTATCTATCTATCTATCTATCTATCTATCTATCTCCTTTTTACCCCTTCACTTTGGAAGGACAATATCTGTCTGTCTGCCTACTTGCCTACATACCATACTTTACACACACTGCCACACACACTATCTATCTATCCTATCTATCCCTATCCATCTATCTATCTATCTATCTATCTATCTACCTATCTACTGCCACCATCTTATCTATCTCTATCTGTGTCTCGCCCCACACCACACTGTTTGGAAGGGACATTATCACTGTCACTAATCTGCCTGCTACTGCTTTACCTCTGCCTGCCTACATCGTACCTGCCTACACACCTATCTGTCTGTCTATCTGCACCCCACCACCCACCTTCACTTTGGAAGGGACCAATGTCTATCTAACTGTCTGCCTACCTGACGACGACCGGCGCGCACATACATATATCCGACGGTCAGACGAGCGCGCCACGCCACGCCTCTCCGACCGACCGACCGACCAACACCGCACGCCACGCCTGCTCAATGGCACGACCTTCGCCGTACATATCCGACAGGCAGACAGACATACGCTGCATATATCCATTAAGTAGCCAAACCAGACATGCATACATACGCTTTCTTCGATAAACCGACGAACCAGACATACATATATCCGACCCGACGACAGACATACATACATATATCAAACCGACCTGACCGACATACATATATATCGGCCGACGGCGACCAGTGAACAGACGCCAAGCCTGCATATCTCGACAGACCGACGAACGCCATACATACGCCATATCCGACCGGCGACAGGCGCACGCCTCGAGCGACCGACGACAGACGCCACGCGCCTCCGACCAACTAACGGAGCGCACGCACGTGCCTCCTGTATATATATAATAATGCAATCAACGCGAGTGTTCAGGACGCGAAGTGAAAGAGTTCTCGGAAAGCATGGCGTCGGCTCTGCGGTTAAACCGAACAACATTACTCCCGAGAGCCAGCGCGGCAGATCTTCATCTCTGGGGCTCAAGCCCACCCTCTGATGCAGCCGAATGAGATGCTGTAATCCACACCAGCGAGAAGGACCACCTGGAAGCTCACGGCTTGCGTCTGCGATAAAAAGTGGGGAAGGGCTATCTATCTCATCTGTTTATCTCTCTATACACACCTTCGCTTTGGAAAGGGACAATGTCTATCTATCTGCTTGCCTGCCTGCCTACACACACCTTTTACTGTCTATCTATCTGTCTATCTATACCCACACCACCACCTTCACTTTGGAAAGGACAATATCTATCCACTCTAGCACCTACCTGTCTACACACCTGCCTGCTACCTTTACCTGCCTACCTACACACACCTATCATCTTATCTGTCTACACATACCACATTGCCTTTTGGAAGGACAATGTCTATCTAACTGTCACCTACTACCATACTACACTACCTATCTATCTATCTATCTGTCTATCTATCTATCTATCCTATCTATCTATCCATCACCTCCCTTTATCTTTATCTGCTCTGTCTGTATCTATCTATCTGTCTATGCCCCACACCACCCCCTTCCTTTGGGAGAATTAGTAATATCTGTCTGTCTGCCTACTTTTCTGCACCTGCCTGCCTGCACACACACCACCACCACTATCTATCTATCTATCTGGTATCCTCTAACATCTACCCACTTTTGCCCTTCATTTTGGAAGGACATTATCTGTCTGTCTGCCTACCTGCCAACACACCTGCCTGCCTACATACCTACCTGCCTACACACACACCTATCTGTCTGTCTGTACACCACCACCCCTTCACTTTGGAACCGTATCTATCTAGCTTGTCTGCCTACACAGCCGACCACGACCGACATACATACATACGCCTCCGACGAGCCGACAAGCAGACATACATACATATATCCGACAAGTCAGAACAGCCTTACCTCTCGATGACCGATGGCAAACATACATACATACATATATCGACAGCCGACATACCATACATACATATATCAAAGCAGACAGACGAACGCCACATACATACATATATCCGACCGACGGCGATAGAACATACGCCATATATCCGACCCGACGACGAACGGGCAGACACGCCTTATATACAAACAGACCGACAGACCGGTGACATACATATCATCCGACGGCAGGCGAACAGACGCCTTACACGCCATATCAAGCAGAACCGGCGAACCTGCGCGCGTACAGCCACCGACGGCAGACATACGCTTATACCAGCCACCGTGAAAGACATACGCCATATCCTACCAACTAACAACGCCTTCCATATACATATCTATATTTACATATCATGACAATATATGAAATCCAACCTTGAGTGTTGGACATGGTGAAGAAGAGTTCTCCCGGGAAAGGCATGGCCGTCAGCTCGTTAGACTGGGCCGAGAACAACATTACTCTCCCGAAGAGTGTCATGCAGCTGAATCTTCATCTCGGGAGGACTCCTCTGGCCCACTCCTCTGGTGCAGCGAATGAGATGCTGTGTCCACACATGAAGGACCACCTGGAAGCTCCACAGCTTGCGATGCGATAGAGAGTGGGGAGGGGGCTATCTGTCTCTATCACAATTTTATCTATCCTATCTGCACCCACACCACCCTTACTTTGGAAGGACAATATCTATCTATCTGCTTGCCTGCCTGCTACACCTACTGCCTATCCATCTATCTGCTACATCACTTACACACACCGCACCAACTTTGGAAGGACAATATCTATCTGTCTGTGCCCCTGCCTGTCTACACACACACTGCCTACATACCTACCTACCTACCTACACCTATCTGTCTATCTATCACACCACCACCCTTCACTTTTGGAAGGACAGTATCCCCATATCTAACTGTCTGCCTACCTGCCTACACACAACTCTATCCCCTATCTATCTATCTATCTCTAATATCTATCTATCTATCTATCTATCTATCTATCTATCTATCTCTATCTATCTATCTATCTATCTATCTATACACACACACTACTTTGGAAGAGGATAATATCTGTCTGTCTGCCTGCTTGCCTGCACACCTACCTGCCTACACCTGCCTACCTACACACCTATCTATCTGCTCTATCTATCCCCTCCCATCTATCTATCTATCTATCTCTGTCTATCCTGTCTATCATCTATCCTATCTATCATATCTATCTATATCTATCTGTCTACGCCCACCACTGCCCCTTCATTTGGAAGGACATTGTCTGTCTGTCTGCCCCTACACCATAGCACACCACCACCATGCGTTGCCTACCTCACACACACCTATCACTTCTATCTATGCCCACCACCACCCC
>JAGHMJ010006355.1:115000-135000 GCA_018749465.1 Paracanthobrama guichenoti | reverse complement strand
AACCTAACTAACCCTAACCCTAACCCTAACTCAACCCTAACCTAACCTAACCCTAACCTGCCCTAACTAACTCTAACCCTAACCCTGAAACTGCAAACTCAACCCAACCCTAGCCCTGAAACTGCAAACCCCCTTGAAATAGCCCTGAAAATTGCAAACTCAAGTCCCACCCACCCAAAACTCAAGTCCAACCCAACCCAAATTTTATGTCCCACCCACCCAGGTCCCAACCAAGTCAAACACAAGTCCCACCCAACTCAAACACAAGTCCCACCCACCAAGTCCCACCCAAATCAAGACACAAGTCCCACCCAACTCAAACACAAGTCCTACCCACCCAAGTCAAAACACAAGTTCCACCCAAGTCAAAACACAAGTTCCACCCAAGTCAAAACACAAGTCCCACCAAGTTAAAACACAAGTCCCACCTCCCACCTAACTCAAACACAAGTCCCACCTAAGTCAAAACACAAGTCCAACCCTCAAAAAAGTCCAACTCAAAAAACACAAGTCACACCTAACTCAAACACAAGTCCCAAAAGTCAAAACACAAGTCACACCTAACTCAAACACAAGTCACACCCAACTCAAACACAAGTCACACCCACCCAAATCAAAACACAAGTCCAACCCACCAAAGTCCAACCCACCAAACTCAAAAAACAAGTCCCACCCAAGTCAAAACACAAGTCACACCCAAGTCAAAACACAAAACTGCGAAACTCAACCCTAGGGGTAGGGGTGCAATACCATATCTCAGTGCCTGTTGGTGCTAGAGGTCCCAAACCACGCCCAATCGACAGGGCGTGGCCTAATTAGTATATATATACGAAATTTCAGCTCTCTAGGACCTAAGGGTGCAAAAATACAGGGGGGGTGCACTTGAGGGGGGGTGCAAAATTCGTTTTTATCCCTATAACCTAACCCTAACCCTAACCCTAACCCTAACCCTAACCCTAACCCTAACCCTAACCCTAACCCTAACCCTAACCCTAACCCTAACCCTAACCCTAACCCTAACCCTAACCCTAACCCTAACCCTAACCCTAACCCTAACCCTAACCCTAACCCTAACCCTAACCCTAACCCTAACCCTAACCCTAACCTAACCCTAACCCTAACCCTAACCCTAACCCTAACCCTAACCCTAACCCTAACCTAACCCTAACCCTAACCCTAACCCTAACCCTAACCCTTAACCCTAACCCAAAACTCAAGTCCCACCCACCCAAAACTCAAGTCCAACCAACCCAAATTTTATGTCCCACCCACCCAGGTCCCAACCAAGTCAAACACAAGTCCCACCCAACTCAAACACAAGTCCCACCCACCAAGTCCCACCCAAATCAAGACACAAGTCCCACCCAACTCAAACACAAGTCCTACCCACCCAAGTCAAAACACAAGTTCCACCCAAGTCAAAACACAAGTTCCACCCAAGTCAAAACACAAGTCCCACCAAGTTAAAACACAAGTCCCACCCAACTCAAAACACAAGTCCAACCTAAGTCAAAACAAAGTCCAACCCAAATCAAAACAAAGTCACACCTAACTCAAACACAAGTCCCACCTAAGTCAAAACACAAGTCACACCTAACTCAAACACAAGTCACACAAGTCAACCTCAAACACAAGTCCCACCCACCCAAATCAAAACACAAGTCCAACCCACCAAAGTCCAACCCACCAAACTCAAAAAACAAGTCCCACCCAAGTCAAAACACAAGTCACACCCAAGTCAAAACACAAAACTGCGAAACTCAACCCTAGGGGTAGGGGGTGCAATACCATATCTCAGTGCCTGTTGGTGCTAGAGGTCCCAAACCACGCCCAATCGACAGGGCGTGGCCTAATTAGTATATATACGAAATTTCAGCTCTCTAGGACCTAAGGGTGCAAAAATACAGGGGGGGTGCACTTGAGGGGGGGTGCAAAATTCGTTTTTATCCCTATAACCTAACCCTAACCCTAACCCTAACCCCCTAACCCTAACCTAACCTAACCCTAACCCTAACCCTAACCCTAACCCTAACCCTAACCCTAACCCTAACCCTAACCCTAACCCTAACCCTAACCCTAACCCCTAACCCTAACCCTAACTCTAACCCTAACCCCTAACCCTAACCCTAACCCTAACCTCAACCCTAACCCTAAACTGCAAAAAAACCTCAACCCTACCCACAAAACTCAAACCTAAACCTAACCCTAACCCTGAAACTGCAAAACTCAAGTCCCACCCACCCAAAAACTCAAGTCCAACCCACCCAAATTTTAAGTCCCACCCACCCAGGTCCCAACCAAACCAAACACAAGTCCCACCCAACTCAAACACAAGTCCCACCCACCCAAGTCCCACCCAAATCAAGACACAAGTCCCACCTAACTCAAACACAAGTCCTACCCACAAGTCCCACCTAAAACACAAAGTCCTCCACCTAAGTCAAAACACAAGTTCCACCTAAGTCAAAACACAAGTCCCACCTAAGTTAAAACACAAGTCCCACCTCAACTCAAACACAAGTCCCACCCAAATCAAAAACACAAGTCCAACCCAAATCAAAACACAAGTCACACCTAACTCAAACACAAGTCCCACCTGCAAGTCAAAACACAAGTCACACCTAACTCAAACACAAGTCACACCCAACTCAAACACAAGTCCCACCCACCCAAATCAAAACACAAGTCCAACCCACCAAAGTCCAACCCACCAAACTCAAAAAACAAGTCCCACCCAAGTCAAAACACAAGTCACACCCAAGTCAAAACACAAAACTGCGAAACTCAACCCTAGGGGTAGGGGGTGCAATACCATATCTCAGTGCCTGTTGGTGCTAGAGGTCCCAAACCACGCCCAATCGACAGGGCGTGGCCTAATTAGTATATATACGAAATTTCAGCTCTCTAGGACCTAAGGGTGCAAAAATACAGGGGGGGTGCACTTGAGGGGGGGTGCAAAATTCGTTTTTATCCCTATAACCTAACCCCTAACCCTAACCCTAACCCTAACCCTAACCCTAACCCTAACCCTAACCTAACCCTAACCTAACCCTACCCTAACCCTAACCCTAACCTAACCCTAACCTAACCCTAACCCTAACCCTAACCCTAACCCTAACCCTAACCCTAACCCTAACCCAACCCTAAACTAACAACCCTAACCCTAACCCTAACCCTAACCCTAACCCCTAACTCCTAACTAACCCAACAACTCAAAACCTCCCAACCCTAACCCCTGGAAACTGCAAACTCAAGTCCCAACCACCCAAAAACTCAAGTCCAAACCACCCAAATTCTAAGTCCTCCCACTGCAAAACCCAAGTCCCAACCAAGTCAAACACAAGTCCCACCCAACTCAAACACAAGTCCCACCCACCAAGTCCACCCAAATCAAACACAAGTCCCAAGTCCCACCCAAACTCAAACACAAAGTCCTAAGTCCCACCCAAGTCAAAACACAAGTCCCACCCAAGTCAAACACAAGTTCTACACCAAGTCCCACCTAAGTCAAAACACAAGTCCCACCTAAGTCAAAACACAAGTCCCACCCAAAAACACAAGTCCACCTAAAAACACAAGTCCAACCCAAATCAAAACACAAAGTCACACCTAACTCAAACACAAGTCCCACCCAAGTCAAAACACAAGTCACACAAGTCACACCTAACTCAAACACAAGTCACACCCAACTCAAACACAAGTCCCACCCACCCAAATCAAAACACAAGTCCAACCCACCAAAGTCCAACCCACCAAACTCAAAAAACAAGTCCCACCCAAGTCAAAACACAAGTCACACCCAAGTCAAAACACAAAACTGCGAAACTCAACCCTAGGGGTAGGGGGTGCAATACCATATCTCAGTGCCTGTTGGTGCTAGAGGTCCCAAACCACGCCCAATCGACAGGGCGTGGCCTAATTAGTATATATATACTGAAATTTCAGCTCTCTAGGACCTAAGGGTGCAAAAATACAGGGGTGCACTTGAGGGGGTGCAAAATTGCTTTTATCCCTATAACCTAACCCCTAACCCTAACCCTAACCCTACCCTAACCCTAACCTAACCCTAACCCTAACCCTAACCCTAACCCTAACCCTAACCCTAACCCTAACCCTAACCCTAACCTAACCCTAACCCTAACCCTAACCCTAACCCTAACCCCCTAACCCTAACCCTAACTAACCTAAACCCTAACCCTAACCCTACCCTAACCCTAACCCTAACCCTAACCCTAACCCTAACCCTAACCCTAACCCTAACCCTAACACCCACAACCCAACCCTAACCCTAACCCTAACCCTAACCTCCAAATCTAACCTACCCCTAACCCTAACTAACCCTAACCCTAACCTAACCCCTAACCCTAATCCTAACCCCTAATCTCTAACCCTAACCCTAACCCCAATCCCTAACCCTAATCCTAACCCTAATCCTAACCCTAACCCTAACCCCAACCCTAACCCCTAACCCTAACCCCACTCTGGAATCCTAACCCTAAAAACCTACCCCGAGACCCACAGCCCGCCTTGACCCAACCTTAGGTTCGTCCAACCCTCTTTAAACTAACCCGGACACTCACAACCCGCCCTAAACCTACACTCACACCCCCAGTCGGTCTAAAACCTACCCCGGGCACTCACAGCCCACCCTGACCCTACCTTTAGGGTGGTCCAACCCCTTCTAAAACTAACCCGGACGCCCACAACCCGCCTAAACCTACCCAAGTACCCACAGCCCGCTGGGTTTGAACCCTACCTTTTCAATGGGAACAACTCTGTCTCTTCACTGATGGGGTGGGGTTAGTACACATGGAGTGGCTTTGGCTCTCTGCCTCTGCCTCTTTTGTGCTGGCTTGGGGTCCCATTGAGACGGCCAGTTGGGAGAAGGACTGCAGCATAACCGGCCTGGACCCTTTAGGGCCCAGACTCTGGATTTTCAGTCCCCTTATCTGGCCAGTGCCTCTTCCTCTGGACTCTGGTGGGATCCCTTGTCCTGGTATTGGACTTTGGCGGAGTGTCATGCCACTTCATTGTTTTTCACCACAGAAGTCTGGGATATTGATCATGATTTTCCATTACATACAATTCCATATCTTTAAAATCCGTGTGTACAGGAACCATTCTTAAGAAACATTTGACTGGGTTTTCATTTCAAGTCTAAAATAAATAAACAACTTAAGTTAAATAGGACTTCATTTGAGGGTTTTCACTTTACACGGTCCAATTCATGTTAAAACCATTCATGTTTAGGTATACAAAAGACATTTACACAAGATAACAAAAAGGTTTTTATCTCCAATTACATCTTTTATTCAATATTTATTTTTTAAAAAACACTTTTATTCTTTTTAAAAAAAAACGAAAAAGATTATATACATTATTAGAAACATAATTTTGTTTAATTTATCGATGTCAACCATGACTTCAAAGCTTATTTTATTTTATTCTGAGGTATTGATTATGTTTAAATCAAACAGGAATTGCTCTCTGTTGATTCGTTTCGAGGACGGTGACGTCACGCGCTCTGTACTCACTGCAGCTCACTTCTTCCTGCTCACGGAACACGCAGCAGCTTCTCTCACGCTCTCGTCTTTTCAGTGACTTTTGCAATATTTCTCAGTTTCTACAGCGAAATCCGTTTGATTCAGCCTGAAGAAGATACATTTTGTATCGAAACGTCGCGACGAATCAAACGGTGTCTGATTTATTTTGTTATTTGACTTTAAACTGCCGATCGCGGGATGTATCGTCAGCCGCGACCGGTTCATGGAGGAACACTCCACGACCGCGGTTGCAGTTTGAACGCGCTCCCTTGAGAACTAAATCAGTTTCCTTTAATCTTATTAGGGAAACAGAAAGAAACAAACGTGATTTTAATCACGATTTCCATGATGAAGACTTTTACGCCATGGATATAATCGGTTTGATGATACACAGCTGCAAACTCGTGAATTCATTAATACCAATTATAGAGGCAGGGACATTGAAATGATTCACCCCAAGAACGGCAATAAATCCTGCCACACACAGGTGGGGTCATGAGTCAAGTGAATTGCGCTATGTCTCTGCTTCTCATCTCGCGGGACAAGACAGACATGCAGAGGACACGGTTTCACCCCGTGTGTCTCGAAATAAAAGGAAACGCGATAGAGCCAAACAAAAACGTATGGCTCTCGCGGCCAACAGGCAATCAGAATTCCAAACAGATTATGTGTCACGTAACAACCAAGAGGGTTTCACTGAACATTACCGCTTTACACCCCAGCGTGGTTATGATTCCGCTTTCTGAATATAATTATTCAGATGGTCGACGGTTTTCTGCACCGAATTATTCCACCAGGGAATATGAAGAGAACGATTTCCGCCCTCCTCCATGGAGATCAGTTTCTTTGCCTAATTTGGGTCGGATCAACCCGCTGCACTTCAGACACTTTACGCACACGCCTGGAACGATGGCTTCCCGTGGGACGAATAGTAACTTCCGCTCAAGGAAAATTCATTGGGGCGAGGAAAATGCACAACGACACACACACAAAACCAACACGAAATTTCTCACCAACAAATCGAACCACGCTGAGGCAGTCACAGCCAAGTGTCGTGTATGCACCTGCACCCCACAGCTTAAAGCTACCACCAAGCTGATGTACGAGTTGATTCGCATGCGGTTCATCATCTAGACAAGATTACTACAAAGAAACGTGATGAGAACACACCGATTACGCTTTCAGAGACTGACTGATCTTCTAGTGGCCACTATTAAACCCGCCCACCCGAATCCTAGGGTCGAAACGCTGCTAGAAGGAAACGCAAGGAACTGGTGTTATAACGCGCAGCTCATACTTGAGCAACACTATGAAGATTTGATCGAAACACCATCCAGGGCCTTAAAACCAAACGCCTGAAGTTGATTGGCCACGTCGCTTCGAGATAGCTACCAATTGGGCGGAGAAAAATACGGGGACAGGTTGACGCTCGAAACTATCGAACAGGCGGAAGCCCTGTACACGGCGGAAATTGCTGAGAGACCACGTGTCGTTACGCCTGCGGTTACTGAAACACGACAGGCCGAACAACCACCACCATCACCGAGACGCACGTATGCGCAAGTGGTGGCCTCACCGCCTAATCAGCCTCCCCCACCACATATTACAGCACGCCCCCAATTAGTTACCGCAGAAGTCCATGTACAAACATCTCCAGGTCAGCGGGATGCATCTTGGGTCACAGGCTCACCTGACAGAGGTGACTGGCACGTCACCACAGAAGAGGAAGCTCCACCTCTGGTGCAGCCCCCAAAGACAGTAACTCAGGGTGTAGTGCTAACGGAAAAGGTGAGACCCATAAAGGTTTCTCTTTCCGTCCCACCGAAAAAAATTAACCCCTGTGTTTATGAAGGAGAACTCTCTCCTCTTATTTCTCTTGACCAACCTACACAGGTTGGACCCCAGTGTGAAACGGAAGTGGTGAGACCCACACAGGTTTCCCTTTCTGTTCCACTGGAACAAAGAATCCCCCGTGACCCTCGTCCTTCTTTGGCCCCTGGGCGGGTGGGGCGGAGCTCGAGGAAGTCGACCATCCTGGGAGTGAAGGGATGGTTCCGACGACCCCCAGCGCTTTGAGGCAAACCTCCACCCCTCTCACCTCACCTCCTTCCCGATTTTGCATGACCTAGAGGACTTGGATTCTTCACCCAAATCCTTTTCGGCAACTCGCCCATCTCGAATCTACAATTTTTTGAGTCAGACAATATCAACGATAACACAAAGATTTTGTCACCTCTTTCACGATTTCTCCTTGAGCACGAGGACCCCCCCGTCCCAACGCCTGGGGCACCTTTACTCAGCCCATCGGTGTCTGAAGGTACCTGTGCGCAAATATTGGTCCCTCCTAGTCCAATTCCACAGATGGCCCCAGACCCCAACGACATCGAACTAATTACTAGTTCGCCGAGCTCTGGGGAAGACCTAAACGCCACGCTAATACAACCAGGAAAAACATCGATTGGCGTTTAACGATACATAAAAATACGTGATTTTAGGTGACTCTAACGCAGCTAGGTTCCCTAAATTTCAGAATACCAATTTGCAGATCGATGCCTTTCCAGGAGCTAAGTTCCAACATGCTACAAACCTAATTCAGGGGGCTCAAATCACAGAAGTACCGGAAAAGATCATCCTTTCCTTTGGCCTTAATAATCGCCAACAGCGACTTAAGATCAGAGCGATCAAAGAGCTACAGAACCTCATCAAAGCGACTCGGGACAAATTCCCCAATGCGACATTCTGATCCCTGTCATCAATTTTTCCAGGGCCTCTCATTGGTAGAACAGCAGATGGTGGAGGCTATCAATGCGTATATCCGAAGAATTGTGATTTCATTCCTCCCTCCCAAGTATCTACTTTGCGGTGGAGCCCGATGGAATCCATTGAGGCCCGCTACCGCCAAGGCGATCTTGTTATACTGGGCCAAGTCTTTAAACTTGTCATTATTTTGAGCAGGATACCTGGTGTTGATAATTTGATAATTAATTTATCAAAGACATTTCTCTTAACTCCCGACCAGCGCTCAGTACTCCAAAAGGACTCACTTTCATTCCTACTCCGACTGACTTTAAAACAAAAAGATAGAATTAGTCAGTGACTTACAAGCTTACCATCGCCGACTCCAGCTCAAACACATTTTGAAGGTAAAAACTTCGAGAGAAAAGCTCCTTTACGGGTCCATCCGAATGGATGCCGTCTTTAGCCACATTGCCGAATAACATTAGACAAATTGTTACAGCTGATTGTTATGCCGTCCGTCACCTTAATTGGGGACAAAATGGACGGCACAATCTCACTCGAGCTGAGAGCAGGGCACTTAAAGAGCTTAGTCAAAACACTGATATTGTGATAAAGCAGGCAGATAAAGGAAACGCGGTCGTGATTTTAGATAAGGAACAGTATTTATGGGAAGGACATCGACAACTCGGTGATGGGGAATATTACCGTCCTCTGGACCGACCGATTTTTGCGGAAACGGCTAGAGAGGTTAGGGACATTCTCGAGGAAATGTGTCAAAAAAAGATAATCAATTGGAAGCAGAGGGATTTCCTCCTGGGCGATGGAAACCCCAGACCCAGACGGTTCTATCTGCTCCCAAAAATCCATAAGAGCCCACATACCTGGAGTAAACCCTACGAAATACCACCCGGACGTCCGATAGTTTCGGACTGCAATAGCGAGTCCTACTTTACGGCCAGGTATGTCGAACACTTTCTCAATCCATTAGCACAGAAACACGACAGCTACATAAAAGACACTTACGATTTTCTTGAGAAGATAGGCCGACTCCAAATCCCACAGGATGCTTTTTTATTCACCATTGATGTCGACAGCCTCTACACTAACATCGAAACCGATGTTGGTGTGGAGGCGGTCAAGGAATGTTTCAAGAAACACCCCGACCCAAAACGCCCTGATAACTATATAATTAAACTATTAAAGATCAATCTAACTAAAAACGACTTTCAATTTAACTCTAAATTTTATTTACAAACCAAAGGAACGGCAATGGGTAAAGCATTTGCGCCATCGTACGCCAATATTTTTATGGCGCGGTGGGAGGAGTCCGCTTTGGCTTCCCATCCTCTCAAGCCCTTTTCATACTTTCGGTTCCTCGATGACATCTGGGGCGTGTGGACCCACTCTGAGGATGCATTTTCGACTTTCATTCAACACCTGAACAACCATCAAAAATCTATCAAAATTAAGTATACGCTCGACCCGAAGGAGGTTAATTTTCTAGACGTGACCACATTTAAGGGAACGAGATTCTCGGAAACCGGCCGCTTGGATTTTCGTGTTCACTTTAAGGAGACGGACACTCATTCGCTTTTGCACAAAACTAGTTTTCACCCTAAACATACTTTTCAGGGAATTGTTAAATCCCAACTACTTAGATTTCATCGCATTTGTTCTGAACCGTCTTCTTTCTTGCGTGCAACAAAAACTCTTTTTTCCGCTCTACGCCATCGTGGCTATTCCAGAACTTTCCTCCGAAAAATTCTCAGAACCTTTCGTGAGCCCAAGCGACCAAAGCCCGGAGAAACGGCACCTAAAGACAAATTAATCCCCCTTGTGACACACTTCTCGGAGCAGAGCGCATAACTTAATCTAGCTGTTAAAGCCAATTTCAGCAAATTTTTGACTGGGTCCAATTTTTTGCAAAAGCATAAACCGATTGCAGCATTTAGAAGAAACAAAAACCTCAAAGATGTTTTAGTACACAGCAAATTGCAGACAGCGCCTAACTATAGCAAAAGTAGCACTATTAAATATTTTGCGCCCCAAAAGTCATTAAAAGTAGGTCCACGGGTCGGATCTTTCATTTATCACATGTTTTAAATGGCCGAGTGTCCAACTGTGTATATTTGATATTTTGTACCAGATGTAGAAGGCAGTACGTTGGGCAGACAAAAATGAGCTCCAATATCGTATATACCAACATGTGTACAATATCACACACAAAATTGAAAAGCGCAGGCATTTGGTTCTACATTTTCTGTCCCATGGACTGACCTCTCTACGCTTCTCGGGCCTACAGACATGTGCTTTTTGGACCCTGAGCGACCGCCTTAGGGCAGAAAAGCTATGGATGAAACGCCTGGACACAATGTTCCCTAAAGGCCTTAATGAGATGTGAGCGGTCAGTGCGTACTCCATTTTTTACTTAGTAGGAGTGGCTGGCACTGCAACCCTTCTCAAACCTACCGCCATACACTCAATCTGCCTAAAACCTAACCCCTACACCCACAACCCACCCTAAACCTAACCTCACACCCCAGTCGGCCAAAAACCTACCCCTACACCCTAACCCCACCCTAACCCTAACCCTAACCATAATCCTAACCTTAATCCTAGCCCTAATCCTAACCCTAACCCCAATCATAATCCTAACCCTAATCCTAGCCCTAATCCTAACCCTAACCCCAATCCTAACCCTAACCCTAACCCCAATCCTAACCCTAACCCCCGGTTGGCCTAAAACCTACCCCGGAGACCCACAGCCCGCCTTTGACCCAACCTTAGGTTCGCCCAACCTCTTTAAACTAACCCGACACTCACAACCCGCCCTAAACCTACACTCACACCCCAGTCGGTCTAAAACCTACCCTGGCACTCACAGCCCACCTTGACCCTACCTTTAGGGTGGTCCAACCCCTTCTAAAACTAACCCGGACGCCCACAACCCGCCTAAACCTACCCAAGTACCCACAGCCCGCTGGGTTTGAACCCTACCTTTTTCAATGGGAACAACTCTGTCTCTTCACTGATGGGGTGGGGTTAGTACACATGGAGTGGCTTTGGCTCTCTGCCTCGTCTTTGTGCTGGCTTGGGGTCCCATTGGAGACGGCCAGTTGGGAGAAGGACCGTGCATAACCGGGCCTGGACCCTTTAGGGCCCAGACTCTGGATTTTCAGTCCCCCAATCCTAACCCTAACCCCAATCCTAACCCTAACCCCCGGTTGGCCTAAAACCTACCCCGGAGACTCACAGCCCGCCTTGACCCAACCTTAGGTTCGTCCAACCCTCTTTAAACTAACCCGGACACTCACAACCCGCCCTAAACCTACACTCACACCCCCAGTCGGTCTAAAACCTACCCCGGGCACTCACAGCCCACCCTGACCCTACCTTTAGGGTGGTCCAACCCCTTCTAAAACTAACCCGGACGCCCACAACCCGCCTAAACCTACCCAAGTACCCACAGCCCGCTGGGTTTGAACCCTACCCTTTTCAATGGGAACAACTCTGGTCTCTTCACTGATGGGGTGGGGTTAGTACATATGGAGTGGCTTTGGCTCTCTGCCTCGTCTTTGTGCTGGTTTGGGGTCCCATTGGAGACGGCCAGTTGGGAGAAGGACCGTGCATAACCGGGCCTGGACCCTTTAGGGCCCAGACTCTGGATTTTCAGTCCCCTGGTATTTTTGTCTTTGGTTGAGTTTGGTTTTCCCCCTCATGGGTGTTTTTGTTCATTTTATTTTATTATTTATGACAGAAATGGTATCTGTGAGGATTTGCAGTCAGGATTTAGACCGTGTCATAGTACTGAGACTGCTCTCATTAGAGTTACAAATGATTTACTCATCATCCGATCGTGGTTGCATCTCTCTATTAGTGTTACTTGATCTTAGCGCTGCATTCGATACTATCAACCACAACATTCTTTTGAATAGACTCAAGAATTATGTTGGCATTAGTGGAACTGCAGTGGCATGGCTTAAATCATACTTATCTGACCGTTATGAGTTTGTAGCAGTAAATAAAGAGTCACACTGATCACAAGTTCAGTATGGAGTACCGCAGGGCTCGGTGCTAGGACCGTTGCTCTTCACCCTGTACATGCTACCACTGGGAGATATCATTAGGAAGCATGGCATTAGTTTTCACTGTTATGCTGATGATACTCAGCTCTATATTTCTTCACGCCCTGACGAAACTTACCAATTCACAAGATTAACAGAATGCATAGCTGATATAAAACATTGGATGACCAGTAATTTCCTGCAACTTAATTCAGAAAAAACTGCATTTTTAATTATTGGACAAAAAAGCTCCACGAGTAGTAACCTAGAATACTGTCTAACACTTGATGGCTCCTCTGTCAAGTCCTCGTCGTCAGTGAGGAACCTGGGTGTGCTCTTTGATACCAATCTTTCATTTGAAAGCCACGTTTCTAACATCTGTAAAACTGCATTCTACCATCTTAAAAATAGATCTAAATTACGGCACATGCTTTCAATGCAAAATGCTGAACAGTTAATTCATGCGTTTATGACCTCAAGGCTAGATTACTGTAATGCTTTACTGGGTGGTTGCCCTGCTCGTTTAATAAACAAACTCCAGCTGGTCCAAAACGCAGCAGCTCGAGCTCTTACTAGAACCAGGAAGTATGACCATATTAGTCTGGTTCTGTCAACACTGCACTGGCTCCCTATTAAACATCGTATAAATTTTAAAATCTTGCTTATTACTTACAAAGCACTAAATGGTTTAGCTCCCCAGTACTTGAGCGAACTCTTAACGCATTATACTCCATCACGTCTATTGCGGTCTCAAAACTCTGGCCAGTTGATAATCCCTAGAATATCAAAATCAACTGCAGGCGGTCGATCCTTTTCCTATTTAGCGCCTAAACTCTGGAACAGTCTTCCTAGCGTTGTTCGGGAAGCAGACACACTCTGTCAGTTTAAATCTAGACTAAAAACGCATCTCTTTACTATGGCTTACACATAAAACATTATCAATCTCTATTATTCAAATCAGTAAATGATTGTTAGGCTGCATTAACTAGGTCAGCAGTTCTCAAATGATTGGAAATTTGAGTTCATAACATCTCTATCTGGCAACAGTTCATTTGAATCACACTCAATCACTATCACTCACCCTGCTAAAATCCATGTTGTAGTTGTTTATCGCTCACCAGGTCAACTGGGTAACTTCCTGGAGGAGTTGGATATGTTACTCTCCAACTTTCCTGAAGATGGCACTCCCCTGGTACTACTCAGTGACTTCAACATCCACCTTGAGAAACACCAGGCTGCAGATTTCACCTCTCTACTCACCTCATTTGACCTTAAGCGAGTGTCTACTACGGCTACTCATAAATCAGGTAACCATTTGGACCTTATCTACACACGCTACTGCTCCACAGACAACACTTTAGTTACTCCATTGCACACCTCCGACCACTTCATCACTCTTAACCTCATACTGACTCCTGACACAACAGACACTAATCCACAGATCACCTTTCGGCGTAATCTACGTTCGCTCTCCCCCTCTCGCCTATCCACTATGGTTTCATCCTCGGTTCCTCCACTGTCTCAGTTCTCAGCACTGGACACTAACAGTGCTACTGACACTCTTTGCTCCACTCTAGCATCTTGCTTAGACAGCTTTTGCCCCCTTTCATCCAGACCAGCCCGCACCTCCCCCTCTGCCCCCTGGCTGTCTGATGTTCTCTGTGAAAATTGCTCTGGACTCAGGGCGATAGAGAGGAAGTGGCGCAAATCGAAGAACTCTACTGACCTTATCTTATATCAGTCTCTTCTCACTTCTTTCTCTGCAAATGTTTCCACTGCCAAAGCTACATACTATCACAACAAAATTAACAACTGCTGCTCTGACTCTTGCACACTTTTCAAAACATTCTCCTCTCTTCTTTGTCCTCCTCCACACTCTATCATCAACTTTTACAGCTGATGACTTTGCATCATTCTTCACAAACAAAACCTCATCCATCAGCAGCCAATTCTCCACACCACAAACTGACACACACATCTCAACACACCGGTACCCCTACTTGCTTTTATTGCAAAAACACTCGAGTGAGTTGTGTTCAACCAACTCTCTATGTTTCTTGAACAGAACAACCTTCTGGACAACAACCAATCCGGCTTCAAAAGCGGCCACTCGACTGAGACTGCCCTGCTCTCGGTTACTGAAGCACTGAGACAGGCAAGGGCAGCTTCCAAATCCACAGTACTCCTACTGGATTTGTCTGCAGCTTTTGACACAGTTAACCACCAGATCATCCTGTCAACTCTCGTGAAGATGGGCATCTCGGGAACTGCTCTCCAGTGGATCGAGTCTTATCTCTCAGGTAGGTCCTTCAGGGTGTCATGAAGAGGTGAAGTGTCTAAGTCACATCATCTAGCTACTGGAGTTCCCCAGGGCTCAGTGCTTGGACCACTTCTCTTCTCCATCTACATGTCATCACTGGGATCTGTCATCCAGAAACATGGCTTTTCCTATCACTGCTATGCTGATGACACTCAACTCTACTTCTCATTTCAACCAGATGATCCCACAGTTGGTGTTCGTATCGTTGCCTGCCTGACAGATATTTCTGCCTGAAGGAACAATACCTTCAACTCAAACTGGCAAAGACAGAACTGCTTGTGGTCTCAGCCAACCCAGCACTTCACCATACTCTCTCCATTCAGCTCGGTTCATCATCCATAACTCCGTCCAGGACAGCCAGGAACCTTGGAGTTGTGATTGATGATCAGCTAAAATTCACTGACCACATCACTGCAACAACCTGGTCCTGCCGATTTGCCTTATACAACATTAGGAAGATAAGACACTTCCTATCAGAGCAGGCCACACAACTCCTGGTATAAGCTCTTGTTCTCTCCAGACTGGACTACTGTAATGCTCTTCTAGCGGGCCTTCCAGCATGCACTATCAAACCCTTGCAACTGATCCAGAATGCAGCGGCTAGAGTGGTCTTTAATGAGCAGAAGAGAGCGTATGTCACGCCTCTCTTCATCAGTCTGCACTGGCTGCCAATAGCCGCTCGAATCAAATTCAAGGCACTGGTCCTCGCCTACAAGGCAACCACTGGCTCTGCACCAACATACCTAAACTCGCTTGTTCAGACTTGCACACCCTCCAGAAGCTTGCGTTGCAAGTGAACGCCTTGTGGCACCATCACAAAGAAGCATGAAATCCCTCACAAGGACCTTTTCCTGGACCGTTCCCACCTGGTGGAATGACCTGCCTGTCTCAATTCGAGCAGCCGAGTCGGTAGCCATTTTCAAAAAATATCTTAAGACCCATCTTTTCCAGCAGCACCTGACCAATAAAGAACAGCACTTATCACTCTATTCATTTTCTGTTTGTCTATTTAAAAAATAATTTAAAAAAATTGTTCTGTGCTAGATTAACTGAGACTTGTTACAGCACTTGCATATTGTTGCCCTTGACCGTATTTAGTTGCTTCTATTGCTCTCATTTGTAAGTCGCTTTGGATAAAAGTGTCTGCTAAATGACTAAATGTAAATGTAAGAAGAATGTCATCTACGCTAATGTTAGTCTCTCTGTTTATCCCGAGGTTTACTGCAGTCTGCCGGATCCAGATCAGATGGTGGACCAGCACCGAGACATGACTAACTCATCCCTGAAGTGTCAGAGAGACCATGTCAACTAGACTCTCCCTGTGAAGGCCTCCTTCCCTTCCCGTCTGTACAGATAAAAACACATCTGCACACATGTAGTCAAACACACTTGCCTATAGGCTGAACACGTAATGCTTTCGTCCATGCCGTAGCATTTTCACGGATTCGCCTTTTTGGGGTTTTCGCAGGGATGATGGTAAAGTTTCCAAACAATTTCAAACCTATTTCATGGTTTGCGTTCTCCGGCCACCAGAAGCTGTTGCACTTTTTTTTCTTTTTTTGTCTTACTTAATTTAGGTGTTAACTATTTACAAATGTTATAATTCTTAAAGGGACAGTTCACCCAAAGATTAAAATTGTCATCATATATTAACCAACAAGTCATTCCAAACCTGTATGAATTTTTTTCTTCTGTGGAACTGTCACAAATGTTCCAATGAAGATGATTATAAAAATAACACAAGGTTCATTAAATAACTCAAAATAGAATCGAGACACAGGGAAAGAACACAGCTGTGATGATATCAACTGTTCATAGAAACTAATGATAGGTGGGAAACTGAGACAGAAAGACACATGACGGATGACAACAAACAAAACGTCCATGATATTGAAGTAGACAGAACGTAACATAAAAAAAATAATGTGCAAAATGTTTGTGAGATGAGAAAGAATGTCTTTTCAAAAAAAGAATGTTTTTTTGTTTGTTTGCATTGTCCATACAGTAGAAGTCAAGGTTAACCTAACCCTAACCCTATGTTTTTTGCCTCTTTGCTTATCTTACCAGCTTATGGAGGACAGTTTGACCTCTTGACCTTTTTAAAAAACCTACCTACACATACACTCACCTAAAGGATTATTAGGAACACCTGTTCAATTTCTCATGAATGCAATTATCTAATCAACCAATCACATGGCAGTTGCTTCAATGCATTTAGGGGTGTGGTCCTGGTCAAGACAATCTCCTGAACTCCAAACTGAATGTCAGAATGGGAAAGAAAGGTGATTTAAGCAATTTTGAGCGTGGCATGGTTGTCCTCCACCCATGTCGTCTGCGCGGCAAGCGTGCGAAATGTGAGTGCGTATTCCACTGCCTTTTGTCTCCCTTGACAAAGCGCCAACAGCAATTCACCAGCCTCTTTTCCTCCCTCAGCGTGTTCGAAAATCTCACGGAAACACTGCAGGAACTCATTAAGTGAAGCAATGGCGGTCTGACCGTTATTCCATGCTGTGGTTGCCCATTCTAGTGCCTTACCCGTTAGCAGGGAGCACAGAAAAGCGATGTGACTCATTGTTGGTGTATAGAGGGGGTTGCTGAGATATAAACAGGGAGCATTGCAGTAGAAACCCCTTGCATCTTGCGAGTGAGCCATCGTATTTCTCAGGGAAATCTAGACACGGGTTTGTTGTGGTGGGCATTGGTGATGCTGTGGCGTGGGTAATGGCGGACTTACGTCAGTGTTGGAGGGACACGGCAGTGAGACGGGTAAGTTGTTGTTGGTGAACTGCTAACATGCTGGCTTGGGTAGAAATCTCCGTGGACAGCTGATAGAAAGCTGCTGGATCTTGGTTGGAAGGCGAAGTCTTCTGTGACGAGGCAGGAGACTCGGTGGTATCCATATGCAGCTTTATTATGAAACAATCATAGTAATACAGGCAGGGGTCAAATACCAGCAATGACAGTGTCCAGGGCAAAGGCAGATCATAAACCGGTACAGGCACAGGGTCGGGACAGGCGGCAGACAAGGCAGAGTAATCCAGTAACCAGGCAGAAGAGTACGGGGCAGGCAGAAAACACTCTCGAGGCTAGCAAAACAATCCAAGGTCAAAACACAGGAATATCAAATAAACAGGGTAAACGCTCAGTAGTGTTAGCCAGGGCAAAACAAGACTTCGAAATGTAATCCAGCAAGATTTAGTACTCAGGTGAGGGAGCCCTCTGGTGGCGATCGGCGGGAGTGGAGGGGGTTTGTGACGGTGTTAAAGTTAAATTAAATTAACGGGTTCAGTTACTGACAAATTATGTAATGGGATGAATTGGGCAGAACTAATGATTATTTTAGTAATTCAAAATCATAAGAAAAATCCCAATTGATTTACCAAGTAATAGTGATCATAGAAAAGAATTAATATGTATGTTATGCTCTCATTTGTATTAGTTTTGTTCAATCAATCAAACTTTATTTCTAAAGTGCTTTAAAAAAACAAAGTGGACCAAAGTGCTGTACAGCAAAAATGCATAACTCATAATACAAATAAAACAGATTTGAGACAAACCGCAATACCATAAAAACAATAAAACAAAACAAAATGTCAACGCCAGGTGTCAAAGGCCAAGGAGTAAAGGTGGGTTTTAAGATGCAGTTTGAAAATCGACAGGGAAGAGGCCTGTCTAATGGGCAGTGGCAGCTCATTCCACAGTTTAGGAGCTGCCGCAGCAAAGGCACGGTCCCCTCGGAGCTTACGCTTTGTTTTCGGCACATTCAGGAGCAGCTGATCAGCTGACCTGAGAGAACGGGTGCATAAGGGTGTAGCAGCTCAGAGATGTAGGGTGGGGCAAGACCAGTCAGGGATTTAAAAACTAATTCTGAAATGGATCCTAAACTGCACGGGCAGCCAGTGGACTGAGGCTAAAATGGGTGAAATGTGCTCGTGTTTACGTGCTCCAGTTAAACACGTAATTGTTATTTTTGTGGGCCAGGCAATCACACCGCTATGTATACGTCATGTGACTTAATCAGTGACTGAATGAATGCAGGTGCCCTTTAAATAAAATATGCCAGTCAGAGTGACTGGATGTTGTGAAAGAGAACAACGTATTGCGTGTGTTATCTCTATGTAGACCTACTCTGCTAACAAGAATATTTACAGAACATATACACAAGTAGTAAAACAAAAACACAGAACACAAAGCAAGGGACTATGAGCGGTACTAAAGCAAAGAAATAAACACCTTTCACAACTAAGCTACACTAACTAACAAACATAAATACATGAGGTAGCATCTGCTCCTTCCTTGGGGGGTATTCCAGTTCACTATCTAGTGCATTTCATTACATAGTGTACTTAAGTGTACTTCTACTGTGTGTGTGTGTGTGTATACGCGTGTGTTAAGTGCCAGCAAAGCATCAGTGTGTAGTTGCCTGGGTTAGGGTCAGGCTAACTTTTGGCTTGCTCAGTTGGGGACTCCTAAATCTCATCTATATTCCCGATCTGCCCGCATTGACACTATATGATACTGAAATGAGCTGGATAACATCACCGCTTCACCAGAACGGCTGTACAAATTCTGTTGCATTATTTCCTGTTAACACTGAAGCTGCTCTGAAACAATCGTTCTTGTAAAGCGCTGTATAAATAAAGGTGACTTGACGTTACTGCTTTTTAGTTGCGTTCTCTGCAGCCTGTCCGTCGTCACATGACTCAGCACTCCTAGAACATGAAACAGATCTCACCCAAAAACATTTTATAACCTCAACGTCACCATTCTCTCAACTTAAACCGTTCAAAGCAAAGCATGCTGGGAAATAGACTAGAAATCCACTTCAGTTGTCAAAAATAACTGATGTAATCCCAATGCAGAACAGTTTAGTATTTATTTAGCAAATTTAAAAAGGACTAAATAAACCAAATTGTAGCAAAATGTTAAATAAGCACTGCTGCTCAATTTACCGACTGACCCTTTTCGGTGGAGGACAGAGGAAACCAGCAGAGCTCAAGGATCAATAAAGTTCATTACTAAACGTCACACGGTGTCTGCAGAACGGACATGGATGGGGTTAGACGATGATGATGAAAGCATCTGCATCATACGCTTGACTTATGAGCACACGCACTCTGAAACGGGTTAATCAAAACAAACTGAAGACGGGACCCAGTTCAAACAAAGGGTTAATAACGTTATGTAAAGTTATGATCACTGACTATCACGGATCACAGAAATCAATCCATGGACACGAGCGTTTGATGGTGAAACCTTTATTAACACAAACACCGCAACACGAGCCTAGCGCTTGCCGCCGACGCGAGGGGCGTTGACCTTCATGGGCTTGGC
>JAGHMJ010006355.1:52500-107500 GCA_018749465.1 Paracanthobrama guichenoti | reverse complement strand
GTTCACACTGACCACACCGCAGGTTCACACTGACCACACCGCAGGTTCTGACCGCACCACAGGTTCTGACCGCACCACAGGTTCACACTGACCGCACCACAGGTTCTGACCGCACCACAGGTTCACACTGACCGCACCACAGGTTCTGACCACACCACAGGTTCTGACCGCACCGCAGGTTCACACTGACCGCACCGCAGGTTCACACTGACCGCACCGCAGGTTCTGACCGCACCACAGGTTCACACTGACCGCACCGCAGGTTCTGACCGCACCACAGGTTCTGACCGCACCACAGGTTCACACTGACCGCACCACAGGTTCTGACCACACCACAGGTTCACACTGACCGCACCACAGGTTCACACTGACCGCACCACAGGTTCACACTGACCGCACCGCAGGTTCACACTGACCACACCGCAGGTTCTGACCGCACCACAGGTTCACACTGACCACACTGCAGGTTCTGACCGCACCACAGGTTCACACTGACCGCACCACAGGTTCACACTGACCGCACCGCAGGTTCTGACCGCACCGCAGGTTCTGACCGCACCACAGGTTCACACTGACCGCACCGCAGGTTCACACTGACCGCACCGCAGGTTCACACTGACCGCACCGCAGGTTCTGACCGCACCACAGGTTCTGACCGCACCACAGGTTCTGACCGCACCACAGGTTCACACTGACCGCACCACAGGTTCACACTGACCGCACCACAGGTTCACACTGACCGCACCGCAGGTTCACACTGACCGCACCGCAGGTTCTGACCGCACCACAGGTTCACACTGACCACACTGCAGGTTCTGACCGCACCACAGGTTCACACTGACCGCACCACAGGTTCACACTGACCGCACCGCAGGTTCTGACCGCACCACAGGTTCACACTGACCGCACCGCAGGTTCACACTGACCGCACCGCAGGTACTGACCGCACCGCAGGTTCTGACCGCACCACAGGTTCTGACCGCACCACAGGTTCACACTGACCGCACCACAGGTTCTGACCACACCACAGGTTCTGACCGCACCACAGGTTCACACTGACCGCACCGCAGGTTCACACTGACCACACCGCGGGTTCACACTGACCGCACCGCGGGGTTCTGACCGCACCACAGGTTCTGACCGCACCACAGGTTCACACTGACCGCACCACAGGTTCTGACCGCACCACAGGTTCACACTGACCGCACCACAGGTTCTGACCACACCACAGGTTCACACTGACCGCACCGCAGGTTCACACTGACCGCACCGCAGGTTCTGACCGCACCACAGGTTCACACTGACCGCACCGCAGGTTCACACTGACCGCACCGCAGGTTCTGACCGCACCACAGGTTCTGACCGCACCACAGGTTCACACTGACCGCACCACAGGTTCTGACCGCACCACAGGTTCTGACCGCACCACAGGTTCACACTGACCGCACCGCAGGTTCACACTGACCGCACCGCAGGTTCACACTGACCGCACCGCAGGTTCACACTGACCGCACCGCAGGTTCTGACCGCACCACAGGTTCTGACCGCACCACAGGTTCACACTGACCGCACCACAGGTTCTGACCGCACCACAGGTTCACACTGACCGCACCACAGGTTCACACTGACCGCACCACAGGTTCACACTGACCGCACCACAGGTTCTGACCACACCACAGGTTCTGACCGCACCACAGGTTCACACTGACCGCACCGCAGGTTCACACTGACCACACCGCAGGTTCACACTGACCGCACCGCAGGTTCTGACCGCACCACAGGTTCACACTGACCGCACCGCAGGTTCTGACCGCACCACAAGTTCTGACCGCACCCTGTCTGTCGACCGTCTGTCTGTTGACCATCTGTCTGTCTGTCTGTTCACTATCTGTCTGTCTGTTGACCTTCTGTCTGTCTGTTGACCGTCTGTCTCTCTGTTCACTATCTGTCTGTCTGTTCACTATCTGTCTGTCTGTTGACCTTCTGTCTGTCTGTTGACCGTCTGTCTCTCTGTTCACTATCTGTCTGTCTGTTCACAGCTGTCTGTGGCTTCTAACCGGCTAGTGCGCATGATGGCCGTCTCAAAGCTGACTAACTTGCGTGTTCTCAACCTGCCAAACAACAGCATCGGATACATCGAGGGGCTGAAGGACCTGCTGCTCCTCGAATGGCTCAATTTATCTGGAAACAACATAAAGGTACTTTTCAGACTATTATGTTTTTCATTGATAAGGAGGCTGTTTCTTCCAGGCCTCGTCAGAATCTGCATCACGTCTGTCTGTGTTTGTCCAGGTCATCGAGCAGCTGCACAGCTGTGTTTCTCTACAACATCTGGATCTGTCAGACAATAATATTTCTCACATAGGAGACCTCACAAAGCTTTCAGCGCTAAAGGTATTTGCCATGAATCTAAGAGAAATATTTCATGATAACACTGACCCTGTGATGCTGTAACTGACCGTAAGACCCGTCTCACCCTCTTCAGACTCTTCTTCTGCATGGAAACATCATCACGACTCTACGCACCGTTCCTGCCCACCTGCCGCCAAACCTCACCGTCCTGTCGCTCGCAGAGAACGAGATCAGAGACCTCGCTGAGGTAGGGTTTATTCTAAATGACTCCTCATTATTGTGTTAAGAATCAGAATAACTTAATCTCTTCTCTGATGACGAGGGCGGGGCCACCTGTCACTCACATGAGATCCACCAATAGCAAACCACAACCATCCAATCAATTCCCTCAGACACAATCAAGCCCCGCCCTACATCTGCTCTTGTTCCTGAAGCGCTTCGCTCGATATACGGCACAATAGAGGAGAAACGAGCGTGACTTCCCTTTCAAGCAGCATTATTTAGTGTGATTACTGTAAAATGATTTAAAAATGTACATTTAATAAATAAATAAACCCCCTGATAAAGTATTATTACGAGAATCCGAGCCGTTTAAGCTCCCACCGTTGTGTACCAGTGTCATGTTTTCTGCATGACACCACACAGAATGATCAGTTATTCTAGTCATGTATTCTAATATGAGTCATATATAAGTTATATTTATTCCATTAAATAGAGTATTAGGAAATAAAACTTCATAGGACAGCTTTACATTCATAAATGCACGTTTGCTGGAAAACAGTTTCATACGGGAAAACGCATTACATACCCGTAACTCATCTATGTTAGCCATAGCAATGTTTAACCCATCACACAATACCAGATGTTTGTGTCTCACGGCCCTCAGTTAGTGTCTGTGTCTGTGTGCGTCTGGTTCCAGGTGTCATATCTAGCCCCGTTACACGGCCTGGAGCAGCTGTCCATCATGAGTAACCCGTGTGTCATGGCCACGCCGTCTCTGCCCGGCTGTGACTATCGGCCGTATGTGGTGAGCTGGTGTCTCCGTCTGAAGGTGCTGGATGGGTACGTCGTTTCACAGAAAGAGGGGTAGGTTTGCTGTAAGACTTACAGTCCGTACTCTCCGTCACACATCTTTCTGCATTAACCTGTGGACCAGCTAACATCCAGAATGAAGAGGTTTCATCAGCCTCTAGACCATCGCTCTGTACATTCTGTGTGTCTCACTTATTGAACACGCCTGATTCAGCTCATAAGGACAGGGCTCCATGAACTGAAGGAAGTGTGTCAGAGAGAAGCATTCAAAGTGCAGGCGGCGGATCGTCAGGATCAGGGCCTAAACCGTTAACTAGCAATTTACCTGTTTATATGTGAATTAAAGCATAAATTAAGTATGTTTATCATATAAAGTGATTAAGTCTCTTCAGAAAACGTGGAGTAAACAGCTCGGATTGTATGGATTAGTTTAAGATCTCTTTATGAGTTTCTGAAGTGTTAAAGTGGTAGTTGCGTAGCTGTCAGTGGAGGGACAGGAAACTCAGATTTCTTCAGAAATATCAAATCAAATCACCTTTATTTATACAGCGCTTTTAACAAGTCCAATTGTTTCAAAGCAGCTTCACATTGTTAAAAGTAAAATAATGCAACAGAATTTGTACAGCCGTTCTGGTGAAACGGTGATGTTATCCAGCTCATTTCAGTATCATATAGTGTCAATGCGGGCAGATCGGGAATATAGATGAGATTTAGGAGTCCCCAACTGAGCAAGCCAAAAGCCAGAGGCAACGGTGGCAAGGAACCAAAACTCCTTCAGGACCAGAATGGAGAAAAAAACCTTGGGAGAAACCAGGCTCAGTCGGGGTGCCAGTTCTCCTCTGGCCGACGAACAAACAGTGTATGATTATAATTCTGCCAACATTGCAGGTCTTAATTCATATTAGGCAAATAGATATTTGTTAGATTATTCGAGAGATTGGAGTCGTCACGCCGAAGACGGGTTTAATGAGGATGTCGTGTCGATGCAGCATTTACGGGGGGAGTTTATTTGACACGCTCTCTGCAGACACTTCAGGGATGAGTTGGTCATGTCCAGGCGCTGGTCCACCATCTGATCTGGATACGGCCCGGATCCGGCTGACTGCAGTAAACCTCGGTATAAACAGAGAGACTAACATTAGCGTAGATGCCATTCTTCTTATGATGTAACGAGTACATCAGGTGTTATGGGAAGTGTTCCCGGTTCCGGCTGACCTAGTTAATGCAGCCTGACAATCATTTACTGATTTGAATAATAGAGATTGATAATGTTTTATGTGTAAGCCATAGTAAAGAGATGCGTTTTTAGTCTAGATTTAAACTGACAGAGTGTGTCTGCTTCCCAAACAATGCTAGGAAGACTGCTCCAGAGTTTAGGAGCTAAATAGGAAAAGGATCGACCTCCTGCAGTTGATTTTGATATTCTAGGGATTATCAACTGGCCAGAGTTTTGAGACCGCAATAGACGTGATGGAGTATAATGCGTTAAGAGCTCGCTCAAGTACTGGGGAGCTAAACCATTTAGTGCTTTGTAAGTAATAAGCAAGATTTTTAAATTTATTCGATGTTTAATAGGGAGCCAGTGCAGTGTTGACAGAACCAGGCTAATATGGTCATACTTCCTTGTTCTAGTAAGAGCTCGAGCTGCTGTGTTTTGGACCAGCTGGAGTTTGTTTATTAAGTGAGCAGGGCAACCACCCAGTAAAGCATTACAATAATCTAGCCTTGAGGTCATGAACGCATGAATTAACTGTTCAGCATTTTGCATCGAAAGGATGTGCCGTAATTTAGATATATTTTTAAGATGGTAGAATGCAGTTTTACAGATGTTAGAAACGTGGCTTTCAAATGAGAGATTGGTATCAAAGAGCACACCCAGGTTCCTCACTGACGACGAGGACTTGACAGAGCAGCCATCGAGTGTTAGACAGTGTTAGACAGAGTTTTTTTGTCCAATAATTAAAAATTCAGTTTTTTCTGAATTAAGTTGCAGGAAATTACTAGACATCCAATGTTTTATATCAGCTATGCATTCCGTTAATCTTGTGAATTAGTAAGTTTCGTCAGGGCGTGAAGAAATATAGAGCCGAGTATCGTCAGCATAACAGTGAAAACTAATGCCATGCTTCCTAATGATATCTCCCAGTGGTAGCATGTACAGGGTGAAGAGCAACGGTCCTAGCACTGAGCCCTGCGGTACTCCATACTGAACTTGTGATCGGTGTGACATCTCTTCATTTACTGCTACAAACTGATAACGGTCAGATAAGTATGATTTAAGCCATGCCAATGCAGTTCCACTAATGCCAACATAATTTTCGAGTCTATTCAAAAGAATGTTGTGGTCGATAGTATCGAATGCAGCGCTAAGATCGAGTAACACTAATAGAGAAATACAACCACGATCGGATGATAAGAGTAAATCATTTGTAACTCTGATGAGAGCAGTCTCAGTACTATGATACGGTCTAAATCCTGACTGGAAATCCTCACAGATACCATTTCTTTCTAAAAAGGAGCATAATTGTGAAGACACTGCCTTTTCCAGTATTTTTGACAGGAAGGGTAGATTTGAGATCGGCCTGTAATTGACTAATTCTGTAGGATCAAGTTGAGGTTTTTTAATAAGTGGTTTGATAATAGCCAACTTAAAAGTTTTCGGTACATATCCTAATAACAAAGATGAGTTAATGATATCAAAATGGCGCCGCTGTGTTTGGTCGCCGTTCAGGTCGCTCCGCGAAGACTGTGCTTTTATTTACTATTTTACTTTCTTTTACTCTCAGTTTTTACAAACTTATCATCTGCATTGATCTACTACGACAGCAAAACTCTTTTGGACATTGGTTACCTCTACACTGGACTGTTTCAGGACACTTTCGCCGATCCTCTGTGGCCATCTGAGATTCTTCGCAACGCCGAGTTGAACAATGGCCAGAGCCAGCGGCGTAGAACAAAGAAACACCGTGGGAAACGTGCTGGTATCCGTAACAGACTGAGGAAAAGGGCATTCAGACCTCCTCTCCGAGCATTCTTCTAGCAAATGTTCAATCCTTGGATAATAAGATGGACGATCTTAGAGCCAGGATAAGTTTTCAACGGGACATGAGAGACTGTAATATCTACTGTTTGTCCGAAACATGGCTCACGCCCGCGGTCCCGGACACAGCTGTGACGCCGTCGGAGAACTTCTCTGTTTTTCGGATGGACAGAACAGCCGAGGCCGGTAAATCCAAAGGCGGTGGAGTGCGTTTCATGATCAACAAGAAATGGTGCGATCCCAGGAACATCACCATTCTCTCGCGGTCCTGCTCGCCTCATCTGGAACATTTAACAATCATTTGCCGCCCATTCTATCTGCCGAGGGAGTTTTCTGCGGTTGTCGCGACCGCCGTTTACATCCCACCGCAGGCAGACACAGTGCTGGCTTTATCTGGCCTTCATGATGTTGCCAGCGGCGTCATAAACCAACATCCCGACGCGGCATTCATTGTCGCGGGCGATTTTAACAAAGCAAACCTAAAGAAAGTCCTGCCAAACTTTCATCAGCACGTCTCCTGCCCCACACGAGGAGCAAACACATTGGATCACTGCTACTCTCCGTTTAAGAACGCCTATAAAGCGCAGTCACTTCCAGCGTTTGGCAAATCGGATCATGCCGCCATTTTCCTCACTCCCGAATACAAACAAAAGCTCCTCCAGGAACCCCCGGTGAGGCGGGAAGTTAAGCGTTGGTCACCCCACTCAGAGACCGCGCTACAGGCAGCTCTGGGCGATGTGGATTGGGACATGTTCGGCGAGTTCAGCTGACGTGGCGAGTTCACAGACATGGCGCTTTGCTTCATCGACACGCTTACAGAGCAAGCCACGCAAACAATAACAATAACGTCCTTCTCAAATCAGAAACCGTGGGTGGACAATTCAATCCGCGCAGCAGTGAACGCACGCACTGCTGCTTACAACGCCGGTCTCCATTCAGGGAATATGAATGAATACAGATTGTCCTGCTATGCTCTCAGACGAGCAGTTAAAGCCGCAAAACTCCGTTATAAAGACCGAGTGGAGTCTCATTTCCAACTCAACGACTCGCGGCGCATGTGGCAAGGTCTGAGGTCCATCTGCTCCTTTGGATCTAAATCCTCTGCAGAGGCAAGCGTTGATCCGTTGCTCGTGAACGAAGTTAAACTCTTTCTACGCCGCTTTGACTGTAACCGCGACAGCGCGACTCCGCCAAGTGGCGCGTTAGAGGAAATTACTCAGAGCAGCAACAATCACGTGATCTCTGTCTCGGAGGATGAAGTTCGGAGAGCACTCAAGCGTGTGGGCGTTAGGAAAAGCTGCCGGGCCGGATGGTATTTCAGGTCGTGTTCTGCGGTCCTGTGCTGATCAGCTCACCGGGTTGTTTACATCTATCTTTAATGAGTCCTCGCTACATCTGCGGTCCCCACCTCCTTCAAAAATCCACCATCATCCCTGTCCCTAAGAACAGTAAACCCTCTTGCCTAAATGACTATCGTCCAGTGGCTCTCACGTCTATAGTCATGAAGGTCTTTGAGAGACTCATTAAAAACACCATTTGCTCCTTCATTCCTGACACTTTGGACCCTCTTCAGTTTGCCTATCGTCCCAATAGATCGACTGAAGATGCCATCTCTCATGTCCTCCACTCCTCCCTCACTCACATCGACAGCAAAAGTGGGAACTACGTAAGACTGCTATTTATTGACTATAGCTCAGCCTTTAACACCATAGTTCCCACCAAGCTAACCTCCAAACTCCTGGATCTCGGCCTGAATCCTTCTCTCTGCCACTGGATTGAGGACTTCCTCACTGGCAGGCCTCAGGTGGTGAGAATAGGCCAGTCCACCTCCACCTCCATCACCCTGAGTGTGGGAGCTCCACAGGGCTGTGTCCTGAGCCCCTGCTCTACTCTCTCTACACGCATGACTGTTTGTCCACACACAGCTCCACCTCTATCATCAAATTTGCTGATGATACTGTTGTCCTGGGCCTCATTTCCAACAACAATGAGGCGGCATACTTGGACGAGGTGGAGCATCTAACATCATGGTGCCAGGACAACTGTCTCTCTCTGAATGTTGGCAAGACCAAAGAAATGATTGTGGACTTCAGGAAGAGACAGCAACGGACATACTCCCCCCTCATGATCAGCGGGTCACCAGTAGAGAGAGTGAGCAGCTTCAAGTACCTGGGTGTAAACATCTCCGAGGACCTGACCTGGACTGCTCACATTCAGACACAGGTGAAAAAAGCCAGGCAAAGACTGTACCACCTGCGCCAGCTGAGGAAATTCAGGGTTTCACCAGCTATCCTGAAAACTTTCTATTTAGGGGCGATAGAAAGTGTTTTAACTCAGTGCATCACAGCGTGGTATGGGAACAGCACCAGTCATGACCGCAAAGCCCTGCAAAGAGTAGTGCGCTTATCCGAGCGTATCTCAGGGTCAGCTCTCCCGTCTCTGCAGGACGTCTACACCAAACGCTGCAAAGGTAGAGCTACTAAGATCATCAAGGACTCTAATCACCCTGCAAACCCTCATTTCACGCTGCTGCCATCTGGTAAGCGCTTCCGAAGCCTGATGGCCAAAACTGAGAGACTCAGGAGGAGCTTCTTCCCCAGGCCATCAGACTCCTGAACTCAGTCACTTAACATCACGTGACTTCACGTCCAGGATAAACATCGATACACTGACATTGCACTGCACTTTCTGTTCTCGTTGTTACTGTGTAACAACCTGTCATAAACCTGTTTGCACATTATACTCTTATACATTTGTTAACCACATATTTATAAGTCTACAGTTTACTCACTGCAAAGTCTACTTCAATTATTTTATTCCACTTTATCCTTATTTGTTACCTTTTTTGATTATTTATAATTCTACAGATATAGACATATATATATATATATATATATATATATATATATATATATATATATATATATATATATATATATATATATATATATATATATATATAGATCTTTTTTTTTATATCCTATTTCTATTATAATTTCCTCCTTGTGTTTTTAACTGTGAATTTGCACTGTCCATGGAGCGGACCTGTTTACATTTCACTGCCGGTTGTATATTCTGTATATAACTGTGTATGTGACAAATAAAACTCTTGAATCTTGAATCTGATATTAAGAAGAGGATCTATGACCTCTGGTAGCATCTCTTTTAATACCCTAGTCGGTATAGGGTCGAGCATATATCTTTGTGTTCTGGAGATGAAGGAAAGTCTTATGGGTTTGGAACGACATGAGGGAGGAAATGATGACAGGATTGTCATTTGTGTGTGAACTAACCCTTTGAGAAAGCCTCTGCATTACTAATGACAACATTCTGCAATGTTTCTAGACTGAAAGGAGAGTGGCTGTACAGTCAGGGCAAAGGTCGTGCGTTTCGTCCCGGGCAGCATGCGCAGCTGGTCCAGTATTTGGCGTCCACATGTCCCCTGACAGCCACAACTGCTTTACAGTCTGCAGAGGATGCCAAACTCGAGAGAATCCTCAACAAGCAAAGGTAGCATCCAAAACAATGCGTTAAATCCACAGCAAACCTTGACCGTGTGTGATGTGGGTGTGTCTGTGTGTGTGTGTGTCTGTGTGTGTGTGTGTGTCTGGGTGACCGCAGACAGCATCAGAGGCAGCTGCAGAAAACACGCCTCTGCTGTTCCCAGAGTCCATCTCGGCCCACACATCTAGACGTGCAGAAGTGGCGTGACCACAGGAGCAGAGATGAGGAGGATGAGGAGGAGGATGTCATTCCTCAGACAGGTCAGATCAGTCACAGACTCGGGGAGGATCTCACTAAACGGTCTTATTGACCAGCTGCAGTCCAGTTTCACAGGCTCAGTCTTCACACTGCCCTGTTACTGCTGTTCTGTCCAGAGTGAAGACAAGTAAACTTGCTTCCCTTTTGGTGTGCACCGTATAGATGCCACTTCCCAGCAAATGAAACCCATGGTTAAATCAGTGTAGCCCGGCTATATGTAGAAGAGTGCACTCTTAACAATCATGACAGCGGCCATTTTTCACAAGAATATTTCTGTTAAATGAGATAATTATCTCTGTCATTTGCCCAGTGCAAGTTGACATCAGTGCTAGTTTTATGAGCATGCTTGTGTTATTGACTGATCTGCATAACCGTGCGTTCACACCGCTGGCGGCGAGAGCGTCAAAGTGGCTGGAAGTCATTCATGTTTAATTGGCGAGTAGCGGCGCGTCGAGGAGAGTTGAAATCAGCTCAACTTTATGGTAATGAGCTATGACGCGATTCGGCGGCAGCCAATCAGAATGTAGAAGTGCTCCGCTTAAGATCCCAGAGAACGAGTCCTGTAAACTTTGGCTCCGACCACAGTTCCCAAGCAAAATGGAGGCGAGGTTGATCGCTGCTGTGGCGTGTTTGATAAGAAGGCGCGCAACACTATTTATAGGCAACATTTTCACTCTAGAACGGTTGTTTTTCAGTGGAAATACAATTAATTTGCTCAAAACAACACCGATTTGATTGCATTAATACTGCACTTCAGCCAGGATAGTGATTGTAACGTCGGCTGCACACAAATTAATGTTAATTAAAGACCACGGCTAGTAATCGTCTCCTATAAACGGCATGTTGAAACTTAACCATGAACACAAAAGCCACACCACACAAATGGCTTTTAGTAGTAGTCAGTTTATTGTCACATCACCAAAGCACATGTGCCTTGGAGAGTGAAATTCTTGGGAGCGTGCTCCAGACAATTGCAGTAACAGTTAACATAACCATACAACCTTAAGCAGGTAAAAACAGAAAAGAGTGCAATGTGCACATACATATAGTTAGTACACACAGTGTACTATTGGACATACTTACAGTCAGTACTACATTACACATTATACTCTGAAAGTACATGCATACAGTTAGCACCACGTTAAACACTATACACATTAAACACTAAGCACTATACACAGAATATACACATTAGACACTATACACATTAGACACTATACACAGATATATACACATTAGACTCTATACACAAACACAATACACAGAATATACACATTAAGCACTATACACAAGAAACACGGCGAATTTTACAATGACGTTGGAGCTGTGTGTGGCTGTACAGTCATGTGTGTACAGGGAGTACAGGAGTGGGCTGAGGACACAGCCCTGAGGAGCACCAGTGTTGAGGGTCAGAGGGGATGATGTGTTGTTGCCCATTCTGACCACCTGACTTCTGCCTGTCAGGAAGTCCAGGATCCAGCTGCACAGAGATCTGTTTAGTCCCAGAGTCTGGAGCTTTGCAACAAGTGTAGTGGGCACTATGGTGTTAAATGCTGAGCTGTAGTCCACAAACAGCATTCTCACATAGGTGTTCTTGTTTTCCAGGTGGGAGAGAGCAGTGTGAAGGGTGAAAGCAATAGCATCATCTGTAGAACGGTTACTACGATATGCAAATTGTAGCGGATCCAATGATGAAGGCAGCACAGAGCAGATGTGATCTCTGATGAGTCTCTCGAAGCACTTGCTGAAGATGGGTGTGAGAGCAACGGGCCTCCAGTCATTTAAGCAGGTGGTTTTGCTTTTCTTTGGTATTGGCACAATGGTGGATTTTTTGAAGCACGAGGGAACCACAGACAGACAGAGGGAGAGATTGAAAATGTCTGTGAAAACACCGGCTAGTTGTAATGCGCATGCTTGGAGCACGCGGCCGGACCCGCAGGACCCGCAGCCTTCCGGATATTTACCCGTCGGAAGGATCGGGTTACATCCGCGACGGAGACGGTGAGTGCACTCACGTCTCCTGCAGCAGCTGCGGGAGCGCGCTCTGTGTGGGCGGTGTTGTGAGCCTCGAAACGAGCATAAAAGTTATTCAGCTCATCCGGTAGAGAGGCGGCAATGTTCACAGTAGCTGGTTTATTCCCTTTAAATGTTATGGATTCCCTGCCACATACTTCTTGCATCGTTGGTGTTGAATTGATCTTCAACTTTGTTTTTATATTGTCTTTTTGCGGCTTTGATGGATTTCCTGAGATCGTAACTGGTTTGTTTGCGATCATCAGCATTACCGGATTTAAAAGCGGATGTTCGTGCTGACAAGGCTGCTCGGACATCGCTGTTTATCCACGGTTTTTGGTTGGGGTAGATACGGATTGTTTTAGTCGGCACAACTTCTTCTACACACTTCCTGATGAAACACGTTACAGTCTCTGAGTACACCTCTATGTCGTCATCAGAAGCTGCCCGGAACATGTCCCAGTCCACGTGATCAAAACAGTCCTGTAGTGTAGCGTCTGATTGGTCCGACCAGCATTGGATTGTTCTGAGGGCGGGTGCTTCCCGTTTCAGTTTCTGCCTGTAAGCAGGCAGGAGCAGGATGGAAGAGTGGTCTGATTTGCCGAAAGGTGGGCGCGGGAGAGATTTGTATGCGTCCCGAAAAGGAGAGTAACAGTGGTCCAGTACACGATCACCACGCGTGTTGATGGTGATGTGCTGAAAGTATTTTGGGGCTATTGTTCTGAAGTTGGCTTTGTTAAAGTCCCCCGTAACAACAAACGCTGCTTCTGGGTACGCGGTTTCCTGCTCACTTATATTCCCATACAGTTCCTTTAGTGCCTGTTCAGGAGGAATATAAACAGCTGTGATTATGACCGCTGTAAATTCCCTCGGTAGCCAGAATGGTCGGCACAGAAGCATGTGAAATTCCAGATCAGGGGAGCAGAAGGATTTAATGGAGTGAAGGTTCCTTTCGTCACACCACGAGTGGTGGACAAATAAACAAACACTCCCACCTCTGCTTTTCCCCGTGAGCTCTTTTGTTCTGTCCGAACGGTGCACGGAGAACCCCGTGAGCTCAATGGCTGAGTCTGGAACCACTGCAGACATCCAGGTTTCTGTGAGGCAAATAATGCAGCAGTCCCTTGTTTCTCGTTGGTATGAGACGCGTGCCCGCAGTTCACAGAGTTTGTTGTCCAGTGACTGAACGTTAGCCAGCAGAATGGTTGGGAGAGGAGGTCGGAGGGACGACGTCTGAGTCTTACTAGGACGCCGGCTCTCTTCCCTCTTTTCCGGCGACTTTTCCTCCGTCGCGCCCGTGCGACCCAGACAAAGGGCTCTGATGCGGTGTCTGTAAACAGGGCGCCAGCCTTCAAGAACTCAAAGTCCGGTTCGCGCTTCGCGACGTAGGAACCTATGCTTAGAAGCGTGTGTCTGTCGTAGACAGTTTTACAAACAACATCCAACACGTAGAACAGCATAAAAACAAGTAAAACAAACGAAAAACCGCAAAGTTTGCACAGTGCTCGCAACACGGCCGCCATATTCGGCGCCATCTTGAGAATTGAGGAATCGGTTCATTATTCGGTTAATTGGTTTATTTCATAGCAAACATGTAATTATAATTTTTGAATTCTTTCCATCGATAAATTGTTTTACGTTCACATTTAAAGATGCTCTCGTCAACGGCGGTGTGAACACACAGTAATTCTTTTAGTGAATCAGGCGCCAAATCTGCACGAAAACACTGGCCTTTTTCATTCTTACCGAATCTGCCCTTCAGTGTCTCTAAAGTCATTGTCTCCTGTAGTGATTCTCTCTCCATTATGATTGTAGATGTGGATCCCGGAGTTCAGGTGAATGCGTGGATGGGCACTGCGTCTTCACCTGCGGTCACTGCGGTCCGGCTCCCACCCGCTGCTGAGGACAGACTGATCGTGGAGGATGTGCAGACTGATGAGCTTCATGGGAGTCTGCTGTCCTCGGAGTCTGCCTTTCTGCCCTTTAACCCTGCGGTTCATCCTGCTTCAGCTCCTGACAGCGGTGAAGAGGAGTTTGATGATTCTCTGGCTCCTCCCACATCCGCTCAGCACCACCCATCTGAGGAGGAGTCAGCGGGTGGAGCCGACCTCACCGCTCAGACACGAGGAGCGGACGGTTCGGAGCAGTTCAGTCACGCTGACGGGCAGCAGCACGCAGTGAACGGTGATGCCGTGTTACTGAACGGTTCTGTGGAGGACTGTGAGTGGACCGGGACGCAGAACGTGGCTGTGAGCCGCTGTGAACCACATGATGCAGCGGTGAGGATTCAGTCTTGGTGGAGGGGTCACTGCACGCGCCACTGCCACCCGCAAGCCAAAGAAGTGCGTGCTGAGATCCGCTTGCGCAGGATGCAGGATCACATCGTCCACCTGACCGCCGAGCTGGAGAGGTGAGACGCGTCACCGCTAATCGCATCATGTGTGACGAGGCAAGCATGATCCCAAAAGTGATCTTTGTCAGAAAGATTTACTGCATAACAAACCAGTGGAAAGATTTTAACAGTTTTATCCTGAATCATTCTGTGAATCTGTCTGAGTTCAAACACCAAAACAGCTTCAACAATAGCGTAACAGTGTAAAGTTTGCACAGTAACTATTGCGTTTACAGGGTGCGCAAGCAACAAGAAGAAGACCGACTGCAGAGACGTGTGCAGGAAGAAGCTGTGAAGTTCCTGTGGAAGCAGGTCAGTGTGTGATCTCCGTCATCTTCAGCTGGGGAAGAAACGACGGGCGTTACGGTCACAGCCATAACATAAAACACCAAAGGCTCGGTCCATAATCAGATAATCATAATCAGACACCGGTAACCTCTCCAACCACTAGAGAGCAGACCAACCATTAGGAAACAAAGACATAACCAGTCGGAGTGACGAAGAGAAGCTTGCCAGTATTAGTGAAGTATCGTAAGCGAGTTTAGTCACCCACACAAGCAGCTGGACATATTATGTTAAAGCTAAATATATTATATTATTAACAGAGTTATAACCGGTAATATGGCTAAACCTAGCTATAGCAATTTCTTCTTTACTTACCTTGGTAACTGTGGATAAACCTTTCGTGAAAGAATTTATATCCCATGTCCAGTTTGTTCCCTTTAGTGGACTAATGTATCTCCTCACTCTTCACCACACCGGCGCTGGTGAACTTCGGAAGACAAGTCAGGCTAGTCGAAAACGCTCTAGCTGCCATTTCTCCATCCGCACTGGAACTGGTTTACGCTTCCTTGGTGTGTTTCCAGTTTTTGTGTAAATGGTCAACTGCCATGCCCGTCCTTCACATCACCCATCGTGATATCGAGTATCGTGCAGCCCTTCAGACGATAGTAAATCTCTAACGGTTTATCGCCCATCCTTTGTTTTTGTTTAGTTTTTTGCTAAATACAATTTATGGCCAATAAGAGGTGTTTGTGTATTTCTGACTGGTAAAGTTGCCCATGTCGTGTCTGTCCAACAGCTGCAGGCAGTGCTGGAGTGGCAGTCGTCTGTGAGCTCTGCTTTAACTCCCAGCATTCCTGCTGCTGCTCCGATCCGCACGGAGATCTCCATCCCTGAGTCTGGTTTCCACTCCCCCGGAGAGCGGCCGGCAGCGCTGGACACCGGCGGGTCCCCAGAGACGATGTGCTCACTCGGGCCGGGGCCGGCCGCTGGAGACAGTCTGCTGGAGCAGTACCTGTGCTCGGTGCAGCGGCTGGAGGAAGAGGAGGAGGAAGGAGACAAATCAGGGACACAGCGAGATCCATCTGATCCCTCTCCTCATGGGAACAAAGAGCACTTGTCTTGACCGCACAGCACAGGCTCCGTCAGACGGATGCGACCCCTGGCCTTTGTGGCAAACGTTTGGCTGTTCTTGAAGATCATCTCTTGACACGCGGCCTTTATCTCCTGACACAACGAGGGTGTGTGTTAATGACCGTATGACCGGCCGCTGCTGCCTCGTGTAGGACACACACACTTACACCGCTGACAGTCATGTAGGACACACACACACACACACTTACACCGCTGACAGTCATGTAGGACACACACACACACACACTTACACCGCTGACAGTCATGTAGGACACACACACACACACACACACACTTACACCGCTGACAGTCATGTAGGACACACACACACAGTTACACCGCTGACAGTCATGTAGGACACACACACACACACACTTACACCGCTGACAGTCATGTAGGACACACACACACAGTTACACCGCTGACAGTCATGTAGGACACACACACACACACACACACACACACACTTACACCGCTGACAGTCATGTAGGACACACAGTTACACCGCTGACAGTCATGTAGGACACACACACACACACACACACACTTACACCGCTGACAGTCGTGTAGGACACACACACACACACACACACACACAGTTACACACGCTGACAGTCATGTAGGACACACACACAGTTACACCGCTGACAGTCATGTAGGACACACACACACACACACACACACACACACACACTTACACGCTGACAGCTGTACAGTTGTGTACACACGCTGACAGTCATGTAGGACACACACACACACTTGACACACACACACACACACACACACACACACACACACTTACACCGCTGACAGTCGTGTAGGACACACACACACACACACACACACACCGCTGACAGTCGTGTAGGACACACACACACACACACTTACACCGCTGACAGTCATGTAGGACACACACACACACACTTACACCGCTGACAGTCTTGTAGGACACACACACACACAGTTACACCGCTGACAGTCATGTAGGACACACACACACACACACACACACACTTACACCGCTGACAGTCGTGTAGGACACACACACACACACACACACAGTTACACCGCTGACAGTCATGTAGGACACACACACACACACACACACTTACACCGCTGACAGTCTTGTAGGACACACACACACACACTTACACCGCTGACAGTCATGTAGGACACACACACACACACACTTACACCGCTGACAGTCTTGTAGGACACACACACACACAGTTACACCGCTGACAGTCTTGTAGGACACACACACTTACACCGCTGACAGTCTTGTAGGACACACACACACACACACAGTTACACCGCTGACAGTCTTGTAGGACACACACACTTACACCGCTGACAGTCTTGTAGGACACACACACACACACAGTTACACCGCTGACAGTCATGTAGGACACACACACACACACACACACACAGTTACACCGCTGACAGTCATGTAGGACACACACACACACACACACACACAGTTACACCGCTGACAGTCATGAAGGACACACAAACACACACTCTTACACCGCTGACAGTCGTGTAGGACACACACACACACACTTACACCGCTGACAGTCTTGTAGGACACACACACACAGTTACACCGCTGACAGTCATGTAGGACACACACACACACACTTACACCGCTGACAGTCGTGTAGGACACACAAACACACACTCTTACACCGCTGACAGTCGTGTAGGACACACACACACACACACACTTACACCGCTGACAGTCATGTAGGACACACACACACACACACAGTTACACCGCTGACAGTCTTGACAGTCATGTACACACACACACTTACACCGCTGACAGTCTTGTAGGACACACACACACACACACAGTTACACCGCTGACAGTCATGTAGGACACACACACACACACACACACAGTTACACCGCTGACAGTCATGTAGGACACACACACACACACACACAACACACACTCTTACACACTGACAGTCATGTAGGACACACACACACACACTTACACCGCTGACAGTCATGTAGGACACACACACACACACACACTTACACCGCTGACAGTCATGTAGGACACACACACACACACACACACACACACACCGCTGACAGTCATGACAGTCATGTAGGACACACACACACACACACACACGCTTACACCGCTGACAGTCATAGGACACACACACACACACACACACACACACACACACACAGTTACACCGCTGAAAGTCATGTAGGACACACACACACACACACTTACACCGCTGACAGTCGTGTAGGACACACACACACACACACACACACACACACACAGTTACACCGCTGACAGTCGTGTAGGACACACACACACTTACACCGCTGACAGTCGTGACGTCCTACATCTGCTCATACCCAGAGTGCCGAGGGTTTTCAGTGCTGACCTGTGGACGGGTTTCCTCATTAGATGAAGTCTTGACCTGTAGTGGAGCATGTGTCTGTGGGATTAGTTTGAGTTTAATACCCTTTATTATAATATCTGTGTGCATATGGATATTTACAGTTTGTGTTCTGTGTGGCATATGCAACAAGCGTTAATTTATTTCACATTTTTATTCTTTTTTTCTATGTCATATATTTAACAAAACATTTTTGTAAATAAAATTGACCTTTCCTTCACCATCGTGGTCATTTCATCAATGGGTTAGAAATAAAACATGTGCTGTCCTGCACCAAACGGGATTATTAATAACCTATGGTCAGAGGTCAGAGGTCACACGCTCCCCGGTCCTGCCACAGGGGAAAATCTGGTTTTCAGAGACATCTTCAGTCTCTTCCTCTCTGTCTGTGGTTCCCTCTGGCTTTAAAACATCCACCATTGTGTCCAGAACACGCTAAGCACACGCCTGAATGACTGGTGGCCGTTGCTCTGACCTATCCTCAGTGTTAGAGAAGCTAACCCCAGAACTCCCCGACCCATCGACCTCACCTGAGTGGGTCATCGCTGAGGATCCGTCCACACCTGCACACGTGACCGCACAACTGATCCCAGATCTGTGCCCTGCACTTTACACTTTAACACAATCAGCACCTCTGTCTCTGCACATCTGCAGCTGTATTACGTGTATTATATATGCAATATCTATCTTTGACATATTTATTGTGTCTAATGTGTATTGTTTTCTGTGAAGTGTGTCTGATTTAACCCTTCCCTGCCTCGCAGCTGCTGGATGAACTAACCCTAACCATTAGATGGCGCTCTGTATCCATGACGACAGGGCATGTTTTGCGTCACGTGCGTTCGTTCGTTCGCAGTGTGTGAGCTGTAGATGTGGGTCCTCCAGAGCTCCACGCTTCTGCTGGATTGGCTCATGAACTGCTAGTTTATGAAGATCACTGATCGGATCAGAAAACAAGAGCCGAATCTCATAATGTGCTTATGGTTATATTTGAATAACATAAATGATATTGAACGCTGGCGCGCGTGTGAATGGAGGCGTGTCCTGACGGTGACGTCACGCGCTCATAAGTTCTTCAGTCAGCGTCGCGTCGCGTCATTCAGAATCAAATCTGCCGCTCACACGCGTCACAGCTCGAGAACATGATCATTGACGGAGTTTCTGAGGGATTCTCGGCTCTTCTGGACCGGGACACCGATGTTATGATGAGCCCGGTCCACCTGTGGTCATTCTACGGCTGTTCTTCTCCCACAGAACCGAGTCTGTCGGCCGGATCTCCGAACTCGGACTCGGACCAGAGCTGGAGCGATGCAGGGAGCCCGCGAAACGGCGTCAACGGTAGGAAACAATCGTTATGTAATATTTATAGTTAATAACGAATTAATGGATTACGCTTTAATTAAGAAAACTGTATGGAGGTCAGGAAAACAGTGTTGGTGAATAAAACCTGTTGCGTAAACTGGTTAGACTAGTCTGACAAGTTAGGCATTTAATGATTGGCTTTTTCCAAGACTGATCACAATTTTTTTTTAATTACATAAAGTAGATTTTTCTCATTAAAATCCGAAAAGTGTAACTGATTATTGTTGTTCAAGTTAGTTCTTAAATCTCTTATCTTAGTGGCTGTTTATTACTTTTATTCAGAGGAAACTATTTCAGAGTTCAGTGATTTAAAAGTAATTAAAGTGATTTAAGTAAATTATGTATAATTGTACAGAAGAGCAGAAGCGGAACCGGTATCAAGGTGTGCGCGTGAAGAACACAGTGAAGGAGCTGATCCTGCAGAAGCGCCATCACCACACTCAGGTGACTATATCATAATTAATCACACACTTGGGTGACTATCATAATCACACACTCAGGTGACTATATCATAATTAATCACACACTCGGGTGACTATATCATAATTAATCACACACTCGGGTGACTATATCATAATCACACACTCAGGTGACTATATCATAATTAATCACATGTTGCATTAACACTATATCATAATTAATCACATGGTGCATTAACACTATATCATAATTAATCACATGGTGCATTAACACTATATCATAATTAATCACATGGTGCATTAACACTATATCATAATTAATCACATGGTGCATTAACACTATATCATAATTAATCACATGGTGCATTAACACTATATCATAATTAATCACATGTTGCATTAACACTATATCATAATTAATCACATGGTGCATTAACACTATATCATAATTAATCACATGGTGCATTAACACTATATCATAATTAATCACACACTCAGGTGACTATCATAATTAATCACACACTCAGGTGACTATATCATAATTAATCACACACTCAGGTGACTATATCATAATTAATCACATGTTGCATTAACACTATATCATAATTAATCACATGGTGCATTAACACTATATCATAATTAATCACACACTCAGGTGACTATCATAATTAATCACACACTCAGGTGACTATATCATAATTAATCACACACTCAGGTGACTATATCATAATTAATCACACACTCGGGTGACTATATCATAATTAATCACACTCGGGTGACTATCATAATTAATCACATGTTGCATTAACACTATATCATAATTAATCACATGGTGCATTAACACTATATCATAATTAATCACACACTCAGGTGACTATCATAATTAATCACACACTCAGGTGACTATATCATAATTAATCACACACTCAGGTGACTATATCATAATTAATCACACACTCGGGTGACTATATCATAATTAATCACATGGTGCATTAACACTATATCATAATTAATCACACACTCGGGTGACTATATCATAATTAATCACACACTCAGGTGACTATATCATAATTAATCACACACTCGGGTGACTATATCATAATTAATCACATGGTACATTAACACTATATCATAATTAATCACACACTCAGGTGACTATCATAATTTATCACACACTCAGGTGACTATATCATAATTAATCACGCACTCAGGTGACTATCATAATCACACATTCAGGTGACTATATCATAATTAATCACACACTCAGGTGACTATATCATAATTAATATCATAATCACACATTCAGGTGACTATATCATAATTAATCACACACTCAGGTGACTATATCATAATTAATCACATGGTGCATTAACACTATATCATAATTAATCACACACTCAGGTGACTATCATAATTAATCACACACTCAGGTGACTATATCATAATTAATCACACACTCAGGTGACTATATCATAATTAATCACACACTCGGGTGACTATATCATAATTAATCACACACTCGGTGACTATCATAATTAATCACATGTTGCATTAACACTATATCATAATTAATCACATGGTGCATTAACACTATATCATAATTAATCACACACTCAGGTGACTATAATTAATCACACACTCAGGTGACTATATCATAATTAATCACACACTCAGGTGACTATATCATAATTAATCACACACTCGGGTGACTATATCATAATTAATCACATGGTGCATTAACACTATATCATAATTAATCACACACTCGGGTGACTATATCATAATTAATCACACACTCAGGTGACTATATCATAATTAATCACACACTCGGGTGACTATATCATAATTAATCACATGGTACATTAACACTATATCATAATTAATCACACACTCAGGTGACTATCATAATTTATCACACACTCAGGTGACTATATCATAATTAATCACGCACTCAGGTGACTATCATAATCACACATTCAGGTGACTATATCATAATTAATCACACACTCAGGTGACTATATCATAATTAATATCATAATCACACATTCAGGTGACTATATCATAATTAATCACACACTCAGGTGACTATATCATAATTAATCACATGGTGCATTAACACTATATCATAATTAATCACACACTCAGGTGACTATCATAATTAATCACACACTCAGATGACTATATCATAATTAATCACACACTCAGGTGACTATATCATAATTAATCATACGTTGCATCAACACTATATCATAATTAATCACACACTCAGGTGACTATATCATAATTAATCACACACTCGGTGACTATATCATAATTAATCACACACTCAGGTGACTATCATAATTAATCACACACTCGGGTGACTATATCATAATTAATCACACACTCGGGTGACTATATCATAATCACACACTCAGGTGACTATATCATAATTAATCACACACTCGGTGACTATATCATAATCACACACTCAGGTGACTATATCATAATTAATCACATAATTAATCACACACTCGGGTGACTATATCATAATTAATCACACACTCAGGTGACTATATCATAATTAATCACACACTCAGGTGACTATATCATAATTAATCACACACTCGGTGACTATATCATAATTAATCACATAATTAATCACACACTCAGGTGACTATATCATAATTAATCACACACTCGGTGACTATATCATAATTAATCACACACTCGGGTGACTATATCATAATTAATCACACACTCAGGTGACTATATCATAATTAATCACACACTCGGGTGACTATCATAATTAATCACATGTTGCATTAACACTATATCATAATTAATCACATGGTGCATTAACACTATATTATAAGTAATCACATGGTGCATTAACACTATATCATAATTAATCACACACTCAGGTGATTATCATAATTAATCACACACTCAGGTGACTATCATAATTTATCACACACTCAGGTGACTATATCATAATTAATAACACACTCAGGTGACTATATCATAATTAATCACACACTCGGGTGACTATATCATAATTAATCACATAATTAATCACACTCAGGTGACTATATCATAATTAATCACACACTTGGGTGACTATATCATAATTAATCACACACTCGGGTGACTATATCATAATCACACACTCAGGTGACTATATCATAATTAATCACACACTCGGTGACTATATCATAATCACACACTCAGGTGACTATATCATAATTAATCACAATTAATCACACACTCGGGTGACTATATCATAATTAATCACACACTCAGGTGACTATATCATAATTAATCACACACTCAGGTGACTATATCATAATTAATCACATACTGGGTGACTATATCATAATTAATCACATAATTAATCACACACTCAGGTGACTATATCATAATTAATCACACACTCAGGTGACTATATCATAATTAATCACACACTCAGGTGACTATATCATAATTAATCACACACTCAGGTGACTATCATAATTAATCACACACTCAGGTGACTATATCATAATTAATCACACACTCAGGTGACTATATCATAATTAATCACACACTCGGGTGACTATATCATAATTAATCACATGGTGCATTAACACTATATCATAATTAATCACACACTCGGGTGACTATATCATAATTAATCACACACTCAGGTGACTATATCATAATTAATCACACACTCGGGTGACTATATCATAATTAATCACATGGTACATTAACACTATATCATAATTAATCACACACTCAGGTGACTATCATAATTTATCACACACTCAGGTGACTATATCATAATTAATCACGCACTCAGGTGACTATCATAATCACACATTCAGGTGACTATATCATAATTAATCACACACTCAGGTGACTATATCATAATTAATATCATAATCACACATTCAGGTGACTATATCATAATTAATCACACACTCAGGTGACTATATCATAATTAATCACATGGTGCATTAACACTATATCATAATTAATCACACACTCAGGTGACTATCATAATTAATCACACACTCAGATGACTATATCATAATTAATCACACACTCAGGTGACTATATCATAATTAATCATACGTTGCATCAACACTATATCATAATTAATCACACACTCAGGTGACTATATCATAATTAATCACACACTCGGTGACTATATCATAATTAATCACACACTCAGGTGACTATCATAATTAATCACACACTAGGGTGACTATATCATAATTAATCACACACTCGGGTGACTATATCATAATCACACACTCAGGTGACTATATCATAATTAATCACACACTCGGTGACTATATCATAATCACACACTCAGGTGACTATATCATAATTAATCACATAATTAATCACACACTCGGTGACTATATCATAATTAATCACACACTCAGGTGACTATATCATAATTAATCACACACTCAGGTGACTATATCATAATTAATCACACACTCGGGTGACTATATCATAATTAATCACATAATTAATCACACACTCAGGTGACTATATCATAATTAATCACACACTCGGTGACTATATCATAATTAATCACACACTCGGGTGACTATATCATAATTAATCACACACTCAGGTGACTATATCATAATTAATCACACACTCGGGTGACTATCATAATTAATCACATGTTGCATTAACACTATATCATAATTAATCACATGGTGCATTAACACTATATTATAAGTAATCACATGGTGCATTAACACTATATCATAATTAATCACACACTCAGGTGATTATCATAATTAATCACACACTCAGGTGACTATCATAATTTATCACACACTCAGGTGACTATATCATAATTAATAACACACTCAGGTGACTATATCATAATTAATCACACACTCGGGTGACTATATCATAATTAATCACATAATTAATCACACTCAGGTGACTATATCATAATTAATCACACACTTGGGTGACTATATCATAATTAATCACACACTCGGGTGACTATATCATAATCACACACTCAGGTGACTATATCATAATTAATCACACACTCGGGTGACTATATCATAATCACACACTCAGGTGACTATATCATAATTAATCACAATTAATCACACACTCGGGTGACTATATCATAATTAATCACACACTCAGGTGACTATATCATAATTAATCACACACTCAGGTGACTATATCATAATTAATCACATACTCGGGTGACTATATCATAATTAATCACATAATTAATCACACACTCAGGTGACTATATCATAATTAATCACACACTCAGGTGACTATATCATAATTAATCACACACTCAGGTGACTATATCATAATTAATCACACACTCGGGTGACTATATCATAATTAATCACATGTTGCATTAACACTATATCATAATTAATCACATGGTGCATTAACACTATATTATAAGTAATCAATCACATGGTGCATTAACACTATCATAATTAATCACACACTCAGGTGACTATATCATAATTCATCACACACTCGGGTGACTATATCATAATTAATCACATGTTGCATTAACACTATATCATAATTAATCACATGGTGCATTAACACTATATCATAATTAATCACATGGTGCATTAACACTATATCATAATTAATCACACACTCAGGTGACTATCATAATTTATCACACACTCAGGTGACTATATCATAATTAATCACACACTCAGGTGACTATATCATAATTAATCACACACTCGGGTGACTATATCATAATTAATCACATAATTAATCACACTCAGGTGACTATATCATAATCACACACTCAGGTGACTATATCATAATTAATCACACACTCGGGTGACTATATCATAATCACACACTCAGGTGACTATATCATAATTAATCACATAATTAATCACACACTCGGGTGACTATATCATAATTAATCACACACTCAGGTGACTATATCATAATTAATCACACACTCAAGTGACTATATCATAATTAATCACACACTCGGGTGACTATATCATAATTAATCACATAATTAATCACACACTCAGGTGACTATATCATAATTAATCACACACTCAGGTGACTATATCATAATTAATCACACACTCGGGTGACTATATCATAATTAATCACATGTTGCATTAACACTATATCATAATTAATCACATGGTGCATTAACACTATATTATAAGTAATCACATGGTGCATTAACACTATATCATAATTAATCACACACTCAGGTGACTATATCATAATTCATCACACACTCGGGTGACTATATCATAATTAATCACATGTTGCATTAACACTATATCATAATTAATCACATGGTGCATTAACACTATATCATAATTAATCACACACTCAGGTGACTATCATAATTTATCACACACTCAGGTGACTATATCATAATTAATCACGCACTCAGGTGACTATCATAATCACACATTCAGGTGACTATATCATAATTAATCACACACTCAGGTGACTATATCATAATTAATATAATCACACATTCAGGTGACTATATCATAATTAATCACACAGTGCATTAACACTATATCATAATTAATCACATGGTGCATTAACACTATATCATAATTAATCACACACTCAGGTGACTATCATAATTAATCACACGTGCATTAACACTGTATCATAATTAACCACACGGTTCATTAACGCCATATCATAATTAATCACACGTTGCATTAACACTATATCATAGTTAATCACACGGTTCATTAACACCATATCATAATTAATCACACGTTGGTTGCATTAACATTATACCATAATTAACCACACGGTTCATTAACACTATACCATAATTAACCACACGGTTCATTAATACTATATCATAATTAATCACACGTTGCATCAACACTATATCATAATTAATCACACACTCAGGTGACTATATCATAATTCATCACACACTCAGGTGACTATATCATAATTAATATCATAATCACACATTCAGGTGACTATATCATAATTAATCACATGGTGCATTAACACTATATCATAATTAATCACACACTCAGGTGACTATCATAATTAATCACACACTCAGATGACTATATCATAATTAATCACACACTCAGGTGACTATATCATAATTAATCATACGTTGCATCAACACTATATCATAATTAATCACACACTCAGGTGACTATATCATAATTAATCACACGTTGCATCAACACTATATCATAATTAATCACACACTCAGGTGACTATATCATAATTAATCACACGTTGCATCAACACTATATCATAATTAATCACACACTCAGGTCACTATATCATAATTAATCACACGTTGCATCAACACTATATCATAATTAATCACACACTCAGGTGACTATCATAATTAATCACACACTCAGGTGACTATATCATAATTAATCACACACTCAGGTGACTATATCATAATTAATCATACGTTGCATCAACACTATATCATAATTAATCACACACTCAGGTGACTATATCATAATTAATCACACGTTGCATCAACACTATATCATAATTAATCACACACTCAGGTGACTATATCATAATTAATCACACCTTGCATCAACACTATATCATAATTAATCACACACTCAGGTGACTATATCATAATTAATCACACGTTGCATCAACACTATATCATAATTAATCACACACTCAGGTGACTATCATAATTAATCACACACTCAGATGACTATATCATAATTAATCACACGTTGCATCAACACTATCATAATTAATCACACACTCAGGTGACTATCATAATTAATCACACACTCAGGTGACTATATCATACAATCACACGTTGCATCAACACTATATCATAATTAATCACACATTCAGGTGACTATATCATAATTAATCACACGTTGCATCAACACTATATCATAATTAATCACACACTCAGGTGACTATATCATAATTAATCACCGTTGCATCAACACTATATCATAATTAATCACACACTCAGGTGACTATATCATAATTAATCACACGTTGCATCAACACTATATCATAATTAATCACACACTCAGGTGACTATATCATAATTAATCACCGCGTTGCATCAACACTATATCATAATTAATCACACACTCAGGTGACTATATCATAATTAATCACACGGTGCATTAACACTATATCATAATTAACCACACTTTCATTAACGCCATATCATAATTAATCACACGTTGCATTAACACTATATCATAGTTAATCACACGGTTCATTAACACCATATCATAATTAATCACACGTTGGTTGCATTATCATTATACCATAATCCACACGGTTCATTAACACTATACCATAATTAACCACACGGTTCATTAATACTATATCATAATTAATCACACGTTGCATCAACACTATATCATAATTAATCACACACTCAGGTGACTATCATAATTAATCACACACTCAGGTGACTATATCATAATTAATCATACGTTGCATCACACTATATCATAATTAATCACACACTCAGGTGACTATATCATAATTAATCACACGTTGCATCAACACTATATCATAATTAATCACACACTCAGGTGACTATCATAATTAATCACACACTCAGGTGACTATATCATAATTAATCACACACTCAGGTGACTATATCATAATTAATCACACACTCGGGTGACTATATCATAATTAATCACACTCGGGTGACTATCATAATTAATCACATGTTGCATTAACACTATATCATAATTAATCACATGGTGCATTAACACTATATCATAATTAATCACACACTCAGGTGACTATCATAATTAATCACACACTCAGGTGACTATATCATAATTAATCACACACTCAGGTGACATATCATAATCAATCACACACTGGGTGACTATATCATAATTAATCACATGGTGCATTAACATCATACACACACTCGGGTGACTATATCATAATTAATCACACACTCAGGTGACTTATCATATTAATCACACACTACTATATCATAATTAATCACATGGTACATTAACACTATATCATAATTAATCACACACTCAGGTGACTATCATAATTTATCACACACTCAGGTGACTATATCATAATTAATCACGCACTCAGGTGACTATCATAATCACACATTCAGGTGACTATATCATAATTAATCACACACTCAGGTGACTATATCATAATTAATATAATCACACATTCAGGTGACTATATCATAATTAATCACACACATTAACACTATATCATAATTAATCACATGGTGCATTAACACTATATCATAATTAATCACACACTCAGGTGACTATCATAATTAATCACACACTCAGGTGACTATATCATAATTAATCACACACTCAGGTGACTATATCATAATTAATCATACGTTGCATCAACACTATATCATAATTAATCACACACTCAGGTGACTATATCATAATTAATCACACACTCGGGTGACTATATCATAATTAATCACACACTCAGGTGACTATCATAATTAATCACACACTCGGGTGACTATATCATAATTAATCACACACTCGGGTGACTATATCATAATCACACACTCAGGTGACTATATCATAATTAATCACACACTCGGGTGACTATATCATAATCACACACTCAGGTGACTATATCATAATTAATCACATAATTAATCACACACTGGTGACTATATCATAATTAATCACACACTCAGGTGACTATATCATAATTAATCACACACTCAGGTGACTATATCATAATTAATCACACACTCGGTGACTATATCATAATTAATCACATAATTAATCACACACTCAGGTGACTATATCATAATTAATCACACACTCGGTGACTATATCATAATTAATCACACACTCGGGTGACTATATCATAATTAATCACACACTCAGGTGACTATATCATAATTAATCACACACTCGGGTGACTATCATAATTAATCACATGTTGCATTAACACTATATCATAATTAATCACATGGTGCATTAACACTATATTATAAGTAATCACATGGTGCATTAACACTATATCATAATTAATCACACACTCAGGTGATTATCATAATTAATCACACACTCAGGTGACTATCATAATTTATCACACACTCAGGTGACTATATCATAATTAATAACACACTCAGGTGACTATATCATAATTAATCACACACTCGGGTGACTATATCATAATTAATCACATAATTAATCACACTCAGGTGACTATATCATAATTAATCACACACTTGGGTGACTATATCATAATTAATCACACACTCGGGTGACTATATCATAATCACACACTCAGGTGACTATATCATAATTAATCACACACTCGGGTGACTATATCATAATCACACACTCAGGTGACTATATCATAATTAATCACAATTAATCACACACTCGGGTGACTATATCATAATTAATCACACACTCAGGTGACTATATCATAATTAATCACACACTCAGGTGACTATATCATAATTAATCACATACTCGGGTGACTATATCATAATTAATCACATAATTAATCACACACTCAGGTGACTATATCATAATTAATCACACACTCAGGTGACTATATCATAATTAATCACACACTCAGGTGACTATATCATAATTAATCACACACTCGGGTGACTATATCATAATTAATCACATGTTGCATTAACACTATATCATAATTAATCACATGGTGCATTAACACTATATTATAAGTAATCACATGGTGCATTAACACTATCATAATTAATCACACACTCAGGTGACTATATCATAATTCATCACACACTCGGGTGACTATATCATAATTAATCACATGTTGCATTAACACTATATCATAATTAATCACATGGTGCATTAACACTATATCATAATTAATCACATGGTGCATTAACACTATATCATAATTAATCACACACTCAGGTGACTATCATAATTTATCACACACTCAGGTGACTATATCATAATTAATCACACACTCAGGTGACTATATCATAATTAATCACACACTCGGGTGACTATATCATAATTAATCACATAATTAATCACACTCAGGTGACTATATCATAATCACACACACTCAGGTGACTATATCATAATTAATCACACACTCGGGTGACTATATCATAATCACACACTCAGGTGACTATATCATAATTAATCACATAATTAATCACACACTCGGGTGACTATATCATAATTAATCACACACTCAGGTGACTATATCATAATTAATCACACACTCAAGTGACTATATCATAATTAATCACACACTCAGGTGACTATATCATAATTAATCACACACTCAGGTGACTATATCATAATTAATCACACACTCGGGTGACTATATCATAATTAATCACATGTTGCATTAACACTATATCATAATTAATCACATGGTGCATTAACACTATATTATAAGTAATCACATGGTGCATTAACACTATATCATAATTAATCACACACTCAGGTGACTATATCATAATTCATCACACACTCGGGTGACTATATCATAATTAATCACATGTTGCATTAACACTATATCATAATTAATCACATGGTGCATTAACACTATATCATAATTAATCACACACTCAGGTGACTATCATAATTTATCACACACTCAGGTGACTATATCATAATTAATCACGCACTCAGGTGACTATCATAATCACACATTCAGGTGACTATATCATAATTAATCACACACTCAGGTGACTATATCATAATTAATATAATCACACATTCAGGTGACTATATCATAATTAATCACACAGTGCATTAACACTATATCATAATTAATCACATGGTGCATTAACACTATATCATAATTAATCACACACTCAGGTGACTATCATAATTAATCACACGGTGCATTAACACTGTATCATAATTAACCACACGGTTCATTAACGCCATATCATAATTAATCACACGTTGCATTAACACTATATCATAGTTAATCACACGGTTCATTAACACCATATCATAATTAATCACACGTTGGTTGCATTAACATTATACCATAATTAACCACACGGTTCATTAACACTATACCATAATTAACCACACGGTTCATTAATACTATATCATAATTAATCACACGTTGCATCAACACTATATCATAATTAATCACACACTCAGGTGACTATATCATAATTAATCACACACTCAGGTGACTATATCATAATTAATATCATAATCACACATTCAGGTGACTATATCATAATTAATCACATGGTGCATTAACACTATATCATAATTAATCACACACTCAGGTGACTATCATAATTAATCACACACTCAGATGACTATATCATAATTAATCACACACTCAGGTGACTATATCATAATTAATCATACGTTGCATCAACACTATATCATAATTAATCACACACTCAGGTGACTATATCATAATTAATCACACGTTGCATCAACACTATATCATAATTAATCACACACTCAGGTGACTATATCATAATTAATCACACGTTGCATCAACACTATATCATAATTAATCACACACTCAGGTCACTATATCATAATTAATCACACGTTGCATCAACACTATATCATAATTAATCACACACTCAGGTGACTATCATAATTAATCACACACTCAGGTGACTATATCATAATTAATCACACACTCAGGTGACTATATCATAATTAATCATACGTTGCATCAACACTATATCATAATTAATCACACACTCAGGTGACTATATCATAATTAATCACACGTTGCATCAACACTATATCATAATTAATCACACACTCAGGTGACTATATCATAATTAATCACACCTTGCATCAACACTATATCATAATTAATCACACACTCAGGTGACTATATCATAATTAATCACACGTTGCATCAACACTATATCATAATTAATCACACACTCAGGTGACTATCATAATTAATCACACACTCAGATGACTATATCATAATTAATCACACGTTGCATCAACACTATCATAATTAATCACACACTCAGGTGACTATCATAATTAATCACACACTCAGGTGACTATATCATAATTAATCACACGTTGCATCAACACTATATCATAATTAATCACACACATTCAGGTGACTATATCATAATTAATCACACGTTGCATCAACACTATACCATAATTAATCACACACTCAGGTGACTATATCATAATTAATCACACGTTGCATCAACACTATATCATAATTAATCACACACTCAGGTGACTATATCATAATTAATCACACGTTGCATCAACACTATATCATAATTAATCACACACTCAGGTGACTATATCATAATTAATCACCGTTGCATCAACACTATATCATAATTAATCACACACTCAGGTGACTATATCATAATTAATCACACGGTGCATTAACACTATATCATAATTAACCACACGGTTCATTAACGCCATATCATAATTAATCACACGTTGCATTAACACTATATCATAGTTAATCACACGGTTCATTAACACCATATCATAATTAATCACACGTTGGTTGCATTAACATTATACCATAATTAACCACACGGTTCATTAACACTATACCATAATTAACCACACGGTTCATTAATACTATATCATAATTAATCACACGTTGCATCAACACTATATCATAATTAATCACACACTCAGGTGACTATCATAATTAATCACACACTCAGGTGACTATATCATAATTAATCATACGTTGCATCAACACTATATCATAATTAATCACACACTCAGGTGACTATATCATAATTAATCACACGTTGCATCAACACTATATCATAATTAATCACACACTCAGGTGACTATCATAATTAATCACACACTCAGGTGACTATATCATAATTAATCACACGGTGCATTAACACTGTATCATAATTAACCACACAGTTCATTAACGCCATATCATAATTAATCACACGTTGCATTAACACTATATCATAGTTAATCACACGGTTCATTAACACCATATCATAATTAATCACACGTTGGTTGCATTAACATTATACCATAATTAACCACACGGTTCATTAACACTATACCATAATTAACCACACGGTTCATTAACACTATACCATAATTAACCACACGGTTCATTAATACTATATCATAATTAATCACACGTTGCATTAACACTATATCATAGTTAATCACACGTTGCATTAACACTATATCATAATTAACCACACGGTTCATTAACACTATACCATAATTAACCACACGGTTCATTAATACTATATCATAATTAAGCATACGGTTCATTAAACCACAGTCCTGTATGTCATTGGCTTATTAATGGACATGATTTCCTTCCTCACAGGCTCAGCCGTTCCAAACTGAAGGTGAATGTCCAGGTAAGATCATCACTGAATGTGGTTATGAGTCTAATCGTATCAGGAAGTTGTTTGTCAAAAAAATGCTGTAAAATAATTTCCTGTTTGATTATAGCCATAACCCATTTGCTGCAGAGGACAAAGAGGGAAGCGGAGACTGTATATCTGTCTCCTGTGAAAAGAGTGCGAGCCGCAGACGGAGCCACCCTGGTATGTTTCAGTGCTTTATACTGATCATGTGCCATCTTTCTGTGATCTGTGTGTGTGTCATACAGTTTAAATGGAATCAATGAGTGTAGGTCATTTAAATCATTTTTAGTTAAATGAGTCTGTTGTGTGTGTGCTCTAGAGTTTCCTATTCAGATACACAGCGAGCTCCCTAACCCTGTTCCCTGTCTCCGTCTCTAGTCTCCATGTGCCCGGAGTGAGAGCATGTTTCATGAGATGCTGGAGGACATCGGTGAGGTCCTGTCCATTGAGTCTGTGACCGTGAGCGGATGCCCGGCGCCTGTGTGTCGTCCACCTCAGAGTCACGAGTCTCTTCTGGCCCTGTGCGCTGAAGCGGAGAGCCCCATGTTCACCGGCTGCCGCCTGCCGCCCACGCAGGGCTCGTACACGCCCTCTGTCCCGGTGTCCTTCTTCCAATGGCAGATCCAGCAGGAGGAGCAGAAGCTGGCGGCTCTGAGCCCAGCGGAGCTCACCACCCGAGACGGTGACGGGGACACGTGAGTGACCGCAGACCTCGGCTAACACACATCTCATCATGGCTGTGTTTGAGGAGCGTGGCGTGACTGTTGACTGATTTACAGGTTCCTGCACATCGCGGTGGCCCAGGGCAGAAGAGCACTGGCGTACGTGCTCGCCAGAAAAATGGCCGCCATTGACATGCTGGACATTAAAGAACACAACCACCAGGTACAGCCCATTTGACCAATGGGATCAGCTGATCTGACATGACCATACCTGCACACACACCCTGCTATTAGTACTAGCGAGATGAGATTACTCACCTGATCTCTGCTTCCTCCATTCAGAGCGCTTTCCAGGTCAGTGTTGCCGCAGATCAGCACCTGATTGCACAAGACCTGCTTTCGCTCGGAGCTGAAATCAACACCATGGACTGCTGGGGCCGATCCCCGTTACACGTGTGTGCTGAGAAGGGCCACGCCCCCACACTGCAGGTACTTCCTGTTTCTCCCTTTGTCTGAATGTAAACCATACTATGATTGAATAAAACCTCATCCACTGGATTATCATATTCATAATATTCTTTTATTCTGAAGAAGCTTCAGACTCACGTCAAACATTCATACGGTTTGATTAGACACCCTGTGTGCGCAACTAGTTCATGACGTCCTACGATTAGAGTGTTTTTAAACATCCGTCTGTCCGATGGACAGAATCAGAGCAACGCTGACCTTTAACCTCTGACGGCGTGATTCACGCAGGAAGTCCAGCGGCGACTGAATCTGCGCTTCGAGGCTTTACATCAGACGAATCCCAAGGCACTGCCGTGGTTAGACAGGCATCCTGAAGACGGCTGTCAGTAAAACACTTCTAATGTGGCTCAGTTTATTAAAGGCTTTTTCTGCCTAACCCTCACATGTGTGTTTCATCTGATATGGATCCAGTGCTTTTACCGCCCTATAGCACACCTGGTATGCCTTATTTAAGAGAAGAAACTTCTCATAATGTTACTATGCTAACTGTTAGCACTAGTAACGGTACACGTATTCATACCGAAGCTTTCGGTGCAGGGTTAACAGGCGGCTTGTTTTACGCACAGAACACACTTCACTCCGAGTTCCCACACAAACATATTCAGTATTCTGTCCATTATATCAGGAAATGTTCCTATGCTCTTTAAAGTGGCTGATCACTGTATAGACGAGTGAATGTGATCGTCACAGTCACAGAATAAACATGAATGAGCATCTGAAGGTGTGTTGAGGATACATCACAACTGAAGCGCATCATATGTGGTGTAATCGCTCAATCAGTGTCTCACCGGCGGAGAGACGTCAATAAAACAGCTGGAGAACAATGAGCATCACATTTACCTCAGGAGTCCTTCAGTGTCCACAGCTGTGAGTTCACCAGAGAAATCAACTCACTGAATATATCACCTGTATTAGATTCAAGATTCAAGAGTTTTATTTGTCACACACACAGTTATATACAGAATATACAACCGGCAGTGAAATGTAAACAGGTCCGCTCCATGGACAGTGCAAATTCACAGTTAAAAACACAAGGAGGAAATTATATAGAAATAGAATAAAAAAGTACTATATATATATATATATATATACACACTCACCTAAAGGATTATTAGGAACACCTGTTCAATTTCTCATTAATGCAATTATCTAATCAACCAATCACATGGCAGTTGCTTCAATGCATTTAGGGGTGTGGTCCTGGTCAAGACAATCTCCTGAACTCCAAACTGAATGTCAGAATGGGAAAGAAAGGTGATTTAAGCAATTTTGAGCGTGGCATGGTTGTTGGTGCCAGACGGGCCGGTCTGAGTATTTCACAATCTGCTCAGTTACTGGGATTTTCACGCACAACCATTTCTAGGGTTTACAAAGAATGGTGTGAAAAGGGAAAAACATCCAGTATCACGGCAGTCCTGTGGGAGAAAATGCCTTGTTGATGCTAGAGGTCAGAGGAGAATGGGCCGACTGATTCAAGCTGATAGAAGAGCAACTTTGACTGAAATAACCACTCGTTACAACCGAGGTATGCAGCAAAGCATTTGTGAAGCCACAACACGCACAACCTTGAGACGGATGGGCTACAACAGCAGAAGACCCCACCGGGTACCACTCATCTCCACTACAAATAGGAAAAAGAGGCTACAATTTGCATGAGCTCACCAACATTGGACAGTTGAAGACTGGAAAAATGTTGCCTGGTCTGATGAGTCTCGATTTCTGTTGAGGCATTCAGATGGTAGAGTCAGAATTTGGCATAAACAGAATGAGAACATGGATCCATCATGCCTTGTTACCACTGTGCAGGCTGGTGGTGGTGGTGTAATGGTGTGGGGGGATGTTTTCTTGGCACACTTTAGGCCCCTTAGTGCCAATTGGGCATTGTTTAAATGCCACGGCCTACCTGAGCATTGTTTCTGACCATGTCCATCCCTTTATGACCACCATGTACCCATTCTCTGATGGCTACTTCCAGCAGGATAATGCACCATGTCACAAAGCTCGAATCATTTCAAATTGGTTTCTTGAACATGACAATGAGTTCACTGTACTAAAATGGCCCCCACAGTCACCAGATCTCAACCCAATAGAGCATCTTTGGGATGTGGTGGAACGGGAGCTTCGTGCCCTGGATGTGCATCCCACAAATCTCCATCAACTGCAAGATGCTATCCTATCAATATGGGCCAACATTTCTAAAGAATGCTTTCAGCACCTTGTTGAATCAATGCCACGTAGAATTAAGGCAGTTCTGAAGGCGAAAGGGGGTCAAACACAGTATTAGTATGGTGCTCCTAATAATCCTGACAGGTGAGTGTATATTAGCCGTTATATTCATTATATTAGCCTATATATTCATTATATTACCCTATATATTCATTATATTACCCTATATATTCATTATATTACCCTATATATTCATTATATTAGCCTATATATTCATTATATTCACTGAACCTGTTACTGATGTCTGGATTATTAATGTGTGTTTAAATAAATCAGCCACTGTGAGTAAATGATTATATTTCAACAACGAATTGGAGTAAAAACATAATTTTATAATTAGATTTAGAAGTTAATGCAGAAACTGCCTGATGTGAAGTTGGCATGTTTGCACACAGTGTGTTATTTGAGTGTTGATTATTATATCTGAGCATGAATATGAGCTGAGTTTAGGATAGTTTGTGCTCTGTGCTTTAATATTACAGTAATGTGTGAGTAAGGGCTCCTATAGTTTACAGCGTTATCTTTAAGACACTTTGAGTTATAACTGAATTCATTGAAGGACAGACACAATTTCTTCAGTAAACCACTGTTTAATAAAAAAAGCAATTTTATATTTAGTTTTCTCTTCCCTGCTGTACCGAACTGCCAGTTTTGTGTACCGTTACGCCCCTAGTTAGCACACTATTAGCACGCTTAAACAGTGTTAATTTCATTAACGAAGACGATGGCGAAAAATATTCGTCAACGCCCACTTTTTCTGTGACTGAAGCTAAACTAATATCTGATGATAAAAACCGTGACGAAATGTATGCCGTTTCTTTAACAAGACGAGACAACAGGACTAGAATGTTCCTTGAGGAATATCGGACATATGCATGATCTCTTCCTATGCTGTCTGTCACAGATGTGCGTCCGTCTCAGACAGCCGCAGCGGCAGCTGGCGTTCTAGTGTAGACTCCTCTGAAAATGGTCACGCAAAGAACGATCCTCGATAGGTATAAATGTCAGCTATTCTAAAACAATAAAATAAAAATAAAATAACCCTTAAAAGACAGAGCAGAGATGGAGTTAGTCCGTAAAATACCCAGCCAACAGGTCTTTTTATTAAAGCTGTTGATGGAGGGGAAGTTGACGGGCACATGAAGCAGATAAAACAGCATCATCGTCCCTACCGATTTTAGGTTAGTTTGATTATAAACTTGATGGATGTATATTGCTTTTTATGTTTGAACAAACTCTAGCCTATATATTAGCTTATGGTGTGGGCGATAGCCCGGTTGAAACATTTAAATAGTGTTGCGCCGTCATCATGTAAGCTTATCATTTAAACATGTTTTAAGCAAACCATTCAGACACATTAAGCAGCGAGGGAGAATTAATTTAGGTAAATGTGTGTGTTAAAGTTAAACCTCGTACAGCGCCTGACTAAACTTCAGCTCTATTTCGTGCCTTGTGCTTGAACGTTCAAATACACAGTATGTGTCAAAATCCCCATCTTTGCGAGTGTCCTCGTCACTTGTGTCTTAAATAAACGTTAACGGTTTAAGATAAAGCATGTGTGGTAGTAGGCTATGAGATCCTGGTAGGCTATTAATGAGGTCTTAAAGGTATAGTTCAGCCCAAAATGAACAATCTATCATCATTTACTCACCCTTAAGTGCTAAAGGGATATGTAGCATTGCATAAGTGCTGCTACTGAGAGTGCAATGTCAATACAGCCTGATTTATATTTCACATAAGCTTAATTGAATTGGTCTAAACAGAGAAAAATTATAATGACCATTTTTGTCTAAAGACTATATTAAAAACTACTAAAATTAATGTTGGTAACGTCAGTTTGACTAAAAGTAATGACTAAAACTTGACAAAAATGCAAAACCTAGACTAAAACTATGAAAGACAGAATGACTAAAATGTGACTAAGACTAATAAGCATTTTCGTCTGAAGATGAAGACTAACCCTACATCAAAAATAGCTGTCAAAATTAACACTGCGCTTAAAAGCTTGAATAAATTGAAATGGATAGATGCACCTTCACGAGTTGAACTCGCTAAGCGACTAGTCATCCTAACCTGGCCCAAAGAATTACAACACTGTTTCCTTGGTAGCCTGCAGTCATTATCTCTTCCATCAACAGTCCATCTTCATGCTCTGTGTTTATTTAAACAGGCGCTCCCTGACTTCCTCATAACAGGCTTGACTAATATGCATTTCCTCAAAAAAGTGACGAGCAACGCAGTGGAAAATTCCCCCGAGCGGCCGCACAACACAACCCCCTTTGATAAGAGCAGAAAACAACATGCCTGCGTCTCTGTCAGCCATGAACCGTTGGGGACCGTGGCACGCTAGCGCCGCTGCGCTTGTTACGCTGTCGCCCTTCTCTGGCATTCAGGTGGAACGCCTCTCGTCCTGGAATGTGCTGCGTGTTCAGACCTGTTTACTCTGCTGAGCTTCCTTGTGAATTGTGCAAGTACTGAACTCACTGTTTCCCTCCAGGCCATCCAGAAGTCCATGCAGACAAGTGGCCGGCCGGTCAATGTGGAAGTGGTCAACTATGAGGGTCAGTGAACCGGATCTTGATCTGTCCTGGTTAAGACTGTATTTAATTAAATACATTCATCATTAAGCGTGTCTCTAAACCCGAAGTGTGTTGTGTTGTAGGCCTCACCCCTCTGCACGTTGCAGTGCTGTCCCACAATGCCGTGGTGCAGGAGCTGCTCTGTGGCGTGACGCCCCCCTGCGCTCAGAGTCCGGCTCTGCTGCAGAAGAGGAAGCTACTGTCCGAGTGTATCGGCACGCTGCTGCTCATGGGCGCGTCACTGGACACCAAGGTGAGCACGGCTCCATGCCGCTCAGGTGCTGTTGTGTCTCATATTCCCAACTCATGCGTGTTCGCCGTGTTCCCACAGGACCGCAAAAGCGGCCGCTCCGCTCTGCACATGGCTGCCGAAGAGGCCAACATCGAACTCCTGCGCCTGTTTCTGGATCAGCCCAGCTACTTCTCTGTCATCAACGCAAAGGTTAGTGAAGAGAGTTGTGTGGCGCGCGTTCAGCGGTGCTGGGGCATCATGTGACTGCTTGCTGTGTGATGTCATCGACAGGCGTTCAATGGGAACACAGCACTGCACATGGCCAGCGCTCTGCAGGGCCGGCAGGCTCAGGTGGATGCGGTTCGGCTTCTGCTGAGACGAGGAGCCGATCCCAGCACCAAGAACCTGGAGAACGAGCAGCCGGCCCAACTGGTGCCCGAGGGTCCGCTGGGAGACCAGGTCAGAGAATGCTCCACATTACCCATAATGCATCTTGAGACCTGCCTCTAAAGCCTAATGAAACCGTCTGAGCTGTTCAGTCAAAACGTGACCCGTGTTGTTCTTCTCCACAGGTGCGGCGGATCCTGAAAGGCAAATGAGCGCAGTCCCACTTGTGAGCCCCGTCCCGTTCGTCCCTTAGGAATCGCTGTCAGTTAGGCAGTCCGGATCGTGTACAGAATAATTTGCCACTTTAGGCAGATGTCGGTTGTTTCTATGAAACAGTTTTATCATTGTTCACTACTGAGTAGTAGACGGCACAGGAAAGTGAAAGCAACAGTTCAGAGAATCTGCCTGACAATAGAAGTGGAAGCAGTGTTGGGTTTAGGAGTAATAACACAAGGGTTAGGAGGAGTAACAACACAAGGGTTAGGAGGAGTAACAACACAAGGGTTAGGAGGAGTAACAACACAAGGGTTAGGAGGAGTAACAACACAAGGGTTAGGAGGAGTAACAACACAAGGGTTAGGAGGAGTAACAACACAAGGGTTAGGAGGAGTAATAACACAAGGGTTAGGAGGAGTAACAACACAAGGGTTAGGAGGAGTAACAACACAAGGGTTAGGAGGAGTAACAACACAAGGGTTAGGAGGAGTAACAACACAAGGGCTAGGAGGAGTAACAACACAAGGGCTAGGAGGAGTAACAACACAAGGGTTAGGAGGAGTAACAACACAAGGGTTAGGAGGAGTAACAACACAAGGGTTAGGAGGAGTAACAACACAAGTTTAGGAGGAGTAACAACACAAGGGTTAGGAGGAGTAACAACACAAGGGTTAGGAGGAGTAACAACACAAGGGTTAGGAGGAGTAACAACACAAGGGTTAGGAGGAGTAACAACACAAGGGTTAGGAGGAGTAACAACACAAGGGTTAGGAGGAGTAACAACACAAGGGTTAGGAGGAGTAACAACACAAGGGTTAGGAGGAGTAACAACACAAGGGTTAGGAGGAGTAACAACACAAGGGTTAGGAGGAGTAACAACACAAGGGCTAGGAGGAGTAATAACACAAGGGTTAGGAGGAGTAACAACACAAGGGTTAGGAGGAGTAACACAAGGGTTAGGAGGAGTAACAACACAAGGGTTAGGAGGAGTAACAACACAAGGGTTAGGAGGAGTAACAACACAAGGGTTAGGAGGAGTAACAACACAAGGGTTAGGAGGAGTAACAACACAAGGGCTAGGAGGAGTAACAACACAAGGGTTAGGAGGAGTAACAACACAAGGGTTAGGAGGAGTAACAACACAAGGGTTAGGAGGAGTAACAACACAAGGGTTAGGAGGAGTAACAACACAAGGGTTAGGAGGAGTAACAACACAAGGGTTAGGAGGAGTAACAACACAAGGGTTAGGAGGAGTAACACAAGGGTTAGGAGGAGTAACAACACAAGGGTTAGGAGGAGTAACAACACAAGGGTTAGGAGGAGTAACAACACAAGGGTTAGGAGGAGTAACAACACAAGGGTTAGTAATAACACAAGGGTTAGGAGGAGTAACAACACAAGGGTTAGGAGGAGTAACAACACAAGGGTTAGTAATAACACAAGGGTTAGGAGGAGTAACAACACAAGGGTTAGGAGGAGTAACAACACAAGGGTTAGGAGGAGTAACAACACAAGGGTTAGGAGGAGTAACAACACAAGGGTTAGGAGGAGTAATAACAGGGTTAGTAATAACACAAGGGTTAGGAGGAGTAACAACACAAGGTTTAGGAGGAGTAACAACACAAGGTTTAGGAGGAGTAACAACACAAGGGTTAGGAGGAGTAACAACACAAGGGTTAGGAGGAGTAACAACACAAGGGTTAGGAGGAGTAATAACACAAGGGTTAGTAATAACACAAGGGTTAGGAGGAGTAACAACACAAGGGTTAGGAGGAGTAACAACACAAGGGTTAGGGTTAGGAGTAACAACACAAGGGTTAGGAGGAGTAAACAACACAAGGGTTAGGAGGAGTAACAACACAAGGGTTAGGAGGAGTAACAACACAAGGGTTAGGAGGAGTAACAACACAAGGGTTAGGAGGAGTAACAACACAAGGGTTAGGAGGAGTAACAACACAAGGGTTAGTAATAACACAAGGGTTAGGAGGAGTAATAACACAAGGGTTAGGAGGAGTAATAACACAAGGGTTAGTAATAACACAAGGGTTAGGAGGAGTAACAGCACAAGGGTTAGGAGGAGTAACAACACAAGGGTTAGGAGGAGTAACAACACAAGGGTTAGGAGGAGTAACAACACAAGGGTTAGGGTTAGTAATAACACAAGGGTTAGTTTAGGAGGAGTAATAACACAAGGGTTAGGAGGAGTAACAACACAAGGGTTAGGAGGAGTAACAACACAGGGTTAGTAATAAATACACAGGGTTAGGAGGAGTAATAACACAAGGGTTAGGAGGAGTAACAACACAAGGGTTAGTAATAACACAAGGGTTAGGGAGTAACAACACAAGGGTTAGGAGGAGTAACAACACAAGGGTTAGGAGGAGTAATAACACAAGGGTTAGGAGGAGTAACAACACAAGGGTTAGTAATAACACAAGGGTTAGGAGGAGTAATAACACAAGGGTTAGGAGGAGTAATAACACAAGGGTTAGGAAGTAATAACACAAGGGTTAGGAGGAGTAATAACACAAGGGTTAGGAGGAGTAACAACACAAGGGTTAGGAGGAGTAACAACACAAGGGTTAGTAATAACACAAGGGTTAGGAGGAGTAACAACACAAGGGTTAGGAGGAGTAATAACACAAGGGTTAGTAATAACACAAGGGTTAGGAGGAGTAACAACACAAGGGTTAGGAGGAGTAACAACACAAGGGTTAGGAGGAGTAACAACACAAGGGTTAGGAGGAGTAATAACACAAGGGTTAGTAGGAGTAACAACACAAGGGTTAGGAGGAGTAACAACACAAGGGTTAGGAGGAGTAACAACACAAGGGTTAGGAGGAGTAACAACACAAGGGTTAGGAGGAGTAACAACACAAGGTTTAGTAGGAGTACACAACACAAGGAGGAGTAACAACACAAGGGTTAGGAGGAGTAACAACACAAGGGTTAGGAGGAGTAACAACACAAGGTTAGGAGGAGTAACAACACAAGGGTTAGGAGGAGTAACAACACAAGGGTTAGGAGGAGTAATAACACAAGGGTTAGGAAGAGTAATAACACAAGGGTTAGGAGGAGTAATAACACAAGGGTTAGGAGGAGTAACAACACAAGGTTTAGGAGGAGTAACAACACAAGGGTTAGGAGGAGTAATAACACAAGGGTTAGGGGGTTAGTAATAACACAAGGGTTAGGAGGAGTAACAACACAAGGGTTAGGAGGAGTAATAACACAAGGGTTAGGAGGAGTAACAACACAAGGGTTAGGAGGAGTAACAACACAAGGGTTAGGAGGAGTAACAACACAAGGGTTAGGAGGAGTAACAACACAAGGGTTAGGAGGAGTAATAACACAAGGGTTAGTAATAACACAAGGGTTAGGAGGAGTAACAACACAAGGGTTAGGAGGAGTAACAACACAAGGGTTAGGAGGAGTAACAACACAAGGGTTAGGAGGAGTAACAACACAAGGGTTAGGAGGAGTAACAACACAAGGGTTAGGAGGAGTAACAACACAAGGGTTAGGAGGAGTAACAACACAAGGGTTAGGAGGAGTAACAACACAAGGGTTAGGAGGAGTAATAACACAAGGGTTAGTAGGAGTAACAACACAAGGGTTAGGAGGAGTAACAACACAAGGGTTAGGAGGAGTAACAACACAAGGGTTAGGAGGAGTAACAACACAAGGGTTAGGAGGAGTAACAACACAAGGGTTAGGAGGAGTAACAACACAAGGGTTAGGAGGAGTAATAACACAAGGGTTAGGAGGAGTAACAACACAAGGTTTAGGAGGAGTAATAACACAAGGGTTAGTAATAACACAAGGGTTAGGAGGAATAATAACACAAGGTTGAATCCAGACTCACTGAATCTTCTTCTCTTGTTCAGACAGATCTGAAGTGTTGCGTCTGGTGTGTAAAGGGTTGGAAACTATAATCTCCAAACAGTGTAACTATATCCATATTGTTATTATTACTCTCGTGTGTGTTTAATCAGAAGGTTTGCACGTTAAACATTATCAAGTCTTTACTGGAGATGGTAATCAGTGACTTTAAACCGGTTGGACCAGAACGTCCTTGATTGTTGACTCTAGGTGTGTTTCAGCATGCCATTTTGGGACTTTCTTCTGTTGATAATTAACTTATTTTTGTTGAGGTCATGTGATTCTCTAGAAATCATCTAATTATTCTGGATTAATATTCAGATTATTCAGTTTGATTGTAACTGATATTCTCAGAATCAACAGTAAACCCTTCATTAAAATCTTGTTAAATGTGTTTATCTCTTTATGAAAACAGAAAGACGGCGTCAGCTCGTATTAAATGTGTCTTATGATATTGCTGATGTTAGTGTGGTGATGGGCTAGTGTTCTGTGTTTTATGGCAGAAGTGGGTACGCTTGAGTTGTCAGCTGTAACTTTAAATAAAGTTTCCTTGTTGGCTTCCTCTGTTCTCACAAGTGTTTCAGCTTCATCACATTTCTGAACAAAAGAGCAGAAAACTGATCCAGGAAATAATCACACGGAACATCTGAAAAACAAGCATACAGGAATTCATGCAAAAGGCCAGTAACCGGACTGATTATAATCGCCGCTCCTCAGTGACGTGTCTCAGTGCTCATCTGCTAACACACTTTGACCTTTAAACCACAATGACAAAATTCCACATTCATACACATACAATGGGCACACCGAAGACACTGAGAATAGATGTGAAAAGTATATCCCAGGAGAATCCCCTGACTTATGTAAGTTTTATTTTTACAAGAGGGAAGCAGAATTAATAAAAGAGACGGAAGGTTTGGGTTTCCTCATATTCTGAGTCTGGTGAAACTCGAGAGGGCTTTTGGGAACGTTCTAGTCAAATGAAGCGACACTATCATCGCTATAACAACTTCTGCATTTCCTTCTGCCACGTCTAAAAACAAGAAACCACAGTATTCTGTTCATATTTCAGTGAGCCTCATGTTTCAATAAGCCAGTGATTCTCATCATACGGTGTCAATAACTTTTCATCAGTAATCTCTCATATGATGTGAATGAGGTTACAAAAAACCTGATACAAGCAGGACAAAGATGACTCAAATCAGATCATCTTCTGGGAATGGGAAGAAAATTAACAGGTTTTTTTTGGTCTGTTATTAAAGTCTTCAACCACCAAAAGAACAATTGCTCTTTCGCTTTTCACAGTATTCACCGCACTGGCTATGACAGCAATGATACTTCCTGTTATGAGATGATTGACTTCTGTACATGTACGAATCAAACGACTGAAGCTCTGGAGGCAATCAAAACATTCCATCTTCACTGATGAATTATGAATCTGAAGATCTAACCGCCATGCGTCTCGAGCTCAGGCTTCCTCGTGTAATACGAGTATCATTCTTGTTTTCTTCTTCAGTGAATGTTATAATAAACCCATCTGAAAGAAGCTCCTCGTTAAAACACCCGTTTATAAAAGTTGAAGTGTAACCGCTGGAGATCAGTAAACAGGTGTACACCCTTTGGTCGTTCTCTACATGAGCGTTACAGATGTAACGAACAACGACGAGATGATAATCATTAACAGAGCGGGACGCTTTAAATGAATACAGGAAGATTTCTCTGCTGTATTCACTGTATTGAATTTATTGAAAATGTATTGTACAATACAATGTGTATGTGGGAAGCGGTGCAGACATGATCCTCATTGCGGGTGATTTTCTGTGTACAGTCTCGATCAGGCTCCTGAAGTCCGTCTTCAGGACCTCCGTCTGCCGTAGCCTGGTGTCGTTCACCCCAGCGTGCAGTGCAACAGCACCGATGCTCTCGTCACCATTTAGGAACGCCGGTACTTGCACAGCAACAACGAGAACACGAGCACCAGGAAAACAGTGACTGCGCACCTTACCTTTAGCTGAGGTAGCGTGTACATGCCGCACAATGGAGTCGCCGATGATCACAGCATTGTGTTCCGTCTCGAGAAGAGGGAAGAAGCAGTTTTGGGTGGAGATCTCGAAGACCGGAGGCGGCGGAGGAGGAGAGGTCCTCGCCCGGGGCCTGGCTCTTCCACTGCTGGATCACCTAGGGCCCGGGGTGAAGGAGGCCTGGGATGATCATGTTCTGGGTGCTCAAGCCCTGAGCAGAGAAACACACGGAGTAGAAGAGATCAGAGTGATAACAGTACTTACTACAGACTTGTGAGCGTCAGCCCGCGATGTCTCTAGCACTGATCATTGGTCCCTGAGAGCGGCCTGTCTCTCTAGGAGGTTGTGGATCTGTTTCTCCTCCAGTTCCAACTGCACCGCATGCAGCTCGAACGTGTCCTCACCTGCACTCAAAGCTAGACATACATCCGATTTATTCACCATTAGAACAGATATACAGTAATTTCCTGAGTTTTACGAGTGTAAACAAAGTGAGCGATATGCGAGACCACACTGGTGATGCTAGTGGGCTATGGCTAGTAGCGGATGTTCGGAAATGTGGATATAAGTAGTGATATCAAGCAATCCGATTCTTTCAGATATAGAATACTATCGAGGATATGTTCACCCGCTATAAAACGAGAAAATATTAGTTTATAGAGTTGATATAAGAAGAAAAACCGAGGATTTAGAGTCAACGAGGCGGAGCTCCAACCTCGCGGCAAACACAAGTGAGCAGACAACGATCATGCGCATGCGTGATATATATATACATATCTGTAGAATTACAAATAATCAAGTCAAGTAGAAGAAAAAAGTACAAAAATAAAAATAAAGAAGTGGAATAAAATAAGTGAGGTAAACTGTGCAGTGAGTAAACTGTAGACTTATAAATATGTGGTTAACAAATGTATAAGAGTATAATGTGCAAACAGGTTTATAACAGGTTGTTACACAGTAACAACGAGAACAGAAAGTGCAGTGCAATGTCAGTGTATCGATGTTTATCCTGAAGTGAAGTCACGTGATGTTAAGTGACTGAGTTCAGGAGTCTGATGGCCTGGGGGAAGAAGCTCCTCCTGAGTCTCTCAGTTTTGGCCATCAGGCTTCGGAAGCGCTTACCAGATGGTAGCAGCGTGAAATGAGGGTTTGCAGGATGATTAGAGTCCTTGATGATCTTAGTAGCTCTACCTTTGCAGCGTTTGGTGTAGACGTCCTGCAGAGACGGGAGAGCTGACCCTGAGATACACTCGGAGAAGCGCACGACTCTTTGCAGGGCTTTGCGGTCATGACTGGTGCTGTTCCCATACCACGCTGTGATGCACTGAGTTAATACACTTTCTATCGCCCCTAAATAGAAAGTTTTCAGGATAGCTGGTGAAACCCTGAATTTCCTCAGCTGGCGCAGGTGGTACAGTCTTTGCCTGGCTTTTTCACCTGTGTCTGAATGTGAGCAGTCAGTCCAGGTCAGGTCCTCGGAGATGTTTACACCCAGGTACTTGAAGCTGCTCACTCTCTCTTTTACTGGTGACCCTGATCATGAGGGGGAGTATGTCCGTTGCTGTCTCTTCCTGAAGTCAACAATAATTTCTTTGGTCTTGCCAACATTCAGAGAGAGACAGTTGTCCTGGCACCATGATGTTAGTTGCTCCACCTGAGTCCAAGTATGCCGTCTCGCATTTGTTGGAAATGAGGCCCAGGACAACAGTATCATCAGCAAATTTGATGATAGAGGTGGAGCTGTGTGTGGACAAACAGTCATGCGTGTGGAGCGAGTAGAGCAGGGGACTCAGGACACAGCCCTGTGGAGCTCCCACACTCAGGGTGATGGAGGTGGAGGTGGACTGGCCTATTCTCACCACCTGAGGCCTGCCAGTGAGGAAGTCCTCAATCCAGTGGCAGAGAGAAGGATTCAGGCCGAGATCCAGGAGTTTGGAGGTTAGCTTGGTGGGGAACTATGGTGTTAAAGGCTGAGCTATAGTCAATAAATAGCAGTCTTTCGTAGTTCCCACTTTTGCTGTCGATGTGAGTGAGGAGGAGTGGAGGACATGAGAGATGGCATCTTCAGTCGATCTATTGGGACGATAGGCAAACTGAAGAGGGTCCAAAGTGTCAGGAATGAAGGAGCAAATGGTGTTTTTAATGAGTCTCTCAAAGACCTTCATGACTATAGACGTGAGAGCCACTGGACGATAGTCATTTAGGCAAGAGGGTTTACTGTTCTTAGGGACAGGGATGATGGTGGATTTTTTGAAGGAGGTGGGGACCACAGATGTAGCGGGGGACTCATTAAAGATAGATGTAAACAACCCGGCGAGCTGATCAGCACAGGACCGTAGAACACGGCCTGAAATACCATCCGGCCCGGCAGCTTTCCTGACGTCCACACACTTGAGTGCTCTCCGAACTTCATCCTCTGAGACAGAGATCACGTGGTTGTTGCTGCTTGTTGCCAAGTGGCACGTGATCTCTGTCTGTTTCGGAGAGCACTGCTGCTCTGAGTAATTTCCTCTGACGCGCCACTTGGCGGAGTCGCGTTGCCGCGGTTACAATCAAAGTGAGCGTAGAAAGAGTAACTCGTTCACAAGCGACGGATCAGCGCTCACCTCTGCAGAGGATTTAGATCCAAGGGAGCAGATGGACCTCAGACCTTGCCACATGCGCCGCGAGTCGTTGAGTTGGAAATGAGACTCCACTCGGTCTTTATATCGGAGCTTTGCGGCTTTAACTGCTCGTCACAGAGCATAGCAGGACGATCTGTATTCAGTCATATTCCCCGTTAGGAGACCGGCATTGTAAGCGGCAGTGCGTGTGTTCACTGCAGCGCGGATTGAATTGTCCACCCACGGTTTCTGATTTGAGAAGGACGTTATTGTTATTGTTTGCGTGGCTTGCTCTGTAAGCGTGTTGATGAAGCAAAGCGCCACATCTGTGAACTTACTGACGTCAGCTGAACTCGCTCAGAACATGTCCCAGTCAACGTCATCCAGAGCTGCCTGTAGTGCGGTCTCTGATTCAGGGGACCAGCGCTTAACTTCCCGCCTCACCGGGGGTTCCTGAACGAGCCTTTGTTTGTATTCAGGTGTGAGGAAAATGGCGGCATGAGCCGATTTGCCAAAAGCTGGAAGTGACCGCGCTTTATAGGCGTTCTTAAACGGAGAGTAGCAATGATCCAGTGTGTTTGCTCCTCGTGTAGGACAGGAGACGTGCTAGTGAAAGTTTGGCAGGACTTTCTTTAGGTTTGCTTTGTTAAAATCACCCGCGACGATGAAAGGAGCATCGGGATGTTTGTTTATGAAGCCGCTGGCAACATCATGAAGGCCAGATAAAGCCAGCACTGTGTCTGCCTGCGGTGGGATGTAAACGGCGGTCGCGACAACCGCAGAAAACTCCCTCGGCAGATAGAATGGGCGGCAGATGATTGTTAAATGTTCCAGATGAGGCGAGCAGGACCGCGAGAGAATGGTGATGTTCCTGGGGTCGCACCATTTCTTGTTGATCATGAAGCATACTCCACCGCCTTTGGATTTACCGGCCTCGGCTGTTCTGTCCATCCGAAAAACGAAGTTCTCCGACGGCGTCACAGCTGTGTCCGGGACCGCGGGCGTGAGCCATGTTTCGGACAAACAATAGATGTTACAGTCTCTCATGTCCCGTTGAAAACTTATCCTGGCTCTAAGATCGTCCATCTTATTCTCCAAGGATTGAACATTTGCTAGAAGAATGCTCGGGAGAGGAGGGCTGAATGCCCTTTTCCTCAGTCTGTTGCGGATCCCTGCACGTTTCCCACGGTGTTTCTTGATTCTTCGCTGTCGGCTCTGTCCATTGTTCAACTCAGCGTTGCGAAGAATCTCAGATGGCCACAGAGGATCGGTGAAAGTGTCCTGAAACAGTCCAGTGTAGAGGTAACCAATGTCCAAAAGAGTTTTGCTGTCATAGCAGATCAATGCAGATGATAAGTTTGTAAAAATTGAGAGTAAAAGAAAGTAAAACAGTAAATAAAAGCACAGTCTTCACGGAGCGACCTGAACGGCGACCGAACACGGCGGCGCCATTTTCTCCTGGTATCAGATATGACATAATCATAATCAGACAGGACATAATCATAATCAGACAGGACATAATCAGATATCAGACAGGACATAATCATAATCAGACAGGACATAATCAGATATCAGACAGGACATAATCAGATATCAGACAGGAAATAATCATAATCAGACAGGACATAATCATAATCAGACAGGACATAATCAGATATCAGACAGGACATAATCATAATCAGACAGGACATAATCAGATATCAGACAGGACATAATCATAATCAGAGAGGACATAATCAGATATCAGACAGGACATAATCATAATCAGACAGGACATAATCATAATCGGACAGGACGTAATCATAATCAGACAGGACATAATCAGATATCAGACAGGACATAATCATAATCAGACAGGACATAATCATAATCAGACAGGACATAATCAGATATCAGACAGGACATAATCAGATATCAGACAGGACATAATCATAATCAGACAGGACATAATCATAATCAGACAGGACATAATCAGATATCAGACAGGACATAATCAGATATCAGACAGGACATAATCATAATCGGACAGGACATAATCATAATCAGGCAGGACATAATCAGATATCAGACAGGACATAATCATAATCAGACAGGACATAATCATAATCAGACAGGACATAATCAGATATCAGACAGGACATAATCAGATATCAGACAGGACATAATCATAATCAGACAGGACATAATCATAATCAGACAGGACATAATCAGATATCAGACAGGACATAATCATAATCAGACAGGACATAATCATAATCAGACAGGACATAATCATAATCAGACAGGACATAATCAGATATCAGACAGGACATAATCAGATATCAGACAGGACATAATCATAATCAGATATCAGACAGGACATAATCATAATCAGACAGGACATAATCAGATATCAGACAGGACATAATCAGATATCAGACAGGACATAATCAGATATCAGACAGGACATAATCATAATCAGACAGGACATAATCATAATCAGACAGGACATAATCATAATCAGGCAGGACATAATCAGATATCAGACAGGACATAATCATAATCAGACAGGACATAATCATAATCAGACAGGACATAATCAGATATCAGACAGGACATAATCAGATATCAGACAGGACATAATCATAATCAGACAGGACATAATCATAATCAGACAGGACATAATCAGATATCAGACAGGACATAATCAGATATCAGACAGGACATAATCAGATATCAGACAGGACATAATCAGATATCAGACAGGACATAATCATAATCAGACAGGACATAATCATAATCAGACAGGACATAATCAGATATCAGACAGGACATAATCATAATCAGACAGGACATAATCATAATCAGACAGGACATAATCAGATATCAGACAGGACATAATCATATATCAGACAGGACATAATCATAATCAGACAGGACATAATCATAATCAGACAGGACAATCATAATCAGATATCAGACAGGACATAATCATAATCAGACAGGACATAATCATAATCAGACAGGACATAATCAGATAATCAGACAGGACATAATCATAATCAGACAGGACATAATCATAATCAGACAGGACATAATCAGATATCAGACAGGACATAATCATAATCAGACAGGACATAATCAGATATCAGACAGGACATAATCATAATCAGACAGGACATAATCATAATCAGACAGGACATAATCAGATATCAGACAGGACATAATCATAATCGGACAGGACGTAATCATAATCAGACAGGACATAATCAGATATCAGACAGGACATAATCAGATATCAGACAGGACATAATCATAATCAGACAGGACATAATCATAATCAGACAGGACATAATCAGATATCAGACAGGACATAATCAGATATCAGACAGGACATAATCATAATCGGACAGGACATAATCATAATCAGGCAGGACATAATCAGATATCAGACAGGACATAATCATAATCAGACAGGACATAATCATAATCAGACAGGACATAATCAGATATCAGACAGGACATAATCAGATATCAGACAGGACATAATCAGATCAGACAGGACATAATCAGATAATCAGACAGGACATAATCATAATCAGACAGGACATAATCATAATCAGACAGGACATAATCAGATATCAGACAGGACATAATCATAATCAGACAGGACATAATCATAATCAGACAGGACATAATCAGATATCAGACAGGACATAATCATAATCAGACAGGACATAATCATAATCAGACAGGACATAATCATAATCAGACAGGACATAATCATAATCAGACAGGACATAATCAGACAGACAGGACATAATCAGATATCAGACAGGACATAATCAGATATCAGACAGGACATAATCAGATATCAGACAGGACATAATCATAATCATAATCAGACAGGACATAATCATAATCAGACAGGACATAATCAGATATCAGACAGGACATAATCATAATCAGACAGGACATAATCATAATCAGACAGGACATAATCATAATCAGACAGGACATAATCAGATATCAGACAGGACATAATCATAATCAGACAGGACATAATCATAATCAGACAGGACATAATCAGATATCAGACAGGACATAATCATAATCAGACAGGACATAATCATAATCAGACAGGACATAATCAGATATCAGACAGGACATAATCAGATATCAGACAGGACATAATCATAATCAGACAGGACATAATCAGATATCAGACAGGACATAATCATAATCAGACAGGACATAATCATAATCAGACAGGACATAATCAGATATCAGACAGGACATAATCATAATCAGACAGGACATAATCAGAATCAGACAGGACATAATCAGATATCAGACAGGACATAATCAGATATCAGACAGGACATAATCATAATCAGACAGGACATAATCATCAGACAGGACATAATCAGATATCAGACAGGACATAATCATAATCAGACAGGACATAATCATATATCAGACAGGACATAATCAGATATCAGACAGGACATAATCATAATCAGACAGGACATAATCATAATCAGACAGGACATAATCATAATCAGACAGGACATAATCAGATATCAGACAGGACATAATCAGATATCAGACAGGACATAATCATAATCAGACAGGACATAATCAGATATCAGACAGGACATAATCAGATATCAGACAGGACATAATCAGATATCAGACAGGACATAATCATAATCAGACAGGACATAATCATAATCAGACAGGACATAATCAGATATCAGACAGGACATAATCATAATCAGACAGGACATAATCATAATCAGACAGGACATAATCAGATATCAGACAGGACATAATCATAATCAGACAGGACATAATCAGATATCAGACAGGACATAATCAGATATCAGACAGGACACATAATCATAATCAGACAGGACATAATCAGATATCAGACAGGATATAATCATAATCAGACAGGACATAATCATAATCAGGACATAATCATAATCAGACAGGACATAATCAGATATCAGACAGGACATAATCATAATCAGACAGGACATAATCAGATATCAGACAGGACATAATCATAATCAGACAGGACATAATCAGATATCAGACAGGACATAATCAGAT